>CM053584.1:77580686-77601904 GCA_028627135.1 Pseudochirops cupreus
GGGACAATCTTACTCTCACTGAATTTGGCTTAGGGAAGGAATGACATACGCTCTAAATTGGGTATCTTGCCATACAGGAGAGTAGGAGGGATGGGATGATAAAGGGCACAGCAGGGTGGGGGGAAAGGGGTATTAGAAGCACACACTTCTGTAAAGGGACAGTGACAAAGTAGAGAACAGAATGGGGTGGGGGGGGGAGGGGCAGGACAGGAAAGAGGGAAATACAGTCAGTCTTTCACAATATGTCCATTGTGGAGATGTTCTGCATAACTACACGTGTATGGCCTGTATTGAATTGCATGTCTTTCCAGTGGGGGTGGATGATGAGGGAAGAAGGGAAAGAATCTAGAATACAAAGTTCTATAATCAAATGTTAAAATGTATATATATACACATACACACACATATGTATAATTATTATTATTAATTACATGCAACTGGGAATTAAGATATACAGGCACTGGGGTAAGGAGATCAGAGATCAATCTTGCCCTCCTGGAAAGTCAGAGGAGTGATGAAGGACATAGGAGAGAACAGATTGGGGGAGGGAGTATACAGTGGGATCGCTGTTTTGGGGTGGTGGGTAGGGGAAAGATGGGAGAAAATTTGTAACTCAAAATCTCATGGAAATGAATGATGTAAACTAAAAATAAACAAAAGTTAATTTAAAAAAATATTCTAAGATGATTGCTGTGAATGACTTAGCTATTTTCAGCAATACAATGATCCAAGACAACTCTGAAGGACTTATGTTGAAAAATGCTATCCTTCTCAAGAAAGAACTGCTTGTGTCTGAATACGGATTGAAGCATATTTTTTTTAACTTAATTTTTCTTGAGGGTTTTTTTTTGGTCTATGTTTTCTTTCATAAATGACTATTATGGAAATGTTTTGCATGACTACATATACATAAATATATATGGAATTACTTGCCTTCTCAAAATGAGGTAGGGGGAAAGAGGAACTCAAAATTTAAAAATGAATGTTAAAATTGTTTTTACATGTAACTGGGGAAAAACAAAATCCTAAGTAAATAAAAAATAATAAATAAATTTCTCCTTACGATAATAAGGCAATAACAGATATGGGAATGCATACAAATAAAATATACACAAAGGTCCTAAAATTCAAGAAATAAAACTGACAGTGTCACTACTTAATCTAATCTACAAATGAAAGGTTTTTTTTAAATCTAGAATAGCTGGTATACTGGTTATTTACAAAA
The DNA here is from genome assembly GCA_028627135.1 of Pseudochirops cupreus. Classification (NCBI taxonomy): domain Eukaryota; kingdom Metazoa; phylum Chordata; class Mammalia; order Diprotodontia; family Pseudocheiridae; genus Pseudochirops; species Pseudochirops cupreus. The sequence goes on from CM053584.1 coordinate 77,581,912, forward strand.
CAAAAAAAATCCATTTCCAGGTAAGTGAAAATTAAATATTATTACCTAAACCATAAAAATTTGCTGATACAGTCTTATAGTCAACTTTTATTGCAATAAACAATGCAAAAGTCAATTACTCAGGGACCCTACCAATGACTTTTCTTTACACAGTTTTTAAAATATTTCACTGCCTATTAGGTACCTATACACAGAAAGGAAAACGAAATAATCTCAAATACATTAATATTCCTTATTTATCTATGTTCTGATAAAAGAATGAACTTTTTTTTTTATTAAAATTATCTGTGAATTTTATTTACTCCTAATATTTATTATTACTATAATCAATCTAAGCTCAAATAAGGGAAATAATTTTGTATCAAATTTCTAACTCAACAATTCAGCTTTTTCTAGTTAGATACTTGAGTGGATAGAGCACCAGGCCTGAATTCAGACAGACCAAAATTAAAATCTGGCCTCACTCCAGACTTTGACACTAACTAGCTGTGTGCAAATCATTTCATCTGTTTGCCTCAGCTTCTTCAACTGTAAAATGGGAATAATAATAGCACCTACTCCTCCCAGGGTTGTTGTGAGAATTAAATGAAATAATGTAAAGTGTTTAGCACAGTGTCTGGCATGTGTTAACTAATAGTAGTAGTAGATTTTTCTCTTTATTTCACAAAAACTTTCAAATGAATTGACTGATTCCAACAACCAAGTGTGTTAAAAATAATATTAAATTTGTGGGTTTGTCACTGAAAAACAAAAATAATTTTCAAATTAATAGGGTATTAAGGACAATAAAGTTATAACTGTAAAGAATCTTGGAGGTCATTTAGTTCAACACATATGACCAAAATGCGGCCCGGAAAGGAATAAATAATTTCCTCAAAGTCAGACAAAAAAACAGCAGTCAAAATCTGGTGGTCAGGAGAGAAGTTAAAACTGGAAAAAGAAAATGAGAATCATCCACATAGATGAATCCATGGAAGTTAGATCATCAAAAGAGTACACAAAAAGAAGAGTCTTGTAAGACAGCCATAGTTATCAGATACGACCTAGACAAAGATTTAGCAAAGGAAAACGAGGAGTGGTCTGACAGGAGAAGAATCAGAAGACAATAATGTCATAAGAACCTACAGAGAAAAAAGTATAGAGGAGAAGAGGAAAATCAATACTATTGAAGGTGGCAAAAGGGTCATAAGGATGAGGATCGGAAAAACAGCTGTTAGATTTGGCAATTAAGAGATCATTGGTAACTTTAGAGTTGTTTCAGTTGAATTATGAGGTCAGAAGCCAGACCGAAGAGAGTTAAGAGAACGAAAGGAAAAGAAGTGGAATCACTGATTATAGACAATCTTCTCAAGGAACTTAACGCAAAAAGGGAAAAAGACTCTAATTAGGGAGGACAGATGGATAAAGTAAAGATTTTTGAGGATGAAGGAGAAATAGGCATATTTGTAGGCAGGAGGGACTCAGCCAGTAGTCAGGGAGAATTGAAGTTAACAAGCATAGTAGGGATTATAGAGGGGATTATCTATTATAAACAGAACGGGATTACTAATGCCTTAGAGAGGAGAGAAGGGCAAGGAGAAGAGCCACCACTTTATATGAAACAGGGGTAAAAACTGAGAAAGTTGCAGAAGGCATATGGGAGATGTGAGGGAGATGTGATATCGGGAGCCGGGGCTGGGGGGAGGAAGCTAAGAGGTCACTCTCAATGAATAGCATCAATTTATTGAGTGAAGTATGAGGCAAGGTTCTCAGCTGAGAAAGTGAGGGGCCAAGGAGCTATGGGAAGTCTGAAGAGAGATAAATAGGTTTGTAAGAACAGCTGCGCTGAGTGGAATAATGAGTCAATTAGGGTGAAAAAAAAAAACTGCCTTCCAGCAAGCCTGGTTGAGATTATGAAACAAATTGGCAGTGGATCAAGTAAACACAATTTTGTGATTTTCTCCAGCTTCATTCAGGAGTGTATGCATAAGAATGAAGGCAATGGATCATAGAAGAGATCTATAGTTGAGTCTTGGCAGGGCAAGATCCTCAATGGGATAAGGGGGCAAGGGATTTAAAGGAAGAAGCACTGAATTGTTTCACTAAGGGGCTAAAATGGGGAAGGGAAGAAAGTGTAGCCAGTACAGAATCAATGACCTGGGAAAGAACTAAGGTGTCAGGTCAATTGGTGGTCATGGTAAGGCTGAAAAATAAGTTTTGAGGGTTACAAGCCAGTGAAAGAGATAGAATGACAATAGACTGTGACCTAATAAAGGAATTTCAGAATTTATAAAGATGGGAACATTTGTGGATAATAGCAATGCAAGGAATATGACTACCTTTGTGTATAGCTGAGGTGGGGTGGAGGAATATATTAGTTATGGGAAACGATCAAGTTGAGGAACTGGGAGGTTATTATGTTTCAAGGAGTATCTGTATAGTAAAGTGCCCTAGCATGAGGGCAAGAAGTGGGAAAGAAAATGACTGTGAGCTAGGCAATGAACTCATTAGATAAGTAGACAACAGCTACCAGAATTATGATAAATATGGATTGTATGAACCTCAGAGGAAGACAGGTTAATGGATGATGGTGGTAAAGGGAAAGACTGAAAATGACAACAAAAATCAAAGAGGTATTTCAACTGCCTCATCAGGACCAATGTGGGGTGAGAGTGAGAAGCATGAGTGAAAATACTAGAAAGAACAGGAAAGTCAGGAGGGAAAGAAGGAAGGGAGAGAGGAAGAAAGAGAAGAAAGGAAGAAGAGGAAAGGATGTAGGAAAGAACTGAATAAGCATTCTAACATGCACCATGTGCTGTGCTAAGCACTTTAGAAATATTATTTTATTTGATCCCCACTACAACCCTGGGGGGGGGGGGGAATAGATACCATTATCCCCATTTCACAGTTGAGGAAACTGAGGCAGACAGAGGTTAAGTGATTTGCCCATGGTCACACAGCTATTAAGTGCCTGGGGCTGCTACTGAACTCAGGCCTTCCTGAATCCAAGCACAGTACACTACCATCAGAAGTAAGCAGGTCTCAGTAAATATAAGATGCAAAGATCAAAAAGGGAAAAGGTTTAAGAGGGAAGCTAGCTATTCGTGGACCAAGCATTCCAAAGAGCACAGTGAAATGGTAGGTAACTTTGAAGTGAAATGTGGGTAGGGATGGGTTAAAGGGGATGGGGAAAAGAGGGAATGTGTAGAAGCCAAGAATGGAATTTGAATAACATCTGCCAGGTATTCCAAATCACCTAGATAGAGAATTATGGGGGGAGGGGCTGGAGCATGTTAATGCTATTCACTGAGGAGTAAATTCAGGTAAGTTATCATTGTACATAAGGATTTACTGTTGGTAGTGATTTTGTTCCAGGACATCAGGCAATAGTGTTTAGCCAGAAAGGGGGATGGGAGGTACCCTTACCACTGTAACTTGTTGCTTCCCCCTAAATCCATCAAATCCCTCACAAAATTTAGCACATTACCAGTCAGACTAAATATTTACTGAGTTGATGGGTGGAAAAGGAATATTTTAAAGAATAAAAAGTGTATTTTAAAACATACTATAATTTAATATGAAACAGATGTGGATACAACTCTATTAATGAAGAGGCTGTGTTCTAATGACATTCAGAAACTCTGCCTCAGGAGGTGAAAATGATTTAAAAGATAAGGAGGTTGTTCTCCAAGATATGAGAAAAAGGAAAAGAGTCATAGTACCAGAGAGAGAGAAAGAGAATGAGAATGAATATATTAAGTACTAGCTAAAATAATTTCAAATGTTATCAGAGAACATAAAATTGTGTGTCTGAATCCTGGAGCAGAGAGGGAGAAAGGGTTAAAGTTAGGAGGTTCCCCTCCCCCATCCTCTGTTCAGGAAGTGAAAGAAGGGGCAGAGAAGGTCCTCCAAGAATTAGCCTATGCAAACCTACCTGAGAATAGGTGAGTGATATAAATTATGGGATAGGCAGCCGTTAATACAACAAAGATTTTTCATTCCCTAGCATCTCCAAAGACTAGTAGTCCAGTGACTCAACTCCTTCTATTGCTCCAACCTTCAACCACCACCAACTCCCAGGGAAGTCAGAAGACCTTCAGTAAAAACAGACTCTGGAGACCTACAAATGTCCATTTTGACTCCCCCTCCCTAGCTACCAGCTCAACTTTGGCCTTAAAAGTAAGCAAATTATTACTGTACTCCTCCCACCTCCGCCCCCAAAAAAGAGAGAGACCTACCAGTTGGTGCTGAAAAATCAGTAATTCTTTAACATTAAGCAACGATTTCCATTACAGTAGAGAAAGTTTAAAATGCAAATAACTAAAGTAGAATATAGACAAATTTATTCATACTAGAGTATAACCATTCAAATGAGTATTGATACCAACCAGGCACCTTCTTATTTTGATAGCATGTTTATCAGTGAGGCAACTGGGTCCCTGAAAAAGGGAAGGGGGTCAAAGTATACAATTATCAATGAAGGAGGAGAAAGAGAGAAGACTAGGGAAACTGAAGACCATCTATAGCTGGGGCACTGGATCTGGAGTCTGGAAGATCTCGTTTGAATCCTGCCTCAGATATTCACTTGGCTCTGTGTCTCAGTTTCCTCAACTATAAAATGAGATAGTTAGCCTTGAAGGTCCCTTCAAATTCTAAATCTATGATCCTATGAATTTTAAAATTTTGTGAAAGACAGGTACCATTTATCATCAATTGTGCTCAAATACTAGAAACTGGAGAGAGTTATTTTTGTACAATGAATAAACACAGTTTAAGTAAGGCCACTACCATGGTGTTGCATAATGAATTTATCACCACCCTCAACGTAATTTTAAAATTGTTGGAACTGGGGGGGGAGGGGGAAGGTCATCAAGATGGGGGGGATTAAACTTCTTTTAAAAAAAAACATACTTTCCCAGATGATTTGTAAATTAAGGAATCATAATATTACTAGATGACTAAAGACAAATTAGATACAACAACCATTTAAAAAACAGAGAACAAATAGGTGGGACACCAGGAACGGTGAATTTAACTTCATAAATCTGTCTCTAAGCTTTAGACATCCAGGATGATATTCACCCTAATTTTCTATAACCAACTTTAACCAAGGTTTAAATAGCTTGTAAACAACAGAAACTACGTAACAAACTAATGATCTTGAGTAACTACCCTGATAAATCACCAAAATCAGGAAAGCAGAAGGAAAAGTGGTTTAAAATGGCCAAGGGCATGCACAATGTTGCACCAGAAACTAATCTAATTCCTTCTTCTGATCTCAGTTCACCTGCCAACACTTACTTCTACTTTTAGGAACAGAGCTCTATAAAGTCCTTATTAAAAAAAAAAAAAAGAAAGACTATTTTTTTTTCAGTTTTCTTTGACTTTTCACCACTTAGGGTTTTCTTGGCAAAGACACTGGAATGGTTTGCCATTTCCTTCAGTTCATTTTACAGATGAGGAAACTGAGGCAGAGTTAAGTGACTTGCCCAGAGTCACACAGTTAGTAAGTGCCTAGGCCAGATCTGGCCTCATTCTCCTGACTCCTGGCACAGTACTCTATCTACTTCTATACTTAGCTGCCCCAAGAAAGACTATTAGACCTTATGTAAAGTCAAACATCAAAGAAGAAGACATTTAGACCTGTTACTGTTTTATTATGAGGATGCACTCGGGAGTAAACCCCAACAACTTATTTTTATTAAAAGTCACATGAAAACTAATAGCATTATGAAAAGCACTTTCCATTAGATGATAGGAAACTAAGACTTACTGAAAGATAATACTGCTGCTAAGACAAAAATTGTCTAATCTGATTAAACAGTTTGTGGCAGGGAGTTTTGATTCATCGCAAAGAGGAAAAAAAATCAAACTACTTAAAAATTAAGGGATACTTCCTGGTCATTTGTACTCTCCCCAACTAACATTCATGAAATTCATTCTCTACATTCAAAATTCCCTCTTTGAATCAGAAATAATTGAAGATGAAAGACTTACACAACGCTTGACAATGATAATCACCTCAAGCAGATTAATCAGTTTTCAGAGTTTTAATAGTGTCATAATTGTGATATTATAAGTTGATCTGTTCCACACTAAATTTTTAATTCTAATCTACAACTTTAATCTGCAGGAGGGTGTATCAGATAAAGTATACATAATCCAATTCATTTCATTCAAACATCCTAAAGAAAAAAATGAGATGAGTAAAAAACAGAGAAATGTAATGTGTCCTCAAAAAAATCTAATTCTTAAAACAATATGGCAAATATTATTTAAGAATATAATGCAAAATATTATGCAAATATATCATTTTTTGTAGAAATACTGATTTTCAAATTTTAGTATGCAAGGAAAAATACTAAATTATACCCTTAGACCAAGAGATACTGCTTAACTGGGTTCACCCACCAAAAGAGTTTAGTGAAAGCAAAAAAAAAATTCATAACATAATTTATAACACCAAAACACTATTACAAAAAAAAATGCCCAAAGATTGAGGAATGAAACAAATTGTGGAATGTGAATATAACAGAATATTATTGTGCCACAAGGAAAGAAGAGTATTAAGAATTCAGGGAAACAGACAAAGTCTAATATGATGTAAGGCAGAGTGAATAAAGAAGAGCCAGAAAAATAATCTGTAAATTTCAACATGTATTAAAGGCAAAAACTTGGGTCAAATACAAGTCAATGCTGGTACCAAATAACTGAAGTTTCGACACAATTCTTCCTTTCTAAAAACAATCAGTAAACTAAAAAGTGGAAAGTGACAAGCTCTCTCACAATTATCATGGGTAATTCTGCTTAACCGATTTGGGAAAATTTTACTGGCAGAGTACAATATTTGATGTCTGTTTCAAAGTATCTACTCCATCAAACCAAAAGGAATCAATAAGAAATCAATTCTGGCTGAACTTTAGTCATACATCCCATTTATAAATCATGTTAAAATACTAGATAGTGTTTGCAACCTCATTTTGGTAACATACTAAAGAAATATTAATATCTGATGTAGCAAACTGAAACACAACTTGTTTTGTAAAATAGATTTACCGAGGGATAAATATTTGGATTTTGATAAAAGTGGGAGGGCTGACAAGTTGTTTGTGCAGCTCTGAGCAGCTGTAGTTACATTCTACATTTTTGAAATAGCAAAGGCAAAAAACAATCAAGAGGAACAAAGCCTGAAAGGAATTTGAAAACTATTTTGACAAGCTTGCTTCCAAACCAACTACTATAATTGATCAGAACTTAGACCCCTTTTTTTTCAACCTAAATCTGACTTGTACAAAAACTGAAAGGACTAGAATCATAAATTATATTACACTGAAAATTCCTTTTTAAAAGTACACTAAAAGGAAAAAAAAACTAAGGTTTAACAACTGGTTCCATCACTTCCTGGCAAATAAGGGGAGAAGAAATGGAAAGAGAAATCAGAGTTTGTATTCTTAGGTTCAAAGATCACTGCAGATGGTGTGTAACCTTGAAATTAAAAGATGCTTGCTCCTTGGAAGGAAAGCTATGGCAAATATGGACAGCATACTTGCTGAATAAGGTCCATATAGTCAAAACTATGCTTTTTCCAGCAGTAGCGTATGGCTGTGAGAGTTAGACTATAAGGAAAGCTGAGCACCACAGAACAGACTCTTTGGAATCATGGTGCTGGAAAAAACTTTTGAAAGTACCCTAGACAGCAAAGAGATCAAATCAGTCAACGTTTAAAGAAATTAGTTCAGACTATTCAGGCTAATGGAAAGACAAATACTGAAGCTGAAGCTTAAATACTATGGCCACATAAGAAGAAGATGGGACTAATTGGAAAAGACCCTGATGTTGGGAAAAATTGAAGGCAAAAGGAAAAGGGGATGGCAGAGGATGAGACTGTTAGAAAGGGTCATGGAAATAACAAACTTCAACAGACTTAGAGAACTAGTGGAGAATAGAAGGGCCTGGCATGTTATGGTCCATGGGGTGGTAAAGAGTCAGACAAGACTGACAAACTGAACAACAAAAAGACAAAGGTAGGAATATGGTGCAGGCACTGACAATGAAAACATTTTTTAATGGAAAGAAGGACAAAAATTTTTACTTTACATGTTTTAATACTGTGTAATTATTTTTTCAGTTCAAGACATTATGGTATATAACAGATAGGGAAGTGGCTTTCGAATCTGGAATACCTAGTTTCAAATGCTGTCTTGGGCTCATACTGGCTTTCTGACCAAAGGCAAGTCACTGAACTTAAATTGCAGAGAATATGTTGCTCTGCATTGGTAGAAGTTTCTTCCTCTAGAATATCAATAAAATCACAGGTTCTGTACCAATCCTTATTTTTCAGTATTTCCCCCCCTTTAAAGAGATAGCATGTTAGTATTACGGCTTCTATTCAGAGCTGTCCTATATTTCAATCAATAAAATAATCACTTTTATCTCTTCTAGCACACCTTTATAATAAGAGAAAATTATTTTCCAGGAAAATAAAACTATGTGTTTAAAATAAAAAAATTTGGAAGGAAACTAGTAAAAAGTGGCTGTTCCCAACACTAGCCTAATGAATAGCAAAACAAACTTTATTTTGTTGTAGAAACATAGTAAAACATTCCTAACCCACAAACATCTTGATCTCTGATCACATTACTCAAGTGTCTAGCTCCTCAGAAATTATATAATGGCAAAACACAAGAAGTTCTCTTAGTGGTAATATTTTGCTGTTGTTACAAATTACTGACTACAGATGTAGTATGGTATGAAGAAAGAGTGCCCATATGAAGCATCCAAGGACCTGACTCAAATTCTGGCTGTATGACTACCTTCCTATTATGACCACCTTCCTATTATGACCTTGAGCAAACCAACTTTTCTCTGACCCTTAGTTCCATCATCCATATAAGGGTTGGTCTTTGGATGGACAAAGTGTTGCCAACTGCACCAAAGTGGGTGGAAAATCATATAGTTAAATGCTAACTACAGTTTGGCTTAAATATTGAAATGTAATTGCAGTACACCTTTGAAAACATAATACTGTATATAAGGCACTAGGCAAGCAAATTCATAAACTAGTCCAATTCAGTCTCTATCACCTCCCCCTCAGCCACCTGCCACCATGGGCTTTGCTCATTCTCGTGGCAAAAGTTATTTTATTGATATCCTTAAAATTCACCATCCTAGAAAATGTGTAAAGGAGAAAAATGGCGAGGGAGAGAAGAGATTCAGAAACCAACTGAATTGAACAAATCAAAATGGTAGTTCAGATTTTGTTTCAAAATGCACATAAAAATGAAATTCGATGATTATTCAAGATCATTTTAAACTATTTCACATGAATTCATAACCTACTTTAAAACAAAACACTGATTTTTTAAAGTCACATTTAAAAAGTAAATTTCTTAAAGTAAACATACAAAATATGATTGGGATATATACTGTTATATAACGTTCTGCTTTTGTAACTTTTTAAAATAACTTCAATCATATATAAACATGTTGTATGGACTATACAGTGGACTAGTTTTCTGACCAGAAAAAAAACCCTCAATTTTTAAAATTCAACCATAAGAAGTTAATGTTTCATGTTACAAAGCACGGACAAAATGACTGGCTGCCTAGGTAGTCCTGTCCTCTCTTTTCAATTTGTTTTTAGGGTTCTATCAGGTCTTCAGCTATGCATCAGGTCATCCTGAAAAACCTTTCTGAGCATGCCATCTATACCATCTTTTCCCCCTAAACCAGAAAGCTTCAAGTCTTTTACACTGATTGTTACAACTTAGTTTTGGTCTCTGGAAATTCTCCCTGACTGGAAAACCCGTCAATGCTTAAAGATAGGTGGAGCCAGTACCAGACAGCCCCAGGGATCTGTGGGAGACGTAGTCCTACAGACAGGAAACATTTTCAGAATGGGATTTCTTGGACTCTTTAGATGTCTGTCCCTCCTCTCTTCTCCCCTACAAGTTGCTGAATCATCCTTCCCACATGTACCCCAATATACAATGAGATTTATATTAAACAGAAGATGCCCTATGTAGAAAACTGAAAGAGAAACTATGCATTCTGTGGAGCTCACTGGAGACAAGTGGAGGAGGGGGGTGATGTCTTTGAAATGGAAGACACAAACTAACTTCAGTTTTTAACACAGTCAACTGTTCCCCTATTTTTTTACTAACACTTCCCCCCAACTCCCAGATAGGTCCTCTTCCAACACTGTCTTTCCCATTTCCTTAGTCAAAAGTCAAAAAGATTATAGCAATTATTTTACTCACTTCAACCGAACAAATATTTATGCCTTGTGTCATTTATTAGCTTGAACTAAACTAGTAGGGCCTTCATCTCATATTATTTAATGTTTTGCATGTTTGTCTGATCGATTCAATATACATTTATTTATAAAATATCTACTGACGTGCCTACTATGTGCAGGGAGGGCGAGGGCATTATACTCTTCAATTAAATGGGTTCAGAGATCAGTCTCTGTGTCTCACAAAACATGGAAAACACTACCCTGCACAAAACAAAGTGGTGTATTTATTAATCAATTTATAGGCTTTTAAAAACATACATGATTTATATTCAGTACTTTACACTTATTACCCTACAGTCATCCAAGCAAGATACCTTGCCCTCTACACCTATGCTGCCTCCACTAGAATGAAAGGTCTTTGCAGGTTTGTTGTGTACACAGGGTGGCCCAAAAGTCTCAGCGCAGTTCTAGGTTTTAATAACTTATACAGGGTGCCCCCAAAAGATTCCCTACATTTTAAACTAATAAAGCCTAAATTGCTAAAATCTAAAACTACAATAAAGATTTTGGGGCCATTAACACTTAAAACTTCGATTCTTGGGTCATTAAAGCTTAAAAGTACACTAAGATTTGGAGGCCAATCTATACAATCCTCTTCATATGAATAGGCATTTGAAACCTTCATAGAAGTCCTCTCAGAACTAGAATAACCAATAACCCTTTCGTTTCTCTAGTACATTCCTGACTTTCAATCACCAATATGTCCTGAAATCAGTGAGGTTTGGAAATGCAGTTGGAAACATGGCTTTACAAAAAGAAAAAAGTGTTTAATCTTTCCACCCTGACATAGGCTATAGGAATATGGCCTACATACTAGAAATATTAGGGATACATATTCTCCCTAGTATGCCTATGTATGAAGAATTCTTCATATACACAGGAATGTATATTCCTATATATTTGGAGAGAGAGAGACATTCTTCATATATAGAATTATATATATATGAATTCATATATATATGTGTGTGTGTCTGTGTTACATATACACACACACTGCTATATATTAAATATAGCCTTGCTATATTTATAGCGAGGAAAACATCTGCTTCTCCATCTGGAACTCCAAAAGTACTTTACGAAGGAAGAAGGTGCCGGCCGTGGGTGGAAGGGAGAGAGGACCCCACCTCGGGGAGCCTCCTCCGGGATACTACACCCTGTTTCTGAGCCGGCCCTAGATCCCGAGTGTGCCCGGTTATGGTCCTGCTCCCGGCCCTGCTATATCCCTCAGGTTGGGGCCGCAGCTCTGTCTTTGCCTTTCCACCTCCCCCTTCTTTGCCCCTCTCTCACACCTAACTTACACTTGGAGTCCAGAACCCATCCCTACTTTAACCCTCGCGGGCCCTCTCTCCCCGCAGCCGAGTTCTCTCCTTAGTCTTCCACTCTCCTCCCCCGCACTCCCCCCCCCCCCCGCCAACAAACTTCACTTTCAAGACTTGGCTGCGGCTAAACCCCTGACAGCTGGTCCTAACCAATCCGCGAAGGAAACATAAGCGATGCGGCCAATGAGAGGAGGCCGGCTGAGTGGCGGGAGGCGGGACCTCGCTCAAGTTCCTTCGGTCTGAAAACCAATCGACCTGTTGCGGCCGTCGCTGCCACCGCCTCCTCCGCCTACTCCTCTGGAGCTGAGGCAGCCGCGAAGTTTCTTGGTTACGGCGGCTGCCGCCGAGGTCCGTGACCGTTACCGGGGCCCTCAATTCCTCTTCCCGTGGCCTTCACAAAAAAAAAAAAAGAGGCAGCCCCCGGAGGGGGTAGGGGTCGCGCCCCGCCCCAGCGTGAGGGGGCTGCACCGCCCCCCGCCCCGGCTCCATCCCTTCCCCTTCCCAGTCCGGGCCCTTCTTGCTCCCTCGCCGCTCTCTTACCAGGAAGTTGAGAGCTTTCCCTCCTCCCACCTGTGTGGGACCCGACACCGGGGGCTGGCGGAGGTTCTGCGGGGTGCGGCCCGAGGAAGGCCCGCTGGGGCCGGGGGCTGTGGCTGCGAGGTCCGGAGCCGATCTGCCTCCTCACTCCCCGCCGGCCCCCGCTGGACGCTGCAGGTCGAGGCACCCGCCCGGCGCACTAAGAGAAGCGTTCCGAGGTCGAGACTAGCGGCGGCCCATCTCCCTCGTCCGGCCCCTGCTGCCGCTGTCAGCAGTGTAAACATCCCGGCATCCCCGAGGAGAGAGGCGGGGCCGGCGTTCAGGCCCCTCCTCCCCCCGCCCCTCGAGGCCGCGGGATCCCCGCCCCTCCCCCCGCGCGCGCCCCACCCCGGCCCGCCCCGCTCCGCGGGATCTCCGCGCGCGCACGCGCCTCACCTCTATACGCGTGTCCAACCCAGGACCGTCAAGCAGTGGGCTCACCTGAAGAAACCCGGACAGCACTGGGGGTGAGGGCAGGGGGTGGTTTCCTGCGCTCCGGATGTCCAGCCACAGCACCCATCTTCGTTTAAGCTTGTCTCCACCCCACCCCTCACTCTCTCCCTACTCGTAGAGAACGAGAAAAATCAAGAGAGGGATGGAGTGCAAGAATCCTGCAACAACTTTTCTATCTTCGCTCGACCCAGGCACGGGACGCTGGATCCTGTGCGCTTAGGTACCCTCAACCTGCTGAGGACCACTTAGTTTCCCTCTGCAGTTGGGACGGGCTGCTTTTTAAGAACTTGTAGTTTTCCTCGTTTTCATTTAAATGCCTCACTACTTACTTGAGGTAAATCCAATTGGCGACCCACCCTTTCCTTTACAGAAAAACCTTTTACGGGGCTGGTTAGGCTGCACCTCCTGAGATGACATTTCTACTGGGAAAGTAGGAATAGAGAGCAGCCTTCCTAGGGCAGGGTAAACTAAAGGAAGTGACCTAGCATAAAGACTCCTGCGTGGAGTGTGCTTTAGAGACAAGTACACTCAGCTGCTATGCTCATGCTAGGTACCCTGGTTTTTTTGATGTCAGCCCAGATTCCCCCATTATCAAATTTTGGGAGCTTCCCAAAGACCAATTCCTGGAGACACCCTTAAGTTTATTATTCGTCTTACTACTTTTAAAATTTATCAAAGACTCTCCTCACAACCCTGAACTAACTGAATTAATATCCGAACTCTTGTTATTAGATTGGGGAGAGGGGTGGTTGGGATTAAATAAACTGGAGGGACCATCTCGTTTTTAAAAGGCATAATCCTAAAGAGAGGCCAGGGCTTTTGCAAAAAGAGGAAAATGAAAGGTGGGAGAACCAAGAACTGCTACAATTAACTGCTACTATTATGAAGGAATGTGGTCTGGTTGTTTTTGTTTGTTTCTTTGTTTTTACATTTAAAATGGTCCTTACACTCAAAAGATTACACTGCGTTACACCATGCTATCTCTCCTTAGATTTTTTTCCTAAGCATTTATAATCTCTACCGTTTATTACCCTCCTATTGAACAATAAAAAACGAAAAACAAAGTTCATGCATCAAATACATGTAATCAAGCAAAACAAATTTTAAGACACATGTCTTCCAGATAGAAGTTCATCACCTCTCTGGCAGAAAGTGGATAGCAGGATTCATCTTCAGTCCTCTGGATACTTGGTTGATTATTTTATTATTCAGTTTCTGAGTCTCAAAGTTTTTTTTTTCTATAATGTCTTTGTGTAAATTGTTCTAGTTCTGCTCACTTCACTCTGCATCAGTTCACTGAGATTTTCCCAGTTTTCTGTGAAACTATGCATTTCATCATTTCTTATGGCACAAGAGTATTCTGCTACATTCTTATGCCACAATTTGTTTAGACTTTTCCCAATGAGTGGACACTCCCTTGGTTTTTGGTTTTGGTCTTCTATAAGTGCTTCTTGAGCACCTATAAATATTTATATATGTATGGGTCTTTTCACTTTTTTTTTATCTCTTTGGGATATATCTCTTAGATTTTTAAGACATCTATAGAAGAGAAATAGCTAACTGAAGATAAATCAATCAACAAGCATTTATTAAGTTTCTCTTGAAACTAGAGATAGACAAAAACAAAAGTTTTTGCTTTCAAAGAGCTTACAATCTACAAAAGGAAAACATGCATAAATAAAATCAAATTATATATTAAGTAAATACTTTAGTTGAGGCACTAAGAAGCTGGGGGCAAAAAGAAAACCATCATGAAGGACAGCGCACTTCAGCTGAACTTTGAAAGGAGAATTCAAAGGAGTAAAAGTGAAGAGGAAGGGCATTCCAAAAATGAGGGATGGCTTATGCAAAGGCACAGAAATAGAAGACAAAGTGTCAAAAAGTATGTAAATAATACAGGCAAGCTAAAATTCATAATGCTAGGTGGCTGAGGTAACTTTCCTGCTCATCTTAGTCCTTTGGATTTCTTTATTCTATAGATACCCAGATAACAATCTCAACTGACTTCTTGGTTTATGCATGCTTTTCTTCTGACTTTAACTGTACCTTCTAAGTTAGGGATTCTTGCCCAATCTTTTCTTACATTGGAGGTTGTGGGGGAAAGAGGGAGGGAGAGACTTGACATGGAAGTTATGGTGTACTACCAGCTCAAAGTAAGGCAACAGGGTGACCTGGACACACAAAAATTCAAATTAAAGGGAAGAGAATGGAGGGAATGAGCATTTATATAACACCTACTTTGTAACAGGAACTGTGCTAAGCACTTTACAAATGGGTATTCACAAATATCTCAACCCTCAAAGGTAAATGCTACTATTATTCCTATTTTACAGATGAGGAAACTGAGGCAAACAGAAATTAAGTGACTTGCTTAGGGCTACATAGCTAGAATGACCTGTGCCACCTAGCTGCCAAATTCCCACCTCAATTCCCCCTCTAGCCAACCCAGAAATGCTTACCATTTATTTGTTCCTAGTTGTCAAATAGTACAATATTTGTGCATAATATTAGATACCCTTTTTGTAAGGTTAGAATACTACTACTCATAGATGCTGAACCTTCATAGTTTGATGCCCAAACAACATAGTTGCAAACTTAGAGCTTTAAAAATATTGTGGAGAACACTTATTATCTACATTTATCCTCTTTGCATTACCTTAGACAAGATCTTTTCTAATAAAAAAAAAATCATTTACCTACTCCTAGAACTTTAAATGACACTTTAGAATGAGAAATCTTATTGGAAAATTATGTACCCTGATAAAATAAGTGCTATTAAAGATAACTCTTTGGAAAGAATTCTTAAGTACTATGGTGAGAAGGAAAAGTCCAATTCTC
This sequence comes from Pseudochirops cupreus, assembly GCA_028627135.1. Classification (NCBI taxonomy): domain Eukaryota; kingdom Metazoa; phylum Chordata; class Mammalia; order Diprotodontia; family Pseudocheiridae; genus Pseudochirops; species Pseudochirops cupreus. The sequence goes on from CM053584.1 coordinate 77,597,374, forward strand.
ATAGTTCAAACATAGGAAAATGGCAACAGGTATAGTATTTAAGAAGCTGCTTTTGAGATTGGCAAGTCATTAAGGTTGGCAGCAGCTTACAGCAATGGAGCTATGTTAAGTTATTGAAATGTCTAGTCTGGACTGAGTCAAGAGGAAGAAGCCAAAATATAGCCTGCAGACAGTTAGAGGGATATCATTTTAGCTTGACCCTGACTGTGGTTAATGAACATTGTTAGAAAATAAATCTCAAACTTAAAATGCTTAAGAGGAACACTAATAAGTTATTCTGCCAAACATGGAAGAGGAATTTGCATTTAATTTTTTTATGCATCACAAAAGTCAGTTTACAAAGCAGGAAATTCATCATGAATAAGTTTTTTACATCAAATCTTTTAATTTCACACTGTCTTACACTGCCTCTCTACTTTCCTAATTTCGGTTACTCTTTTAGAATGATGCTTTTCACTACCTAAGCATGGTAACATTGTAGTCATAACTTTGCTTCTTCCTTTAAAATGAAATATCAAGAAATATCATTTTTTGGACTAGTTATAAAACTGTTTGAAAATAAAAATTGTTCAAGACATTGGTTTTAAGTTCAGGTAAATGAATGACACATACTATACTATAAGTTTGCCTGACTTGATTGAGAGTCAGAAGACCTGTGTTTAATCAATTAATCAACAATCATTTGTTAAGTACTTCTTGTAGGCATTGTTCTGGGCTCTGGGAATCCAAAGAAAAAAGTGAGAGTTCCTGACATTTTAATGGAATAAATAGCATGCACTTATGTAAGTAGATACAAGGTTACAGTGAGTATAGGGAAAGACTAGCAGCTGAGGACTCTGAAAAAGGCCTCATTCACTGAAATCTTGAAGAAAACTGGGAATTCTAAGAGATGAAATTGAGGACAGAGTGCAAATCCTGGCTCTGATACTGACTGACCATGTGACGTTGGGCTGTCACTTAACGTCTCTGAGCAAAGATTTATTTTCTTTAAAATGAAGGGATTGGATCTCTCTAAGCTTCCTTTTAGTTATATATATTATGTATTGGATGTGTTTTTCATATGTTTACTATTCCTCACCATTTTATTTAGGTATCTTTCAATGCTGCAGCATTGAACTAATTGGAAGCAGTCACAATAACAGTCTAAAACAATCTGAACAGGTATATGTGATTCTGGTATTTTCTTTTAATATGCCAATGTTGCAGCACCTCTGAGGTATCCCCCAATTTGTCCTCACGCTGGTAGGTTGGGTCCTCAAGGAAGGAGGGGTAGCGAAGGCTGCTACCTCAGGTTGCAGAAGTAGACTATGGCCTACACTCCTACTATCACTAGAACTCATGAACCCCCATAGTGCACTTCCCATTGACAATCATCCAGCAGATACAATTACTCTGTGCTACAGTATTTACTAAAATGAAATAGTAAGAACAGTCTAGAAAACATTCCCTTCATAACACTGCCACAAATACAGGATCTTTGGGATACTGTATCAATGTTAGTGATAATCCATATGAGATTCATGTGTAGCAAAAGCAGCTTGCAAGTCCTGGCCCTACAGATCCTGGAAGATATTTTTTGTCTTGTAGAGTCCTCATGCTAGGTTCCAAGGTCTGTTCTTCTGACTCTTTTCTCTACTGCCAAAGATTCCATTCCTTGCTGCTGCTTCCTCCACTGCCTCTCCACATCCATATCTATCTGGAATGTGTCTCTCTGCTCCCTGTTGGATACAGTGTCTCTTACTGATCTAGTAGTCCCCTTCAAAGCTATATGTCTGGTGTAGAAGGGAAAGAGAGAAAAAACACCTCTCCTCTTCCTATAGGGATTTCATTCAACAAGGCTTCTTGACTTCCTCTAGATCTTTAGGGCTTAGCTAATCAACACTTTAAGACAACTGGATAATTTGTTTGCTTAACCTATAAAGTTGTTCCCTTCTTGACTTAATCACAGAGTCAAATTACCTCATAAAGGGATTGGGGTGGGAAAGTTAATAACTTCTCTACAGTTAGTTTAACATCTCATCAGTATCTTGTGACTACATTATGGACCTTCTACTTCTATACCAATAGCATATTAAACTATATTATACCATACCATAACCATATTATACCATACTAGACCATACCAAACCATACCGTACCATACCATACCATGCCATACTATACTATACTATACTATACTATACTATACTATACTATACTATACTATACTATACTATACTGTACTCTTTAAAGTGAGTCAGAGGGGATACTCTTCCTTATATTTTTATTTACATAAGAATTTGTCTCAATCTGATAATTCATAGCTATTTCAAATATGGAACCTGTTCTGTGAAAAAAAAATGTGAACTTGGACAACAACTATAAAGATACTTCCTGGGCAGGTAGGTGGTCCAGTGAATAGAGCACCGGCCCCAGAGTCAGTAGGACCTGTTTTTAAATCTGGCCTCAGACACTTAACACAAAACTAGCCATGTGACCTTGGGCAAGTCACAACTCCAATTGCCCTAGCTTCCCCACTCCAAATAGCAAAAAAAAAAAGATATTTCCTAGTTTCCTGAGTCTGTCCCCACCCTCTTCCTCAGTATTTTCTAGTCTGTGACAAGAATTTACCATATAACCTCAAACCTAAGCAGAGAGATCATCTCTTTTTTTTTTAAGTAATCATACCTTTCCTAGGGAAGGAGACAAAATAAAAGGAACAAAATCTTAATACTTTCCCTCAGTTGAGGTAAGAGACTGGCATGTATGAACATTGCTGAATAAAGTAAATAAAGGAGCTGACAAGTCGCTCATAGTATTTTTCTTTTAGACTCCTTTCCTACTATTCTCAAGTCTTTGAATGTTTTCAAATAGTTTCATCTTTATAATAATTTTTTTTATTAGTTGCAAATGTTCATGTTAGACAACAGAATGATATATTCTACCTATTTCAAAATACTGGGAAAAGTCGCTACCAGGAGAATGCCCTTTTGGGAAGAGGATAGTTATGTAGAAGGCAGCTAGGTGATACAAGGTGGCACAGTGGATAGAGTATTGGGTCTGAAGTCAGAAAGACCTAAGTTCAAATGTGACCTCAGACACTAGCTGTGTGATCCTAAACAAGTCACTTAACTCTGCCTCAGTTTCCCCATCTGTAAAATGAGCTGGAGAAGGAAATGGAAAACTACTCTAGTATCTTTCCCCAGAAAACTCAAATTGGGTCACAAAGAGTCAGGGCAGATTAGCAGAGACATGTAATAATAAATCAAGGGGCTAGAGACAGGGAGCAGGGATCTATATCAAAAGATTGAGTCAATACCAGAGCGTTACAATGGTCAAAGAAGAGGTGAAAACACTTGGTTCAAGTCATAAATTTAGAGCTAAAGGGGACGTCAGAGGATCTCTCAACCAAACCCCTCTTTTTACATGTGAGCAAAGTGAGGTCCAAGAAGGCAAAATGACCTGCCCAAGATGGCACAGATAAAATGACAAAGCTAGGATGTTAACCCATATTTTCTGACATAAGCAGAAGGTTAAGATAGCAGGACACTGAGGAGGGTCAAGACACACATTTATCAAGTGCCTACTGTGTGTTAAGTGCTGGTTTGAGTTTCACAAAGTCCAAGACCATTGGTATCAGTCAGAATTTCATGGGACATGGATTTTTTTAGGGCCAGATGGGAAATAATTGCTTAACTTTCAGCTCTCTGAAAACAAAAAAAAAGCATCAGCTACAAAGCTCACCACCACCATGAACAATAACATTAGAGGGGTAACTAGGGCTTGGTATAACTAGAGTTTTGCCATAGGGTACCGCAATTTAGAGGACACTGACAGAGCTTATACTCCTTCTACATAAAAACTATTGAGTTTAGTATTCATTTAGCATGAATAATTAGTTACAATTGCAAGTTGCCAGATGATAAGCTTTCTCTACCATCCCCCAGCTGTTGTGGTCCAGGCCTTCCTGACCTGACATGTCTAGGCTGCCCCTCCCCACCCTTCAACCAATATCTTCTCTAGTAGCAGTTTCCAGATGTTGTCCTAGACACACTCTATCTCTCTCCCTCCCTCTGTCTCTCTGTCTCTGTCTCTCTGTCTCTTTCCTTCTCTGTATCCCAGGGCCTCTTCCAGTGTTTTGACTAGAGTAGGGCAGCCAAGGCTTTGCACAAAAGGAGGTAATTTGGATGTACAGATATCACCTTCTTTAGAGTGCTCACCTGCTCCTGGTGGTGGCAGCAGAGCTCCTGGTAGTGGCAAAGCATTGGCAACCTTTATTCTCTCCTAACCCTCTCCCTAATAGGGGCAGTCCTGCCTGCCTCACTTTTAACCTGATCCACCTCCATCCTTCTTCTCCTTCCCAGAAATCCCCTGATAGTTGCAATATGTATCTGCCCTTGGCAGCTGCTGTAATGCCATGCACCAGCAGATTCCCAAAGGAATGCTACTGTGAACAGCCTTTAGAGTTCAGATTACAAAATATAGTGAACACTCTGTTTATTCCATTACAAATCAAGACAAACATTCAAAACATTATAATATTCACAACATT
>CM053584.1:77602404-77631594 GCA_028627135.1 Pseudochirops cupreus
TTGAGGTTGTATATATTCTCCTCCAATCTCTTTCCTTTATTTTGTTTTTCATTCATTATTAGCCATTTTTGTTCTATTCTTATCAATGAAAAGATGTTACCTTTAGTAGAAGAAACAGAATTAAAATGTAGAGTTTCATCCATTCTCTTCAGATCAACTTCGCCATTGTTCTTAGAAGGTGGTATCCACTTTCTTGCCCCATGGTTCCATTCACTTGGCTTGTAACAAAATGTTCCTCCCTGGACATCACTCCCCCATGTATCTGTTTTTCCTTAGTAGAATGCAAACTTTTTGAGAGCAAGGATTATATTTGGTTTTGTATTTGTGTGAAGTAAGTGGCAAACCAGTCTAGCATCTTTGCCAGAAAACCCCCCAATGGGGTCATGAAGAGTCAGACAATTGAAACAACTCAACAACAATAATGACCCAACACTTAGCACAGTTTTTGGGTCACAGTAAGTGCTTTTTCATTTATTTATCCTTAATCATTGATAATAGATTTTTAAAAAATAAATATTTTTTTCTTTCTTTTTTTGTGGCATTCATTTTTTAAGTCTTTAGAGAATGTTTAATTCCATACAGCACTGTGGGGGAAGTGCTGGGGCAGGGGGAGACAGGGCAGTTGGGGTTAAGTGAGTTGCCCAAGGTCACACAGCTAGTAAATATTAAGTGTCTGAGGCCAGATTTGAACTCCTGTCCTCCAGTGCTCTATTTACTGTGCTACCTAGCTACTCCTAAAAAATAAATCTTTAATGATGTGTGAATTAATGCTAGGTTTTTATAATCCATTTTGCACAATACTAACAGATTGGTTTTCCTGTTCTATGGGTCTGATCAAATTGTTCTGTTACTAAAAACCCTTCAGTGGCTACCTATAACCTAATTAATGAAACTATTTAGCCTGGCATTAAAAACCTCAACAATATTATAATCTTAAGTAACACTAATTTCCATCATCTTGTCTGCTTTCCTGCCAAGATCAATATATCCCATGCCTTTCTGCTTCTGTACCTTTGCTCATTCTTCTCCATAGTACTGGAATGCTTTGTTTCTATCTCTGCCTCACCCCGTCCGTCTCTGTATTTTCAAATCCTTCTATCTTTCAGAGTCCAAATGTCATTTCCTCCATGAAGCTAACCCTGAGTGTCTTTGCTGGAAGTGGTTTCTCCCTCATCCATTTGATATTATAGCACTTTATTATTGTCCTACAACTTATATTAGTTTGCATTATTCATATCTGTATAAATGTTTCCATTATTAGTGTGCCAATTTATACAGCAAAGGGATTAAAAATTCCTTGAAAGATAGAAAAAAAGAAATAATCTTGTTCATTGATCTTTTGATTATAGACATCAGGTGAGGTATAAAATAGTGCAGTGTATGGGCAGCAAGGTGTTTGTTGCTATGGTGGAGGAAATTCACCAGAGAGTTCAAGTGGAAGGGGATTCCTTTGTGTTTGGTAAAGTCCTCCAGATTCTCCTGTTTGTGAATAATATTGTGCTGATTGCAGCAAGTCCTTGAAAGTTGAAGGGCTTCCTAGAAAAGAATCAGTCAAAGTAGTTTGTTCTGGTTCACTTGGGAAAGACCAAATAAATGAATTATGATTCATGACTAATTATGACTAATAAATGAATTAGATTAATAAACAAATAAATTAGATTTGGATGGAAAAGAACTTATCATTGTTTCTATCTGAGAGAGACAGTATAGGTGTGCAACGAACTGCATTTAGATTTGAATGGGAGTAGGAAAGAAGCCTAGTTTGTCTCTGGGAAATTGCATAGTTCCCCAATAATATAGAGCTTTCCATGGACAAAGGTCCATATTTTTAGTAATGATATATTGTGTTATCACAGTGCTGTATGGGATTAAACATTCTCTGAAGACTTAAAAAAATGAATGTCACAAAAGGGGTGATGGGTGAATGGTTGGTTTCAGTAGGTTGCAATATCTAAGCAATGAGAAATTTGGAGGAAAATGGTAATAAAAGATGTCAAATAAGAGATGGAAGACTAGTAGTAACAAGGGTGAAGGAAAGAAGATGACTAGTCAGAATGTTCCAATGGCACCCTTACAATATGAAGAGAAAGTGGAGGGATGGAAAGACTTCTAGCATCTTGGGTAGATCTCCATGGGAAGTCATGGGTGGGTTGTGAGCTGCATCATGGGAGGGAATTTCTAAATGGAGAGAAATGAATGAATGAATGATAATATGTAGCATTTATATGGTTCTTGAATGAACAATGATCTAAGTAGGAAGAAAATAAAAAAAAAACAATATCAAAGTAGCTAAGGTGTATGAGGACTAAGAAAAAGCCATTGGATATAGCAGTAAAAAAAATCATTAGTGATGCTGAATAGGTCTTGATCTTCAAAAGAGCATCAATGTGCAAGGAAGCCATCAAGTATGAGGACAGGGTAGAATGGAAATATGCAAGTCATAATGGACTTATTGATGAAGGAATCTGGTAAATTATGGCAACATGAATTTGACCAGTATAACATAGATGAACAGGGGGAATTTCTAAGAAGAATTTGCTGAGTGACAGTAGTAAAAGGAAGGTCCATTTTTCAGTGAGGATCAAAGAGTATAGTTACTACTTACTATTCCTCTTGTCCCAGTGGGTTGGAAAGCATGAGAGAAGGAAAAGTCTGCATTGGAGAGGAGGAAATACCAGGGCTGTGGTGTCCTCTTAAGAAAGTTCCATATCTGTAACCATCAGAAAACATAAAGTGAAAAAAGAGCTCCGGGTTAAAGGAAGAGTTTATTAATGATAGAGCACAGGCACCATTGGGTGTAATAGAATGAAAGGGCAGAGGGTGGTATACATTGTGGCCAGGTTGAAGTAAATCTGGGGGAGTTAGCAGAAGAGAAATGCTTTTCCTGCAAAATACTACCATTCTGAATTACAGGAATAATATGAATACGAAGTAAGTGTTTGCCAACCTTGGGAGGGAGGAAGAAGCAATTGATTGGATACTCTATCCTCCAGGGCCTGAGGGAGAACAGACTAGTATTAGCTTCCAGGATTTGTCACTCTAAATATCAGAGAACAAGAGGTGGAGGCCATTGATGGAGGTGGTAGAGAATTCTGACTGGGTGATCATGTGCCCTGGGTCAGAATTTCTGATGGTTCTGTTTGAAATGTCAATGGATGGGAGTCTTCTAGTCAAATTTAAGTTCCCTAAGGACAGGAATTCTTTCTTTCTTTTTGTCTTTATATCCCCAGTACCTATCATAATTCCTGGTTGTTGTTTTTCAGTTGTGTCCAACTTTTGATGTCCCCGTTTTGAATTTTCTTGGCAAAGGTACTAGATGGAGTGGTTTGTCATTTCCTTCTCTAGCTAATTTTACAGAAAAGGAAATTGAAACATGATGCAGCTGAAGGCAGGGCTTAGACAGTGCCCTCTAATTAGGGCCTTTTGGTGATGTGCCTAGTGGATTCACATAAGGCCAGCTCCCTAAAGACCCCCTGGAGTTACACTTAAAAGATTTGTGTCTGAGACCCTGACTACAGCCAAGCCTTTTGCCCCTCAACTTCAGATACTTAAAAAAGACAAGTATCTCATTAGATTATCAATCCTGTTGATGGGATGTTGGGGTGTCTGTGTTTGTAACATCCAGTTGCAACTTCAGTTGTAAAGTCACACCTCCCCCAGCCATAAAACCATTAATTCTACCTTTTCCCTGAGCCAGCACTATGCCTAGCTGCAATTATTCTATACCTATGAATTCTTCACCCAACTGTCTATAAGCAATTAGAGAAGTGTATAGCCCCCTTGTTCTAGTGGCCAGCTGCACCTAATGAATCCTTCAATGCACTATCAGTAAGATAATTCCTCACCATTAGGTCCCAGTTAGTCTAGCTTCCCAACATCCATCTTGTCAGACAGGACACTGATGGGTAACAGACTGGACACCTCCCAGTCAAAATTGACCGCTAGTTGACTTAGGTGACATTTCAAGGCAAAAACCACACCTCCTGGTAGCCCCTCCATGGGCTTTTTCCCAGTGAATTATGGGCAATACTCTTGTGTAGTAAATATGAAAAGTGCATGTCCCTCTAAGCACTGATCACTCCTTAACTCCTCCCTAAAACTACCCTTACTCACCTAGTTAGTATAATTGATACCTGATTTATGTTATTATGCCAAATAACCTGTATTTCTAATTCCTGCACTTTTGCAGGCCTTCTAAGACTCCCTGCCTGCTGAATAGCAGAATAACGTAGCAATAAACTTTTACAATCCTGACTCATAAAATCATTAAACCGAGTTTGTGGTTCTTTCCTGAACTATCCTCTGGTTGTATTTTTCTCTGACCCACATCTCTGAACACACCTGAGGCTGGCCCTTGGGTGGATCCGCAACAGAAACAAACAGGGTAATGTAACTTGTCCAGGAGCTAGTAAGTATCTGAGGCCAGATTTGAACTCAAGTCTTCCTAGGCCTGGTACTCTATCCACTGCACCACCTACCTGCCCCCAGGATTCCTGGTACATTGCAGTGGCTCAATCAATGCTTTTTGATTTCCTACAGCACAAGCCCTCCACTGCCTCTGGCTCTTTGTGAGTCTCAATCTCTAAGCTATCAGAATATTCTAGTGATTGGTCTCTGTGACCTAAACTGAACTCTTGTTTGGTACCATTTCCATGCCTCATCATAATATAATGAGAGGTAAGTTGCTGAAACCCATTCTAGAAGTCTATCATAAATCTACAGGTCAATGAAGACATATTTATTGAACACCTTATATGTACAAGGCATTGAGATGGATGGAGAAACGAGTAAGATATGGCCCTGCCCTCCAGGAGCTTACAGTCTAATTATATTAGTAAAATCATTAAAACAATTAGACCATGCACAGTAAGTGCCAAATCACTGGTATAAACAATAAATGCCATAGGAGTCAGGAGGAAGGAAAAGGAGGTATTGATATGAAAATAAGAACAGGTTTTAGACCCTCCTTTCCTTTTAGAGATGTTGAAACATTAATGCCAATATTCAGACACTAGACTTGTGCCTACCTGCTTATCCTTTACTTATTTGTATTCTGATTCATATACCTTTAAGGATTTCTCTTTGTTGCTTCCTCATAGGAAAAGAACAAAACCACTTGCCCAGGAGAGAAATGATTCTGTTTGAATTATATGGAAACAACATTGATTAAAGTCATCTACAACCTTTCACCCAACTGTTACCTGAAGCCTTCCTAACAAAATCCCTCAACCTCTTTTCGTGTGTTTGTGTGTGTGTGTGTGTGTGTATGTGTGTGTGATCCAACACACTCATCTCATTTCTTGCTGGAGGGAGCCTAGAATCCCTGCTGTACCCATTCCCGAAAAAGAACTTCCTCTTTCCCAATGACTGTGGCTATGCACACCTTAAATATTCCTTTAGAAACACAAGGGACTTTTTAATTGCCCTGAAATGAAACCCTTCTATATGTCCTGTCTTCCTGAATTAGAGTGTGAGCTACTTGAGAGGAAGGATTTTCTTTTCTTGTCTATTTTTTCTAGCACTCAGTGTTTGGCATAAGCAATCACTAAGTACCTATTCATTCATTCAGCAACTGGTTTGCACAGTGGATAGAATGATAGGATCAGTAAGACATGAGTTCAAATTCAATCTCACATACTTAATACCTATGTGACCCTAGACAAAACACTTAACCTCTGTTTGCCTCAGTTTCCTCGATTATAAAATGAAGAAAATAATAGCACTTACCTTCCAGTTTTGTTGCGAGGATCAAATAAGGTGATATTTGTAAAGCATTTAGCACAGTACCTGGCACATGGTAGTGGTTATATAGGAAATGCTTATTCCCTTGCCTTCTCTCTTCTCTTCCCTTCCCTTCATCAATCCATCCATCTATCCATTCATTCAGGCAGCAGGAAAACTCATCTCCAAGCAGTAGGAAAAGCTGAAGTGGAGAAACCTTCAAGTCACTCCTGTGTGGTTTGGAATTTTCTCTCAGATTCTGTGGGTTCTCCATCTTTTCTCATGCTGGAAATGGCATTGTTACTACACATGTTTTGTAATTCTCTGCAGAATTTCCATAGACTCTATGTTCCCCCTGGGGCTTGAATAAGCAAGCATTTAACAAGGAGAATTCTTTTTCTTTTTCTGTTCTCTTCTCTCATGTTTTACACTAATTAATTTATTTTAATAAGGAAAAATGTGTTCTCTTTCAGCTGGGGCCCCTAGTCCTTCACTGCTGGGAGTTCTGGTTTTCAGTGTTTGCCTCTGTCAAATTGTAGGGCCCTGAAAGCAGCCCTTTTGGTCTTTCTCCAAGTGAGAGGTGAAAAGCTTCAAGCTTAGAGAAATCTCTCTTCCTCAGAAGCTGAATCAAAATGTGCCAGCTATTAAAACAAGCGTGGAAAATGCAAGGAGTTTGAAATGATTTTTTAATTGGGGATTTTGTGTGGTAAGCGGATTTGTTTAGCTTTGAGTGAAGAGGGAGGTCCTCGTTCCAGGGAATACAGCTTTTAGGATGGTGATATGCACAGGATAATCACTCTACAAGGGAGAAAGGAGGGAAAAACCAAATAAAACTGAGTTGAAGTAAAAAACAAAGAGGAGAAATAGAAAAAGTCCTAGATTGTGCCTTGTAGGACTCAGTTATAGACCCAGTTTTCCAATAGCCTCATTGGTTGAGCTGAAAAAGGCATTTCCCTTGGGTGGGCCTGTTTCCTTAATTGTTAAATGAGTTTAGTCTAGATGAGGTCTAAGGACTTTTTACTTCTTTGTAAAATGAAGAGATTGAACTAGATGACCTATAAGAATCCTCCCATAATTAAGGGTCAGTAATTTGGCAATGTGATGATATTTAATCTCGGAAAACTCCAAATGTGACAGCCCAAGTCAGAAATCATAACCAAACTTAGGATCAAAGATCTAGAGCTGAAAGGTTCATCTAGAAATAAAAAGCCTCCTAGTCTATTTCCCTCATTTTACAGATGAGAAACTGAGGCCCAAGGTTTGGTGACTTGCTCAGGGTCACACAGGTTGTAAAATTCAGAGGTAGGAATCAACTTTGGATTCTGACTCCAGAGTCAGAGAGTCTGACTTACTGGGAAACATTTTATGAGCTAGCAAACCAGTTGGCTTAGCATTGTGTGAGTACCTGAGAAAGAAACTAGTGCCAATAGGTTTTCACCCTTTATGAAGTAGTAAAGATGCTGTAAACACCCAAGGCTTCTACTTTGGAGAACAAGGTTTCATAACAAATATGCTTTCTGGCAGGTTGTTCTCTCTTTGTGTGGTTTTATTAGGAGTCTAACTACACCAGCCCATCCGAGATGGCAAAAGATGCTTTCTTTTGTGGGTAGTGAGTGGTCAGGGACCTTTCATTTCAAATACCATAACACAGAAAAATAAAAATAATAGAAATATTTCTTTTTGAAAGCCTCTTGGCCTGTCTCTAGGCGCAGTGGGTGCTGGTTTCATTTTACTATATCAAATCAACTGCAGCATCTGGACATAAATCCGAGCTCAAGTTCATTTCACAATAAGCCCCAACTACAATTGCTCACACTTTGTGAGTGGTAGGGGAAGTGCACTCCCCCTGCAAAGTCTCATTCCCCTAGCCCTCTGCCTTGGGCTAATAGTTAGTTACAAAGCTCAATCTCAAACATGTCAAATCTAATGAAAAAAAAGAGAAATCATAAAAGAGAAAGATGACCACAGTTACCACCCTGGGTCTCCCTCTCACAGGCTCTATATGGTTGTTAGGTTCATCAACCAGTTAGAAGGGCAGCCTACTGCCTCTGCTGCCCTGGCCACCATTGCTCTCTCTAGTATCACTTGGGTATCATTCATCAAAGAACACTTGAAGAACAATGTAATGATAGAACTCACTGCCAAGCTACAAAGAAAGTCATTCTCTCAAATGACATTTCCCCCACCCCTCAATCCTTCTCAGTTAAGAGTAGCACTTGCTTCAATGATGAGTTTCCCAAAGCTTGGTAGGTGTATAGTGAGAGTCTGGTGAGCTTATCCTGTTATAGCAGATGAGAATACCTGAGTTACAGTTACAAAAGTTTTTAGAAAATAAAATTTATGGAACTGAGTAATTATAGAAAGAGCTGGTGGACTGGATAATCTTAATTAAATTGAAACATTTTTATTTCACTTCACCTCCCTGTATGGATCATCAGGGCAGCCTGCTAGTTTCTTTCTACCTTCTTATCTCTTTTCAAGGTCTAGAAAGGGATTATTGGTGACACAGAAGTTGAACGAACTGCCTGGATTATAAAATTAGTAGATTACTGGAACAGCGTTGGTTTTGAATCCTGAATATTACTGGCTATATGGCCTTGGAGAAGTATGGTACCTATCTGGCCCTCAGTTTCCTCATGTGGAAAATGAGAGGTTGAATGAGAGGTTCTCTATGGTCCTCATAGTTCTAAATCTCCTGATTTTAAGATCCTGGGGAGCCAGAGTAGCAATGGTTGTCAGTACGTTCATCATTAAATGCAAATATAACGCAACATTCCAGGAAGGGAGGAGATGATTCTGTCCCACTCTCTTATGCTTGATAGGCTAAGATGAAAAGATTCATTTTTAGGAGCCACTAGGTGGTGCAGTGAATAGAGCACCGGCCCTGGAGTCAGGAGGACTTGAGTTCAAATCTGGCCTCAGACACTTAACACAGAAACTAGCCTTGTGACCTTGGGCAAGTCACTTAACCCCAATTGCCCTCCAAAAAAAGGCAAAAAAAAAAAAGATTTATTTTTAAAAAGGGGGCCTGCTATCTAACCAGAGTCTCAGACGCAGGTCCCGAGGATAAATGTGAATATAGTTCATAATACCCTTGCCCCTATAACTGTTTTTTTTTAAGGTCAGACAACCAAATGAATTCAATTAGAAACAAAGAAGTAATCCCATGTGGTATCTAGATATGTATGTACGTGAGCATATACGTGTTCAACAAAATTCCTAGTTCTAGGCCTTTGTGGTCTGGAGGCAACAGGACTTCCAACACATTCAGAGAGTTGCTCCTTCTGTGGCCTGAGCATGTCTCTGCTGGAAGTTGCTCTTGGCAAAGTTGATGTTGAGCTCATCCTCCAGGTCTACCTGCCTAAACTGTGAGGGTACCTGGCAAGTGTTCAGCTATGTCTATTCATCTCCCAAATAAACCACCCCTTAGAGGAATTCTGCTTGTCTCCAGTAGTGCCTCCTTGGTGTCAGAAATACTTGTCTGGTTGGGCTCCAAAACCCACCCTTAGTAATTCTGAGCCGCACTGGTGCCTGAGCACCCCAGAGTGCAGAAAAAAAGCTCTCCTAAGAATCAAAAGGAAGTAAAATCTCAGAATGATCAAGTTACCCATTTTGTGTGACTTCCAAGTGGCAAGAAGCCTTTAGAGAAACAATTCCAGTAAATTGTTTACTTTTGGTACATGTATTTGGTTCTTACATTTGGTTCACGCACTCACGCATGCATGCAGACATGCACATTGGCTAAAAATACACCTTCCTTTTAGCCCTCTGCCACTGCCTGGGCACTTTATACTTCTAGCCTGTTAAGGAATAATGTTGGCTTTGCTGTGGAAAGACTAGAGCTATGCTAATAACTGCCCTATAAATCATGAACCCTTGTGGACAATGAATGGGTTTAGGGATGTCAGGGTTGTTCTGTATCTGGCTTGCAGGATAAATTCTCAGTCAGACTTCTCTGGAGATAGAGGGTTGGCTTGTTTAAACCTTTTCTATCATTATGAATATCCAGAAGTTTTCTTGCAGACTTTATTTGCAAGTCATTTCATGTCAAAAGAAGGGTAAATTCTATCCTCAATGACTAAAGGGGAGTTCTATTTTGAATCAGATTTTCTTCAACAGGGAGGAACTCATTGCTAGAGTAGAAATGATGGCAACCTTTGTGGAAAGTGAACATTTCCTCTTAGAGTTTTCTCTTAATATTAGTGATTTGGGACATTCTTTTATGTAGTTATGAATATTTTACTATTTTTTGAGAACCGTTTGCTTATATCCTTTAACCAATTATCTATTGAGGAATAGCTATTACCTATCTGTCTACCTATCTATCTTCCTTCCTTCCTTCCTTCTTTCCTTTGTTCCTTTCTTCCTTCCTTCTTTCTTTCATTCCTAAGTAAAAACATAGCCCAAGAATATTATTATAACATATATGACCAATTCAGAGAAATATGGAAAACCTCATATGGACTGAGCATATTAAAATGAACAGAACTAGGAGAACAGTTCATATAGTGGCCACAATAATTATGTTAGAGGAAATAAACTCATAAGACCTTATGACTTTGACTAAAGTAGTAACTTGTCATGACTTCAAAAGACTGATTTGGAAACCATCCTCCATTTCTTGGCAGGAAGATGATGGACTTGAGGTTTCTATTTCCTTAGAAACGGCCAAAGTATTGACTTGTTTGGCATCACTATACATATTTGTTTCTACTTGGGTGAAGGGGAAGGTTAGTAGGTAGTAATATTCAAATTCTTGAATCTATGGTCTTATCAATTGAAAAGCTCTCTTTAGTGATGTATCTCTCAACCCATCTACACTCACTCATCCTGCGTCCTACACTCACCCAAACTTTAAAAAGTTTGCTATTAGGGTTCCAAACTATTGTCTAATCTTTTCCTTTTTTACCTCTATAGCATCTCTTATATATATATATATATATATATATATATATATATATATATATATATAAATGTATACATATGTTACCTTGTCTCCACTCACACAGTCACAACATCATAAAGGCCTCCATCTCCTCTCTTTTGTTCAATTGTAATAGCCTTCTTAATTAGTCTCCTTGCCTCAAGTCTCTTTCCATTCCAACTATCCTTCACTCTGCTACTCATGTAATTTTCCTAAAGCAGAAATCTGACCATGCCATTTCCTTATTCAATAAACTCCGTTGACTCCAAGGTTGATCATCCAATCCCACTAACATATTTTTTTCCTATCACATGCTTTTTGCACTTTTGTTTCCTAATGATGCCAGATTTCATATGATGGGTTTATATCAGGACTCTGAAGCACATATACTTTCTATATAATTTAATATTTGCCAAACCTGTTGCCAGCAAGCAAGAATTGCAGAGGATCCTGAGACTCTCTACCTACAAGTATCCTTTCATTCATACAAACCAACCAACCACAGTAGCCACAAAACAATAGATTCTGAAAAGAAGAAAGATTACAGTAAAGAAAGAAAAAAATTACAGCCTTGGAAAGAAAAGTTTAAGAAAAGAACATTGTTCAAAATGCAAAGAGGAGAAATAAAAGAAGTGAAGAATGGGACATGAATAGAACCATTTTCTTACTACCTTGTTAAACAGGCACACACACACACACACACACACACACAAGGATAGATAGATAAATAATATAGCTATAGATGGATAAAGAGATAAGTAAATATGTAGGTATATATACACACATGTATACATATGTGTATACATATATATGGATATTTTTCTTTTAAGAATTGTGCATACATAACAGAAGTTCATAGTTTCTTATACAACATGTTTCCCTGTTCTTCTTTGTATCTTAAAATGTTTTGTTTGCTGGATATTATTAAGTTCACAATATTTTATAAAAGGAAAAAAAGAAAAAACCCTTAAGACTTCAGAACTGATCAAAGCAGTGAACAACAGTGACTTCCAGAAACTGATGATGGAACATACCTCCCACCTCTTGGCAGAGAGTTGGAGGGCTAAAGGTACAGAGGGAAACATATTTTCAGGCCATGTGAATGGCAATGTATTCATTCACTTTGCTGAACCATACGTATCTGTTACAAGGAGAGGTATAGGGTAGTGAATGATGATAGATAAGCCCAACAAGAGTATCAATAAACATTTTTTTAAGTGTTTTAAAACATTTAAAAATACAGAAGAGAGCAAAAGGAGTCCAAGAGACAAAGGAATGCTAATGGAGTAATTGTATTACTACCTTGCTAAATTTAATAGGAAATAACTTAATAACATATGCTATAATAATATTTAATAAAACATAGAATTATAATTTTATTTAATATATTTACTACATAATAAACTTCTTTCAAAACAAACTGCACACAAGTTCTCATTTCCTTATGCAATCTCTCATTTTCTTCTTTGTATATTGGGATGCTTTGTGTTTGTTATCATTAACTTCATAACAGAAAATATATATTTTGAAAGAAGCCTATCTTCTAGAAGGGCATAGCTTCACAGGGAAGTGCCACTCATCCTATTGTACTCTACTCTGGTCACATCACAGCTGGACTTTTCTGTCCAGTTCGGGACAGCACATTTTGAAAGGCTGTAGGAACAACATCTATCTCATACTACACAGGTCAGGCTAGTTTTTCCCTTAAGAAGTACTAAAGACATCCTGGAAATTTAACTGGTGTAGGGGGGGAGTGGTCTCATACTTAAAAAAGAAACAGGAGGTGAGGGTGGGGCACTAAACCTCACAGAAAGATTTCTAAGGGTCACATATTAGAAAACTACATGTATTAGCATTATCTATGTTTTATTTTATTTTTACTTATTTTGGTAACTCCCAATTACATTTTATTTTAATTTACTTCTGGTGGTACTCAGGAGGGCTGTGGGCTACATATGCATGTTTGATGCCTATGGTCTAGGAGAATAAGGCTGAAACTATTGAAACTATTTCCTAGTTAAAAAACCAGGACACAAAGAGTAACATTGACACACGATTCTGATCAGAATGTAAGCATGGGCACTGAAGAGGTGGGGAAGCTACACCCAACTGAATCAATGAGGAATTTGCTGAATTTCCTTTCCGTGTCATAGTCAAATAAACATTCTTTTGCTAACTGTTACATGGTCTGCAAGTGTATAATTTCATTTTAATCTCAGACTTGAGCCACTAGGCTATCCTGAATCTGGTCTGGTTTATAAGAAAAGTGCATTGATAAGCTAGAGAATGTCCAAAGGAAAAGAATCAAGGTATTAAAAGGCCTAGAGTCCATGCCATATGAGGACTGGTTAAGACTGGGAAATTTTAACCTGAAGAAGAGAAGCATGGAGAGGGTGAGTGAATGAAGGGGAAGAAGATATGATGATAGCTATTTTCAGATATTTGAAGGGCTGTTATGTGGAAGCAGTACTGAGCTTGTTCTGTTTGGTACCAAAGAGAAATAAAAGCAACGAATAGAAATCGCAAAAAGGGAAATTCAGGCTTGATATAAGGCAAAATTTTCTAAAAACTAGAGTTGTCTAAGAGTGAAATGGACCAACTCAAAATGGAGTAGGTTCCTCTCACTGGACGTCTTCAAACAAAATATGAATGACTACTTTTCCCTTCCCAGTCTCAAATTCTTGATTCTGTGGTCTGGAATTAATAACAACTGATTTTTCTATAGCACTTTTAGTAAGTAACTGAAAGACTAAAACAAAAAAAAATGGTAAAGGACAGTGATAACAATTCCTCCTGCTAGTTTTCTTAGTTAAGCTGATCTTTTGTTCTCATTCTATAATCTTTTGTGATTTTGACCATATAGTAAAAAACGGAATGCAAGTTTGATTTATTTAAGGAAGCACCAAGTGTTACAAACTAGAGACAGGGCCAAACAAAGGTAGAGGAGAAGCCTGAAGAGGCCATCTACATGCAAGAGCCACGTCATGTGATTGAGCTTGGGGAAATGGCAAGCAAGATGCATCTAATTCTTGACTATTCAGTTCCTTCAAAAAATTCCTATAATTTAAAGAAAAGTTAATATAGTATTTTTCATCTGTCTTTTGTGAAATTATTCTGTGAATACAGACCAGTCCCAAGGGTTCCTCAAAGAAACAATTGTAGTGGAGGATAAGCATGGGCAGCTAATCCATCTTTCATGTCTACATTGGTCATCCACAATATGTATATAGTCACTAGGGAGAATCATTAACAGGGACTGGTCAAAGTAAATCATATAATGAGAAAGTTGACTCATTGACCTAGAACTGATCACTGATTGAATGTGTTCAATAATATATGATACACTATTAGTTGCTTCTTGGTCTTTCTCATTAGATAATATGGAAATTAATTATAAGACATTTATTTTCCCAGGCTTGCTTGTTTCACTATACATGTATTTGGCATCATTAACCATTATAGATGAGTGAGTAAGAGTATAAAATTAGGAATCTTGATGAGACAAGAATGCAAATATGGATAAAACAAGTATCCATAAAATTTTGTTTAAGTACCAAATCCCTAATACAGAAGAAACACAATATATAAAGTTACACAATATTGACAGTAGCAGTTGTAGTCCTTTTATGGTATCAAAGCAAAGAGTTAGAGGAAGCATTGTAAAAGATATTAAAAAAAGGGATCATTTAAAAATAAGGTGGGTTTCATGTGGTAAGATCAAGGTATGATTACTAGACATGCTCCATTTATTACCTTATAACATCGAGAGAAATTGAGATGGGTGCCTAGCATGTTGGGTTGATTCTATATGGTGAACATATCAGAAGATATGAATGACTATCACATAGGATGGGCAGACATGGATGGTTTATGGTCTGTATGCCTGAATATCTGTCAGTCAACAAGGATTTGTTAAGCACCTATCATGTGCAAGGAGGGGCCATCTCCAGTGGTCCTGATCTATATCTCGCCACTGGGTACAGATGGCTCCAAAAGAGAAAGTGAGACTGGTGATTTTGTACAGCTCTCCCTCGCTTAGATCCAACTTACTTGCAAGTCATGGCATTACCTTTCCTGTTGTCATGGTCCTCTTCAAGAACAAAGGACAAACGACAACAATAATCACGTTCAAGGTACTGTGCTACGCCCCAGGTGGATGAAGAAAGGCAAAAGATAGTCCCTGTTCTCAAGGAGCTTATAGTCTAACAGATGGGGATCATCAATATGTTTGGAGCATCAAAGAGATCAGTGATATATTTGGATATTTGAGTTTCATATTAAGACATGCATTAAGTAAACTAACAAATCAATTAATTTATATTGTCTATCTACTGTGCATGGTCAGTGCCATGCTAAAAAACAAGGTGGGATAAAAAGGAAGTATAAGAGATGGTACTAGACCTCAAGGTCTAGTTAGAGAGAAATTACTAACATATAGATAACAACAACTGATGTAAGATAATACACAGCTATTGTAGATTCTCCTTGAAGCATTTCTAAGCCTAACTGCTAGTCCTCTACCCCTCAAAGTACCTTTTGTTTAGCTACTTTATGTATTCTCTTTATATGTTCTTGTTGTCTTACCTGTCAGAATGTCAGCTCCTTTTGAAGAGGGATTGTTTCATTCATTGTAGTTGTATCAACCAGTGCCCCATGCAGCGCCTGGCACAAGCTAGGTGCTCACTAAATGCTTGTTGAATGATTGATTGTGCCCTGTATACTATATAGAATATATACACACACAGGCACATACACACATATACATAGAATACATACATATATACACATATAACTTGTGTATATTTATATACTCATTTAAAAGCACTCAATAATATGATACAGATTCTAAGTGCAATAGAAATTCAGAGGATAAAATGATTAATAAAGGTCTGGCATTAAGAAGATGGGCATAAACTAGGTCTTAAAAGATTGACAAACTTGGATAAGTAAAAGCAAAGAGAATGGTAGTTGGTGGAGTTGGAATGAGCACAAATGAAAAGGGAGAGAGAGAGAGAGAGAGAGAGAGAGATGAGATGAGCATGGTGCATTGTAGAGCAATAGGAAGACTGATTTGACTTGAGTGAACAGTGTATCTTGTATCATAGTATAAAATAAGCTCCAATAATTAAGGTGGAGGTGACATTATGGAGAGCTTTGAAGTCCAAGCCAAGGAGTTTATGCTAGATAAGGCAGGGAATGGAAAATTCTGGAAGGTCTTGGAACTGATCTTAGAGGATGATGAACGTGATACTATGGAAGGTATGGCTAGTGATTGTGTGTGTGTTGGATGTAAAGGAAGGCTGGTACAAGGCAAGGACTGAGGGTGGGTTTGCAGATGAAACAAAACTTCATATTTGTCCCTAGAATGCATCAAGCTTAACCTTTGAGTTCCTACATTAGGTGTGAACTCCTTGGGAGTAGGAACTGGTTTTTGTTTTTTGTTTTGCCTTTTTTTCTATCACACATAATACCTGGTACATAGTAGGTGCTTACTAAACTGCTAGTTAACAGATAAAAACCAAGCTAATCCTCGTCCTCAAGGAGTTAATACTCTATTGTTGTTATGGGAATTAGCAGATTTGTAAATATATATTAGTGACTATGTGAATATAAAATTTGAAATAAAAAAAGATACATTTCTGCATGAAATAGAGATATTGGGCCATAATGGATGGAAGGTTTTCCTTGGAGACTAGAAAACGTGACTATTGATTGGATGATCATGGGCAAATTTTTAATCTCCCCAGTTTCTGGTCAATTTTCTAAGTTCTATAAGTCATAGACAAGTTGCTATTTGCATCTGTGAATTTCAATCTGGGAATTTCTTCACCAGAAATTCCCTCCACCAATGAAATCACAGATGGGTATCCACATCCTTCCCATCTCATTCTGCCAGGACCCAATACCTATTTAGTTGTCCTCTGTCTTGTTAATTCCATGTCTTAACATGAAGGGATAAAGAGGGACCTCATTAATTCAAATCCTGCTAGTCAAGGCAGGAAAAAAATTTTCTCCTGCATTTTCAGCTCAAACAAGGATTTAATAAATTAATAGAATAAATGAGAATTTTTTTTGCCTACTTACAAATAAAGGCAAATAATTTATAAAGGCTCCTTTAACATTAATGTTTACATCTAAACAGTGAATTTATGGATGAATGTCGAATGATTTTTCTTTCTTTCCTAGCACACTCATAAGATTCCCTATGTTATTCAGTCTGTCTGACCTTTCCTCTGCTCCTGACAGCACTGTTGTTGAATGGATTTAAAATAATAAAATTACATTTCTTTAAAAGTATTCTGCAACCTCCTCTTAGAGCAACTTCAGATGGATGAGAATATGTTGGTGTGCTTGAAGTATATGCTTAAGTAATCTGGAAAAATGAGCTGTCAAAAAGTAGCCAAGATTTTATATTTTCTTCTGGAAATCTTTTTCTTGGGCTCATATTTTCTCTTACCAATCTCTGCCTTAAAGGTGGGGCTGACAAGAGCAAGCTAGCTTGAGCTTTATTTTCCAAATTGCAATGACTAGTCATGGTTCAGCTCAATCACATTTTTAAGAAAATTCCACCACTTCTCACACTCCTCCCCACCTTTGCCTAGGTTGGCATAAATAGATAACTTTATTTGGTTTTCCTTATGACTAGTTACTGCATTCTTTATATCACAAAGATGTAAGACTTGAATTTAGCTTTGAATT
Organism: Pseudochirops cupreus; assembly: GCA_028627135.1. NCBI lineage: Eukaryota > Metazoa > Chordata > Mammalia > Diprotodontia > Pseudocheiridae > Pseudochirops > Pseudochirops cupreus. Next base: position 77,619,749 of record CM053584.1, read on the forward strand.
TCTCTCTTTTCTCTCCCCTACTCCCTTTTTCTTTTGCTTCCTTTCCTTATGTTGATAGCAGAAAAGGTCCACCAGGAAAAGGGTCATTCTATTTGTTAAATGATCTCAAAAATGTGGTCAAATATTCTGCTTCCATTTCATAATATCAAATTTTAATTTTGACAGTGAGAAAAAGAATTTGAATGACCATGCAGTACATTTTTTAGTATGCAAATTGAATTATTTTTAAAGTAAGGGTAGAAAACAGCTAAAAAATTGAAAATAAAGGAATATTATCACAATATAAGAATCTTTTCAATATGAAGATTCAGAAAGCTATGAGAAGACTAACACAAACCAAAGCAGAATAAAATAAGCAGAGCTAGCAAAATTATATAACCATTTAATTTTTTTTTTTTTGGAGAGGGGAAGGCAAGGCAATTGGGGTGAAGTTATTTGCCCTGGGTCACACAGCTAGTAGGGTGTGTCAGGTGTCTGAGGCTAGATTTGAACTCAGGTCCTCCTGACTTCAGGGCTGGTGCTCTATTCACTGTGCCACCCAGCTGCCCCTATAGAATCATTTCCAACACAAACTGCGAAATGGAACTGAATGCTGTGCAATCATAAATGACCAATATTGGCCCCAGAGAAGACGTGAGGAATTGTCTTTCCTTTCTTTCACTGGAGAGGTGGTGGTCTATGGATGTGGCATGTTGCCTTTTGCTGTCAGATGTGATTAATGTGCTGGGTGATTTTGTTTAATTAACTAACTAAGCTCTAGGGCAGTGGTTCTCAACCTTCTTAATGCCGTGACCCTTTAATACAGTTCCTCATGTTGTAACCATAAAATTATTTCTGTTGCTACTTCATAACTGTAATTTTGCTACTGTTATGAATCGTAATGTAAATATCTGATGTGCAGGATGTATTTTCATTGTTACAAATTGAACATTTAACCCACAGGTTGAGAACCACTGCTTTATGGGGTTGGGGTTAAGCCTGGCAAGGAGCATATCCTGATAAGACTGTGATGTGAAAAACCAAAGAGATCAATAAAAGTTATAAGAAATTATAAAAGAAACAAAAGAAACAATTTTACTAATGGTAAAATATCCCATAAAAGGAAAAAAAGTTTGTGTTTTTGGCATAAGATCCTTAAAAAGAGTCACAAAACTGGAGGCCTAACCCATGGGAATGACCAAATTCCCTTGGGTTAGTCATTGTGGGTTACTACAGTATCATAAAATATTAGGAAAAGACAACAAATTTTAAATCTATATATGTACTCTGGAGAAAGATTTTTCTATAGTGATGTGATTCTTTTATTCAGACCTGGAAACATTAGACCTTGGATTCTATTCCAGCTGAGGAATGAGATAATGAAATAGAAATAAGCAGGCAGCTATCCTGGTGATAAAATATTAGCAATGGACAAAGTGAAGAGACACAATGAAGAGCCGCTCTGTGTGTGTGTGTGTGTGTGTGTGTGGTGTCATATGGCATGTGTATAATTTGCTTGCCTACCCTCAGGCACTGTGAACTTGCTGTCTATCATTTCTACCTTTTCACTTTTATACCTTTCTTGGAAATCTGAAGGAGGCAAATTTCAGACAGATTGAATTGTGTGAGTGTTGTGAGAGCCAAGAGAAAAGTCAAGACATGGTACCCTAAGGGCAGTTCCTCTAGAAATCTCAGCAACAAGACAGTATTTCTCATCAGTTCATAGATAGGACAGGAACACTGTCACCCCCTAGGCCTCCAACCAAGTCCAGAAAAACTGGAATCCAATGGCATTCTCATATGAGTATCCTAGGAATCTATCTATCATCTATCTGTACACATGTATACATATATATATATGTATGTGTGTATGTGTGTGTATACATCTATATGTGTGTATATGTATGTATATGTACACATATTTGTATATATGCATATGTGTACACACACATAAATCTGGAAGGGATTTTGGAGTTCATTTAGTCCAAAGTTTTCATTTTACAAATGAGGAAACTGAGACCCAGAGAGGTTAAGATGATAAGAAACAGAGGGAGGATTGTGTTATGTGACTCCAAATTCAGTACTCTTTCTGTTGTACCATATTGCCTCTCTCAGCTCCAAATGTTGAGAAAAATAAATTATGCTTTGATAATTCAGTGGATCCATTATCCCCTTCAGTGAGTATTCCCTCAATGTTATCAGTGTGAATGCATCTACAATTTCACATCCTGTGCCATTCTTACTCACATTTTCCTTTAAGTCCTTTGAAGGGAATCTACCCAGTGGTTGGGGACTTGATCATGATCTCTTGATATAATATAGGTTCCAAGAGAGCACACTGACAACCCATTGGTTATTCTTTACTATTGCTCCGTGACTGGCCAATTTCCTTTTGGATTCATATCTTTCTGCTGATATCCTTTAAGCCACTTCTGCTGCATTCTTTGTTACTAAGGTGCTTTTGCCCATTTATATACCCCATAGATCTTTTCATTGCCCTTGGAGTAAGCCACAATTTTAATTCTCTGGAGACTGCTGTAGTGTTCCATAATTTGTAATCATATAATGTTATCAGATGAATTTTTTTTTCTATTAGTGATTTCATCAGTGTGGGGAGATCTTTGTGTGGAAACTCTTTACAGAAGATCAACAATTTCACTGTAATGTATAGTCTTAAGGACTTATTGGTGGGAGGTGTAGGGGGGGAGGGTATGTGTGCTGAGAAGTTATGTTCACTCAACAGGGTGATGTTTGAAGTAGAACTTGAACAGAGGTCTTCCTGGTTTCTAAGGCTAATTTTCTGTTTATTGCCCCATTCTGCCTCTCACCAGAGGAATATTGGTGAGAGAGGCTTATGCTCATTAAATGTACTGTGCAGCCCACAAAGGCAAACCAGACTCCTCTCCATCTCATTCTATCTTGAGCTCAGATCGTTGTACATCTACAGCATCTATCCAAGATATGTGTGATGCGTCAGCCAACTATGTTCATCCAACTGCATATTATAGTCTGGACATTATGCCTTCTTCATCCATTTGGCTTTTAATATGAGAAAGGATGATCTTTTCTGTGTGATTATGAATCTTATTTGGGAGACTTTGTAACATTTTGGGGTTTTATACAATCACTGTAATGTCATCTTCAACCAACAACTTATGGAGTACTTTATCATTAAAAGCAAATCCCATTTCTATTTGGACTTTGTTCTGGATCTCTTGCAGGATAGCAGCAGACTTTTTTTTTATATAAGTATCTTCCCTTTTTTATGCTTTATTTGGCATTAATAATCAGAATGGCTGCACAAAATTATGTCTGTTGTTTCTTCTTCCAAAAAATATCCAGTGATTCAAAAATATCTTATACTGTATTTTATTTGTTTTATTATATTTGTATATTATTGTATGGAGGATGTATTGTTGGAGATGAACCTTTAAGGCTGAGCATCTTGTTCTAATGTGTGGGTTTTTTTTAATAGTCAACAACCATCCACACAGCTTGAATCTTTTATTCCTTGCGTATTTCATTCAATTATGGGACTATTAAGATGTGGTCTGCTGGAGAATATTGTTTGTGATAACATGCCTGTTTGATGTCCTGTTTTCATCAAGGATACCTTTGATACTGTGTGTAGATTATTCATAAAGATTTTACAGAGATTGGAAAGTAGGCATATGAGTCAATTGTTGCCCTCGTGGGCGGGAGGGTAGTAATAACATACATGATCTTTTTTACCCAAAAAGTTTTGCTTTTTCTGCTATTTTACTTACATTGATGTCTTAAATTGATGTTTTAAGTCCCTCAAAATTGTCTCACCTCTAGTGACTGACCTCCTATGTCCTCTTTTCTACTTGTCTATACCATCACTGCAGAACAAGGGAACTACACAAAATTTGAGGGTCATTATATTTGTCTTTATTTCTTGGGTTACTATAGCCAAATAATTTTATCACCTAGGTAATTTTATCCATCACCTTATGGACTTCACCTATCGCCTGTATGTACTAGTTAAGCTGGTCCTTGGGAAAGCAGATGCAATTTGTCATATGGATTGTATTATAATATATTAGGTTGAAATAAAAGGATAGCTAGAATGGTGAATAGCCTCAATATTATGCCAATGAAGATTATTCAAGCAACTGGGGAATTTTAGCCTGGAAAAGACAAAACTTTGCTGGATCATTATGACTGTTTTTAAGGGTTGTCACATAGAAGAACAACTTGTTTTGCTCGATCCAAAATGGTAGAATTATGTAGTAATAGCTGAGAAGCAGAATTAAGCTTGATGAAAAGAACTATGCAATTCACCTTCCCCAAAGTGGAAAAGGCTCCCTGCAGATGTCAAGTCCTTCTTCCTTAAGGTCTTCATTGATTACTGTTCAAATAAGTTACAGAAGAAATTCTTGCTCTGAATTCTCATGTTTCTGAAGACCTTTCCAATTTTGAGATTCTATGACTCAGAGGATCTTTTCCATCATGACATAATCTGTTAAAGTTTATGGTCCACTATCATAGCCTTCGAGAGCCCAGGGTCACCTCTATGATGATTTCAGAATTATACTATGTGTATACTATGTATATACTATATACTTTTGTATAAAATCTAGAGTATACAACTCTATACAACATTCACCACTATGTGAACACTACTTTATTAACTGAAAATTGTTAGTAGATTTGCAAATATATATTATGGAAGGGACTGATCAATAAGAACCCAGTTGTCTTGAAAACATGCATGAGCCTGCCTCTGGAAGTGCCTTATAATATATAACTATGATGTTTAAAAAGGTTCAAAAGACATGATTTCTTAGTAAGTTAATAATTTTATTAAAGCCAGCATTTTAATAAGATGATGGTCATTTAGCCATCTCTCTCTTAGACCAAAGACTCTCATGGTGATGGGCTCACAATTTTTATGCCCCTTGAAGAGTATGTGTTCCCTAGATTGCCAATCAATTCTGATTAGCTAATGATTAATGAGAGGTGGACTTTACAAAGAGAAGTGGGCTTACTCCAGCCAGTAAAGGGTCATTGTCACCCTTGGACTGAGAGACCATTTCCATACCCAGACCACCCCCTAGCTCTGGGCAATTTAGACAAAAGGGTATGTCTCCACCCAAATTTGGTTGAATGGAATTCACCTTAGACTAGAGATTCTTTGTAAGATTGGGTGAGTTCAGATAGAGGAAAAAGGTTAATTCAACCTTCAGAGATAGGTCTTGAAATGAGATTAGTGAGAGAAAAGGGAGAACTCTGAATCTCCCCAAATCATTAGTTATTAATTATTATTTCTCAGAATATTTTGGCCCAGTTCTCTAGTTCAGAACACGTACAGGGATTGAAAGACTGTTTACTGTCCATTTATTGTGTAGGGCAGAAAAAACTTTTGATTTTCTGATGCTGTGGAACCAATTATAAGAACAAAAGGCAGTAACTGACTCAATTGATGATAGGGGTGAGGACTGCACTTAACCTCTACGGGGAGAGAAAGAGAGGGAGAGGGAGGAAGGAGGGGGGAAAGGGAGAGAGAAAGGGAGGGGGGGAGAGGGAGAGAGAGAAGGGGAGAAAGTTGTTTTACTGACCTGATCTCCTCACCAAGGCTAACACGTGGCCATTTGGCTATGAATTTCAATATTATGATCTTGCTAGTACTTCTATCCCTATTATGTCTTATTTCTAAGTAAAGGAAGATTGGAGACCAAAGGACTTTGTTGGTTTTGAAAGGTCAGAGGGGTCAACAGAATTTACCAGCAGCAATAACCAATGTGTCCACTGAGAAATGGCATCCATGGTCTAGCCCAGCAGTGATTCAAATTGGCAACTCAGACGTTAACTCTTGCAACAAGAGTGAGACTCGTCTAATGGCTATTATAGAGTTGAAAATCGACTTAGTAGAGTGCAAGTTTTGGAGCAGCTGCTTTGAGTTTGAGCCCACTTTCCTCAAAGACCAAGGAAGGTGGTATATGGGAGAGTGTACCCCTAGTTCAGGCCATGAGGACATTTTTGCAATTTGTTCTACCTATATTTTTTCTGTAATACTTTTGTAAAAGCTCATTGATGTTAATTGGTTAAATGATGTTGCAATGTTAGTTACTGGGTCACGTGATATTATAAGGGGAGATACTAAATTGTAAATAACTATCGATACTGGGGAGAACATATCAGAATGGAAACTTGAGTCAATAATATTAGAAAGAGATTCCGTTGCTCCTCAAAAGTACACTTAGGACCCCAAGAGGGTGGTTTAGTCAGCAGAACACTAGGGATTTGACTTATTAGAGTGAGTGTGAGTTGGAATAAGGACTACCTAGATATTCATATATATATATATGCGTTTTTTTCACCTTGGGTAAATTAAATTCTGTGGGTCTCAGTTTTCTCATCTTTCAGTCAGCAAACAGTTATTGAATATTTACTATGTTCCAGAGGCTGTGGTAAGTCTTGAGAAGTCAAGAAAAGCAATTTTTAAAAGTCCCTGCCCTCAGGAAGGTCACATTTTAAGTGGTAGAGACAAAAAGCACAAAATTGTGTACTCAAGACACACACACACACACAGAGTAAATGGAAGGTAATCTAGAGGGAAGGCACTAGTGAGGGTCACAGGGCAGGGCAATCACTTGTAGAAGGTGAGATTTGAACTGAGTCTTGGAGGAAGAAGATGAATTCAGCAGTCAGGGAAGGTAGAGCAGTAACTGAAGAGTCATAAATTAAACATTTATGAAGCTGTTTTTTAAAAAGTTGCTATCTATCCTGGGAATTAAGGGCAAAGAAATTTCCTTATCTGTCAAGATAAGGTGTCATGATCTTCCATTTTCTAGAAGAGGAAACTGAGGCTCTGTGAGACTAAGTAATTTGCAGGAAGGAGTGATTTGGCCTAGAATCCAGGTTTTCTCACTTCTAGTCCAAAGCTGTTTCTCTTATATCACATTTCTCTTTACTGAACCAATCGGCTCCTAGTAAAATTTTCTCTTCACAGTCAAGCTATGTGACTGTTTCATTCTTCCTGAGAGTATTCCTGGAGCTTCCATGACCTTTCCTGTCTTTACTGATGAGTGTTTTATTCTCCTACCAAACTGTATATTTGCAGGTTACTAAAATTTTTTCTCAAAGTCCAATACTACTCAATGATTAGGCAAGACTAGAATCTTCAGTTGCTGTTTGCCTGATTCTCTGTTCAGACTTTCCAAAGGCATGATGATTGACATAAGAAAGATTCTAGTTTTCAATCCCAGAAAAGTAAGGATTATTCAATGGTATAAAAACAAAAATAATTCCTTTGGAAATACACCCTTCTGAGCTTATAGAAGCTTCATAGGATAACAGGGATGAAAAAGACCCCATATATTCTGACAAGGTCACACCTAAATTACCCCCGACAGCAAAGAACTTATTTTATTTTTAAAGATATCCAAGAGAATAAAATTCCTTGTTGGTAACCTTGCCTAATGCTATCAGAATTTTCTTCGAGAACATTTCTCAGTGTGTTTAACTTTAATCCCTTATGCTCAATGTAATTTAAATCAGTTTAGTTAGGCAGCTAAGTACCATAATGGATAGAACAGTGGATCTGAAGTCAGGAAGACTTGAGTTCAAATGCAGGTTCAAACACTGTGATCCCCGCTCAAGTTAATTTATCTCTATTTGCCTCAGTTTTCTCAACTGCAAAATGTATATAATAATAGTACCTACCTAACAGGGTTGTTGCAAGGATCAAATGAAATAATATTTGTAAAGAGCTTAGCATAGTGCCCGGCACAGGGTAGATACTAGATAAGAACTTATTCCCCTTCCCCTTCCAGTTTCTCCTTGATCTATCTTGGGCATCCCTGTAATTATCAACTACACCAAAGGAATTCACTTCATTAAGGAATATTAAAATTAACCCTTAGTTCTTCTCTAGCCTAAATAATCTTCTGGAAGTCTTATTTTCTCATTATCTGTTTTATTTTATTTAGGATTCTCTCTTGTTTAAGGAAGATAACCAATGCCTACTTACAGTGGAAAAGACCGAAAAGTCATGCAACAAAATTATATCTCCAACCAGAAGGTGCTATTGCTGCTGCTGATAATGTTAATGGGTGTCATTTACATAGAGATTTAAGATTTGCAAAGTACTTTAACACCTTATTTGTAAAGGATTTCTGTTTTAAATTTTTCTGCTCCAAAATTTTGGACTAAATAAGAAACTAGTTATTTGAACACACGGGAATATTGCTAATAATAATTTTCTCTTTGTTTATTGATAACTATTTTTATAATAGAAAGTGTTGCAGCAGATTAGCTGGCCTGGATTCAAGTCTTTCCTCTGACACAAACGAGGGGGTTAACCACAGGCAAGTCACAACTTCTCAGTGCCCCAGGCCCAGGCAACTCTCATAAATTACATAAAGTTGCCGTTCTCTTTGGTGGAAGGAGTTACCAATGCTGAGATTTGCCTTCACTGATGAATTCACAGGTCCTTACCCTCCCCGCTTCCCCATACCTCCCACCACTTTAGTTACCCCCTCACTCACTCTCTCATACACAAAAGGTTTGACAAAATTGGAACTATCCTTCTTTAAAGTCAGTATATTTGGATTTGAGTTTAAAAATATTTTCTGCCATCATCTGAACATTTAGGGCAATGTTGAATCCACTTCCTCTTTAAGGACAACCATGTCAATATTGACAGAATTCAACACTGTTTTTCCCTTCTGTATTTATGCTCAGGATAAGCATTATGACATTGCTGTTGTCAGTACTTTGGGGGGAATTGTTTTATTTGTGTCTCAGTTCTTGTTAAACTCACTCTACAAGGTATGGCAGTTGATGCCAAGATAAGGGCAAAGCTCTCCAGAATATCTGACCATTTTTACAGATAAGTGGTTTTTCAAAATGGATTTTGGGAGCAGGCAATTTTCTTTGGACATTCCATACAGTCAGAAGCATTTGACAAAACTGACAGAGAACTTTGAGACTATAGCCAAATGAGTGGAGGCCTTGTGAAAGTGACAATCACTCAGGCTCCCAAACCCTTGGGACGTAAGAACTAAGTAACCTTTGAAAACATGGGCTTTTTGAGTTGGGGAGATAAACACAATTCTGTGGAACTGAACCTGGAGAAACAAGAAAGCGCTCCATTTTGTTCGTGTCTTTACTGCAAGTTGGCCTTGTTATAGAGGACAAATCAAAATTATGACATGATTCATACACTTAATACAAAAGATCTGCTATAAAATGGAAGAAGACGCAGGACAAATTGAGGTAATGACAGAAAAACAACCAGAGAAGAGAATCCCCAAGAATGGAAGGGCAGAAACCTAATCATGACGCCTTCAGTCAAGTGTATTTACAAAGAATAACTGAGGACTGAGGTCCCATGGAATAAATCTTTGGTGATTACAACACAAACCACTGCAGGGATACTTTTATATTTATAGTTTATTCTCCATTATTGCCAGAGGCCTTAAATCCCACATAGTCAAAAATCTCCATTCAGTGCTGCCTGCTGGGCATTTAACAAGGGCTCTTGTAACAGGACCCAGAACAAGTAGGAATATGAATAAAAAGTGCAGGGGCCAACGAGGCACCACAGGCTGCAAGGTAACCAAGTGGAGGCACTCTGAGAGAAACAGAAAAAGCAGACAATGACCCTTAGTGCCTCAAGGCATGGCTTCAAAAGGTGTCAACACCAATTAAACAGTAAAAGCTCTGGCAGCTTCTGAAAAGTTCTCCAGACGGGGACAAGACAGTAGGTAATCAAAGGGTTGGAAATGTGAGTTCTGTATGGCTCATACCAGACATGGGCATAGACACACACTCATGCCTGACAATTTGTGATCTATATGTGAACCTTCAAAATATGGTTCTCCTTAAAGTATTAAATTCATTTCCTCAAGGGACCTCACTTGGTTCTACAGCTAAGATCTTGAAATCATTTGTGAACATATAGCTAGTGGTGGCTCTCACAGATCAATCATTAAAAACTACAGCTGTGATGTGGACCATTGATTATGTTCAAGAAGAATCTAAAGAAACACTTGGGTCGTCTGCCATTGTTTAACTCAAGCCACCTTGTTTCCCGAGCATCAATGTCAAAGTCTCCCTTGTTGGTGAAAAAGCACTATGGGATCTTCTCTTGTTTCTAACAGTCTATGCTAGCAGTTATGGAAATGTGTCCTTTTTGTTTCAAGTAGTTAGCCTGACGATAAAAAAAAATCTTTTTATTTCTTATGTGGCCTTGGAAGGTATTAATGTGTCTTTAAATATTATATCTATTGGTTGATGGAAAAGGTACCCAGGTCTTAATCCATCAAATGATGTCTTTTTTTTTTTTTTTGCCTAAGGGTAATTCTGATGAGTATGACCAATTTATTGGATGACTTTTTAAAGTGACAGTAGAGCTGGGGGGCTGAGGGTGGAGGGTTCAAAGTTGGGGGCAGGTAGGGAGGGAGGAAGGTGAGGAAAGCTGTCAATGTAGTTCTAATGAAGCTCATAGCTATGTATTGTTCTGGGTTCTGACCCTATGAGTCACAAGATAAAATGAAATGCCTGGGGTTTGAGAGAGATGATTCAGGCTGAAGTGCAGACTCTGGTGATTCTGAAATCTCAAGGACGGCCACTTTTTGAAAGTAGTCAAAAGGATTCGAACTTCATTTTGTTTGAGATGGAGTACTAATTGAAAATACAATGGTTATGCTGAGCCTTGATCTTTCTGGAGTTTGTGCTGTAACTAGATCTGTTCCTTGTATGTAAGCAGATTCCTTCAAATGTACTTGAATCATGCTGGCACTCTATCTAAACAAACACAACATTTATGAATTTTTTTTGTTATTAGGACTATTTATAAGAGAAATTTCCTCATCAAAGAGAAGGTGAAATTGTTCTTAGGTGATCAAATTAAAATACTTAAGAAATAGCACCCGCCCAAAGTCTGTCAATCTTGATGTGATAGTAAAAAATATTGTTTAAATAAAATATTTCTTTAGCACCTCCTAGTCTTCTAGATTTAGAGTCAGAGTAACTAATTTTGAATCCTGGTTCTGCTAATTATTGTTATTTTCACCTTCAGCAAACTCCTTTCCCTGTCTGGGACTCAGTTTCCCCATCTGTAAAATGAGGTCCCTTCCTGTGCTGCATCTGTGTTCATATGTGCAAAGTCTCCATGTGTTCACTTAGCTTTTTTTTTTTTAAAGATTTAAGATATTTGTTATATAGCTGCCCTAGATTTCTAGCTGGCACAGTTTTACTCAGCAACCAAATAAATTTTTGCAGTTTTTAAAAAGTTTCAGTCTATTTCACAAGGGGATCAACTTCTTCATTGTTTCTTATTCCAATATCAGGAGCCAGAAATCTTGTAGGAACAGCTGTTCTTTCTAGAATAATTTGATAATTCTCAGGTTACTAGGCAAACAACCATGCTGAGTATTAAACGGAGAAGATGATGCCAATAGAACTATTTTCAATTATTATAATGATTTCACTAGAAGAACAGGGGAGAATTACATAGATGTTCTCATTTAAGGGAAAAATGTAGTAGGCATACTACAAAAAGTCCTATCATATTTTACCAGTTGAAAACGTATGTATGACCCAGGATCTTTACTAGGAATTTTTGTACTTAGGGCAAGTACGCAAAACTCCAGGGCAGGTGTTACAGTTTGCCCTTAGCTGAAGGTGTAGGGACGCTATCTTCTCAAAAGAAATGGGAGATGCACAAATTTAGAGACATCTGTTGTGCCTGGCCTGTGATAGAGCCTTCTGAGCTTGTATTGGTCTGATCAGCCAGTCAGACATATTATACCTTGACCCCAACACAGTGAGGTCATTTTAGTCCTCTTGGAGCATGAAGGACAATAATCAACCAGGGCCACTGGTCTCTCTCTCTC
>CM053584.1:77631694-77661269 GCA_028627135.1 Pseudochirops cupreus
TTATTGCTGCTGACTAGGTGCTAAACTCTTTTGTTTCTATGCTTTTATAAGCACCTCTAAAATTCAGCTCCCTGGAATTCAGGTTCAGTTGCCTATCTTAGCTTTGCTATGAAAAAATAGAGATGAAAGAATTTATAGCAAAGTCATAAAGTGGCTTAAAGAAAATTGAATCTGAACCAGGATCTGTTCAGTTTTTAGAAAAAAAAATTTGTTTGAGTCTGATTCCATGCTTATTAAAGTTTTGCTTTCCATGATATGCATAGAAAAGAGCAGAAAAAAACCAACAATACCTCTTTTGGTCAAGAATTCAAGCTGAATGTAAGTATAATGATATGAAAAAGGCTTTACAGGTGAAGAATTTCTTATTAACTCTTGGCACGGACCAATCATTCCTACAAGGTCAGCAGAGAATATTAATAATAATACTTTTTTCATATTTTACAGCAACTTTCCCTGATAAAATCTAACTGCCTAGATCAGTGGGAAAATATACTCAATCAATCAGTCAATGAGTATTTATTAAGGGATCACTGTGCCAAACATCACTGTAGACACTGAGAATACAAAGACGAAAGTGAAACTGTCCTTCCTCTCATGCAGATTACACTCTTTCATGGGACACAACATGCACATACAGCAGTGCATCATAAAATGCATGACAGATGAAACTTAATAAATTGTATTTTTATTATTTTTCAGTTATTTCAGTTGTGTCTGATTCTTCATGACCCCATTTAAGGGTTTTTGTGGCAAAGATACTGGACTGGTTGGCCATTTCCTTCTCCAGCTCATTTTACAGAGGAGAAAACTGAGGCAAACAGGGTTAAGTAAAATGCCCAGGGTCACACAGCTAGCAAGTATCTGAGGTCAGATTTGAACTCAGAAAGATGAGTGTTCCTGACTCCAGGCCCAGCACTCTATTCACTGTGCTACCTAGCTGCCAATTGTATGTAATGCGACTTGAAAAATCATAAATATAAAAGCTTTAAAATTTCCACATGGCCTTCAAAACATGCTACAAATATTCCCACTTCCCATTGGCAAATAAATACCAAGAGGGAAAGATCATATCATGAGATGTGACGGAAGCCCAGATTTTATTTTACTGTTCTCCAGGTCAATGCAGTATTCATTGTCTCTTACTGCTGCTGGAAGGTATATGTGCTTTTTTTTTCTTCCCCTGGCTCTAAAGAAAAAAACATTGAAATCAGTAGGGATAGAATGTGAAGGATAAGTGCACACTATTGTCCCTTAGGTCATGAGGGACAAAAATCTATGGCTCCTACATATATAACCTCAGCTCTATGTACATACTTAAGCATGTATACACACACATATATGTATACACTAAGTTATACATAGCTGAGTCACAAATGTATGTTTGAGGGAAGGCCAGGGCCATCAAATAGAGGAAGACTATATACCATGTCAGGCAATTTTCTCTTGCTCTTGTACTTTCCACCCTACCCAACCCGTCCTCCCCCCACCCCCCCAAAAAACCTCACACTCTCTGCACAATGAAAGTCTATATGCAAGTATATTTGGAGAAATGGGGCTTCCTCTTTTAGCCTTTCTCATTCTTCTTTGGCTATTCTCACCTCCTCCCTCCTGTCCCCATTGGCTAGAAAGGAAGCTCAAAAAATGCCTGAGGAAAAATCTGGCAGCATTAAAAAAAATTTTTTTTTTTTTGTTTCATGAACCTTTTCATGAGTTCTATAAAATATTTGATTCTTAGTTATTTGAAGGAAATATAATTTGAACCATATTTATGTAAAATAAAATAACCCAAGATTTTTCTATTTAAATGGAAAGAGATTTGATGTAAAAATAAAGATTTCTTTTAAAGAAAATAATTCTTCCTTACACCTGGAATTATCAATGGAATAAAATGATAGGTAATAACTCAAACTTTACTCTTTTCAGAGTCAAACAGAATTCACAGCTTAAAATGTTCACTCAATTCCATTTCTGAATTTAAAATTCAACATTTTCAATTTGGTTCTAAATCTGGCAAAAAAAATGGATCTTCATATCTAATGCTTATTTTGGGAGGGTTTATATTTCAAAGAATAGTTTAGTGGGTAGGGTACAGGGAATCTGTCTTCTTAGGGGGTAAAGTCAGCTCATGTTCCCTACTGAGCAAGAACAGCCAGCACTTAGTTGATTCTGCTTCATAATAACAGAAAGATCTGAGAAGAATGTAAGCTTCTTCAGCCTGGGGACTGTCTGATTTTTTTGTCTTCAATCTCCAGGGTTTTGCCCAGTATCTTACACTTAGTAGATGTTTAATAAATGCTTATTAAATGAAATGAAATGAAATAAAAGATCTCCATCTGTTGTGGCTCTACTCAGGACTAGGACCTGGGCTGCCTTCCCTCCTCCTTAGATAGACCTAGTCTACAGGGAATTTTGCTTTCTGTCTCAGGATTTTTTTAGTGCCAACAGCAGCCAAGTATGAGTCCAAGGAGCTGGTGCTCTCCATTTTCAGGTGCAGTGGATTCAGTTAGTGAATTGTTATACATTCCTTAGTGGATTAATTCACCCAACAGGTATTTATTTAATCCTAATATGTCAGTCACTGAGCCAGACCCTGAAAATGGCAATGACAAAAAAAAAATTGTATCCTTGAGAAGTTTACATTCTAGTGAGGGAAAATAAATTTAACAAAAAATTAAAAAAATAATTTTGCATTAAACATATATACAGATAAATAAATATGAAAAACATAAAAAAATAATTTGACAGACATAGGAGCTAGCAACTAGGGATAGATTAGGAAAGACCTTGTATAGGAGAAAGCACTTAAGATAAGCTTTGAAGAAAGCTAGGGATTTAAAGAGGCAGAGGTCAGAAGAAAATGCATGATGAATAGCCTGCAAAAAGGCAGTGAGAACAGAATTAAAATGTTGTATATGGGAAATAGCAACTAGGACACTTTGATTGGAAGATAGAGGGTTTGAAGGAAAATAATACGCAATTGGCTTAGGAAGGTAGGCTGGAGACAAATTGTGAAAGGATTTAAACAACAGTTTGAAAATGATGTCTCAAAAGTCTTGGTGCAGCTTTAAGCTATTAAAGCTTGACTAGATCTATGCTTTAGGACAATTGATTTGACATTGGTGTAAGGGGTTGATTCAGAGATGTAGCAAATTTACAATCTCACTGTGTTAATTGTTGATTTAAAAATGTTTTTGATTTAGTAGACAAAAACACAGGCTTAAAAACAATAGCGTGACCAAAAAAATATTTTTTTTTATTGCAATCTTAGGCCACTTTAAGAGAGGTAGAGTTATGCACAATGATAGCAGTGAAAGTCCCACTGCTTTTCCCTGGTCTTCTCTGGTTAGACCATATCTGTCATATTGTGCTAACTAAGCCCCACAAAGGTTAAGTGACTTGACTGATGTCACATGGGTAGTAAGTGGCCAAGATAAAAATGGAATTTAGGCCCTCTGACTCCAAATTCATCACTCTTTTATTATTATGCTTACTTAGTATTATTCTATAATTAGGAAAGAAATGTTCACTGGAGCTGGGCATTTAAGTTCAAGATGACTCTACAGGATACAATTTCTTCCAGTAGAGAGACGAGGATGGAAGCCAAATTGCAATTGTCAATTTATCTCTGAGTGATGAGTAGAAGAGAACAATGAACCATTTAGAACAATGGCTACCAAACTGATCTAGCCATAAAACACTTTGGAATTTGAAATATATTGATGGAATTGATAGACGCTCATCCAGGAATCTAGGGCACAGAATAGATAAAGATGAATCATGGAAAATGTTAAATGAACTAAAGGAATTTGAGTCTATTTTCATACCAAGAGGCTCATATGTAATGTATATTTTGTTAATATACAGTTTATTAATTAATATTTTAGGAAGGAAAGTATCCTAGAATTCTAAGGGGATGTCCTTTATATGGCACAAAAAACTAGAATAAAACTGACCATTATTTCAGAAAATTTAGAAAATATTATTAGAATTTAGACTTTGAATACTTTGCCTTGATTACTATGAATGTCAGTAAAACTAGTTCTTGTTCCAGTTAAAATAAGAGGGAATAGTGTTAATGTTTTTGAATGGCTCTAAATGATTCTCCAAATTACATTATACTCCTATTACATACTCAACTTTCTAGCTAGACTAGCTTTCTTGCTATCACCCAAACTTAATGTTTTGTCTTTCACATCTTTGTTCAGGTTCTCCCTTATGCTTAAAAATGCACACACACTTTCTGGCTATTGGAAAAACAGGCACATTGATGAACTGTTGGTGGAGCTGTAAATTGGTATAGCCTTTGTGGAAAACGATTTGTAACTATAGCCAAAAAGTTACTAAATTGTGAATACTCAACAATACCACCGTTATATCTATACTCCCAAAGAGATCAAAGAAAGAAGAAAAAGTCCTAACTTCTCTCTGTCTTTGCCTCTCTCTGTTTCTGTCACACACACACACACACACACACACACTCCTATATGGAAAGTCAGATTCCCTTTACCTTTTGGTGTGATCATTAAATTAGTCTTTGAAGTATAACTACCCCCCCCAAAGGTATTATATGTGAAAATCCATTTTTTGCTAAATATAGAACCAAATTGAAAACATTGAGTTTTAAATTCAGAAATGGAATTGAATGTGTGTGTGTGTGTGTGTGTGTGTGTGTGTGTGTGTGTGTGCGCACACGCCCTGGGGCAGCTTGGTGGCACAGTATAGAGTGGAGTTAGAAATCAGAAAGACCTGAGTTCAAATGTGGCCTGAGATACTAGTAAACCCTGTTTGCCTCAGTTTTCTCATCCCGTAAAATGAGCTGAAGAAGGAAAAGGCAAATCAGTATCTTTGCCACATAAACTCCAAAGGGGGTCCATGAAGAGTTAGATGTGACTGAAAACAGAACAATAAAACCTTTATATGTATGTATATGTATATATGTATACATACACACATATATACACACAGAAAGGCATATACATACATATATGTATACATTTATGTATAGATGTTTGTATACACACATATTCTTTTGGTAGTAGCAAAGCACCAGAAACAAATCGATACACGATTCATAGTATGTGAAAGGAATACAATACTACTGTGCTGTAAAAAAAAATGAGTAATAGTTTCATAAAAACCTCGGACTTGTAGGAACTGATATTGAATGAAATAAGTAAAACCAATAGAATAATTTATGCTATTACAACATTGTAAAAATGAATTTGATTTTGAAGATTTTGAAAGACATAAGAATTTGGAGCAGTGTGATAAACCATGATTCCAGAAGCTTGAAGATGAACAAAATGAGACCTACATTTTTGGACATGGTCATCGTATGAATGTGTGTTGCCTGGTTGCATATTCATTAAAAATGTTCTGTTTTTCTTCTTTTTTTCCTCCAGTCGGAGATAGGGGAGAGGGAAAAAAAAATAAATGCTTCATAGTTGAAAAAAAGTGAAATTTAATTAAGAAAAAAGAAATGCCCACTCTCCTCACCTTCAACTCTTGGAGTCTAGGCTCAGGTCAGGTGTTATCTCCTAATAGCAGTTTTACCTGACTCATCTGCTATCATTCTTGTAACTTTCACTTCCTCCTTAAATAATATTGTTTTTATTTGCCTATTTGCGCATTATAATTCCTAGTAGAATATAAGTTCCTTGAGGACAAGGTCTGTTTTTATTATTTGTCTTGGTGTATCTAGCCCTTGCTACAGTACTTTGTACATAGTAAATACATCATGTTTTTGACTTGAATTCAATTGAATTGATATTCCCCTACACAAATATATGTTATGTGTAAATGATATCTTTGTAACAAGTCTACTCTTCCAGAGTACTAGTATGCTCTCTCCTTGTAAATGACCCCACCTTCAGGTTCAACTGGACCATATACATTCCTTGGGGAGCCTGGACCCAATGGGAGATTCTAGTAAAATCTGACCATCCGAGAGCCTAGGGTAAAGTTATTTAAAGCTTAGGTTTGACTCAAGATTCTCCACAAAGTCTCTTCTAGAGAGGTACTCAATGTAAAATGTGGATCAGAGGTAGGACAACTATTTATTTACCTCATAAAAGAAATGCTTAAAACATGATATATGCTTAAAATGATATAGTACACATAACTCCTATTATATTCTCCTGGAAAATTAATACATGACAATGTGACATAGGACTATGAAAGAGTCATTTCACCTTCACTTCAGCTCTCTATTGTCTGAGCAATACTCCTGAAGAAGTTCTAATTTTGGCAAATTGAGCCAAGGCTTGAGCTCACCCAATGGTCAGCAGTTATCAATTACCTCCTCCTCTGAGAAGTATTGTAAGAACTATAGGGAGAACTTCCAGCTGCCAGTCTCATGGACCTCTCTCTGACCTCAGATCTTTCCAGTCTAGGAGGTAGCTGCAAGTTTGGAAATGTCCATCTTAGGATCACCTGTGCTCAGGGAGAGAAACATAAAGTAGGAGAATAAGCAAACAGAGCCTTGAGATCCAGCCTCAGGCCAATCTAGACAAGTAAATGCTACCTACCACCACTAAATTACATTGGGTCCCATAGCTGTTGGGGTGGGGTGGGAGAGGGGAACCCTACCATAGGAAGTCTAAGGGGCCAAGGGAGAAGTATTTGGATACTAAGCCAGAAGAGAACAAGAGTGGAAGCTGTTTTCAAGGTCTGGGAAGAAATATGAGTACCAGAAGTCTCTAGGTGCATGTCTTTTACTAGGGTCAGCAGTATCTGTCCAAGACAGAGTAGGCTAAAGCTTACGTACCAATGAATATAGGATCATAGATTTAGA
This sequence comes from Pseudochirops cupreus, assembly GCA_028627135.1. Lineage (NCBI taxonomy): Eukaryota > Metazoa > Chordata > Mammalia > Diprotodontia > Pseudocheiridae > Pseudochirops > Pseudochirops cupreus. The sequence continues at coordinate 77,638,488 of CM053584.1, forward strand.
GCAGGAGGAGACTGCAAAGGTTACTGAGTCCAACTCTCTCATTTTACAGATGAGAAATCTGTGGACCAGAGAGTTTAAGTGATTTACCAAATATATATCTGAGGTGAGGTCTTCCTGACTCTCAGCCTACGGGTCTATCTATTATATCACATTACCTTGAGCACTCTTTCCGCTAAATCCTATAGCTTATTACACCTTTTTTTCACTCTTCTTGACAATTTCAGGAATCTAGCCTGTATACTTTGGGATGAATTCAAATAATCATAAACTTTACCTTTTATAATACAGTTGTGAATTTTTCCTTTGGTATAACAGTGTATCACACACTTTTGTCATTTTAGACCGCAGGCATATTTTAACCCCTCTAATGGTGCCAGGAAAGTAAGTTTTCTGGCAGCAGTATTCAATGGAAAAATCCAGTCACAAGTATGCCAAGAGACAACAGACACACTGGGCACATATAAGTTTAACAGACACGCTTGGTAGTCTGATCAGCAAGAATGAGGTTAAGGAGCTAAACTCAGTAGTTTCACAGACTCTGACGTTATTCAACTTCTGGTTAAAAAAAAGTGCTGCATATTTTTGAAGTCTGGTCTATATCTTTTTTTTTTTTAACCAAGTACAGTAAATTTGGGTACTATTGAGTTTCAACGATATAATCAGAACCAAACTCTCTAAACATGTGAAAAGAAAGTTCTCTCAAGAGAAGCTTGGTCCAAACTCAGTTTGTCATCTGTTGTCACTTCATAAAACCACATAAATAACAGATTCAAACTTGCTCAGTTTTAACAGGAACCTGAAAAATAACAAGTAATATTCTATTTCCAAAGACATTTGAGTGGGTTACAATGGAGTTTAAATAATCACTTTGGTGGTTAGAGGACACGGAAGGGGAGAATGTAGACCATTCACTGCATCAGAAATTGATGGAATTTTATATTATCTTTGTGGCAGGAAGCTTTGGTCACTGATGCTGCTGTTTGGCACTTAAGTCAATTGTTAATGATGGCCTACCAGTCTTTTCCACATATGCTGCTTTCTTTTTTCTTTTCCTTTCTCCTGCTCTCTTTTTATGGTTCCATCCTTCTTTCTGATTCTCCTATCCATTCATTTCCATTTGTTTCCTCATCATTTTCACCTCCTCTGCCATGCCTTAGATTTCCAATGACATTTAAGTGATTTGGTCCAGTTAGATTTGACCATCTCCTGTGGGAGACCTTTTCTGATACTCCCAATCATTCATATTCTCTGCCCTTGGAAGTTAACTTATGTTTACTTTGTATATATTTTGAAAATGATAGAGTCTTTAGTACCGCAAGCTATTTTCTTTTAAGTCCTCAAGTCATTAGATGATTTGAAAAGAAATAAAAAACCAATAGCTTTAATGTCTGAGGAGACAAATTTTCTGAACAACATGTGTTCATTCATAATTTAAATGTTATAATGCAATGATGATTAAAAATACTTGTCTTACATTAGAAAAGAAGGTGAACTTTTAAAAAAAATCTACGTCGATCTATCAAATGGATCAAAATGACCATTATATGTAACCAAACTGAATCTGTTATTTTTTTAGGTTGGCGCGTCTCAATTTATCTGAATATAGTTCAATATTTTTAAGACTCCTGATTTCATTAGAGTGTGTCCTCTCTCCACTGAGAAAGATTACAGTTTTCTCTCTTACTAGATTTTTTTCCCTGAGTTTCTGTGACTAAAATATTCATCACCATGTGACCTACCTGGCAGTGAACTCCTCTGAATTTAACTAATTTGGTCTTCGGAAAGCAGGCATAGTCTATCATTAGGTCCATGCTGAAAGCCTTTCTCACTTATTAGGGTCACCCAAAACTTACACTCTTGCAAATCTTTGAGAACCCAGAATCACTTTTACCTCACAACTGTGTAGTGAAGTTACTGGAGAGCTATGTGTCCTATATAAGCCATTTATTATTGTGGTTTGATTTTAAATTCGATCAGGAAAACCCTAGATGTGCTTTCTTTCATTCCCTTCTCTTTAGCCATCTATAACTATAGTTAACATTTAGATAGCATTTATTCATTAAGTGGGTTATAATTATTATGTTACTTGATCCTCACAGCCAACCTAAGAGGTAAGTATTTTTATTATTCCCATTTTATAGATGGGGAAACTGAGGTAAAAAGTGGTTAAGTGACTTGCAGAGGACCACATAATTAACTTGCTACTCCCCTGGGCAAATAGCCTTTCTTTCCCCACTTCTCCATCGAATCTTTCCATGCCCAACCTCTAGCTCTAGAATCTTAAGCTGTGATCAAATCAGTTCATTGCTTCCCTTTACCCCTTCCCTTCCCTTCCTCATTCTCCATCCCCCTTTTCTCTTCCTTTTTTTCCCCCCTTCTTCCTTCCCTGAAAAAAATGAACAAATAATTTTTTGAGTGCTTACTGTATGAGAAGCACTGTGCTATGCCCTGGGGATACCAAAAAAACCAGTCATTCTCCAGGAGTTCACATTCTAATGGGGAGACCACACATTCAGAAGGTTTCTGCTCTAAGTAGAAGCATACCATGGTCCTTAGGGTAGCAAAAGGAGTGGCAAATCAAATGTAAATGCCTCTTCTTTAATAAAATGTCTATTGACAAAATCACATTTGTTTTGATGTAGAAGTATTTGATAGTGTCGGAACTTTGGTGATGAGAATTTTCTTTTCTGAGTCTCTAGTCACTATTTCTGTAGTACCGGCTTCTCGATCCTAGATTGGGTGTGTCATTCTGTTCTCCCTATGGCACTATTCATCACCCTCACAACTTTTTTGAGTAAAGTACCCCTTTCCTTCCCTGGTCACCTCTCCCTTGCGTGTGTCATTTCCCTAATAGTAAGCTCCCCCAGGCTAGGAACTGTCTTTGCTTTAGAATTTGTATCACTAACGTTTAGCAAAATTTTTGGCATATAGTAATCAGATTTTAAAAATGTTCTTTTTCATTCATTCATTTATCCATTTATTCTTCAGCTATGGAGGAGAGACAGCCTCTATTTATTTAGAGTATTTTTTAAGGTACTCAGCATAAAATTAAAAAAAGCTATGAGGTCTTGACTGATACCATAGGGGCAATGATGATAACTGGAAATAAAAGAAAAATGTTTGAGTTTTACATTAAACTAAATTGCCTTTGATGTTTTTGTCTACCTATACTTAACAATACTATTTTTACACATCCAATGGTCTTGAGTGAAAAAATAAAATAAATCCAATTAGTTGTGCCTAGTAGTATTTGTGTATTTTTAAAAAGGCTTATTGTGCAAATTACAATCTATAGTTGTAAGTCCTACCTCAGTATTCATTTATTTCTCTGGTACATAAATATATATATATATATATCTTCTTTAAAACATATCTGTTTGATATGATTAGTTTAGTCTGTTCATCATTGACATTGCAATTTCTAATAACAAATTACATAAAGGAAAGGGATAGTAGTGTTTTTTTTTTAAACAGCAAAAACAACAAAGCCTTCACTTGAGGGTAGGTAAATTGGAAGTACTATGTTTATACATATAAAAATATTATAGAAATAGAATGATGATCAAAAAGGCACTGTACACTATTGCTATTTATGAAACACAGATTACAAAGATATCTCCTTCTTAGGTTAGACATTAAGACCAGAGAGGTCTTGGAAATAGTTGGTGATTCTGAGGCAAGGATGTTGTATTACATTTGAACTACAGATGGATTTGGTGAACAAAACATGAGTAAAATAAACAAGAAGTTGTAAGTGGAATAGAAGCATATCCTTAGAGAACTTCAAAGAAGAAGCTTAATAGAGAGGACCTTCCAGACCTAAAAGCCATAAACCTGCATGAGAGAGGGGAGGTCTACAAACCTGTAATGGGGGTTAATTAGCTTCTAAGGCTTTTGGCCTAATCAAATTTTTTTTTGCAAAAAGTTAATATTTGCTGCTAACAGCAAGGTCAAATCTATTAAGTCCTAATTTCTTAGCTAGGGAAGGGCAGTTAACCCTCAGCTTGAACAACTAAAGATCAAATATTACAATGGATGACAGAAATGCCCTTCAGAGCTCCAGAGGAAGCCTGCATCCTTTTGACTAATCAAAGAAAATATATTATAAAGAATTTAATTAATTTCAGGGCTTCTCTATACTTTCTGTATCCATAGGAAGCTATTAGCAGAAAGAATAGCTAATAGCTATCTACCTCAGAGATATTTTTGCCTCAGGACATTTAACAAATATTCCCTTAAATTCGATAAACATTTATTAAGTACCTACTATTTGCCAGTCAGTCTGGTGCAGTGGATGGAGAGCCAGCCTCAAAGCCTAGAAAACCTGGGTTAAAATCTCACACCTTTCTCTATTAATTGTCACCAATTTGTTCTGTGCATATCTTGTTTACATATAATTGTTTGTATGTTGTCTCTCCTGTTAGAGTAAAAGTTCTTTGAGAGTAAGACCTATTCCATCCATCATTTATCTATCTATCTATCTATCTGTCTGTCTGTCTATCATCTATCTATTATCTATCTATCTATTATCTATCTATGTATTATCTATCTATCATCTATCTATTATCTATCTATCTATCATCTATTATCTATCTATCTATCTATCTATCTATCCATTTCTTAGTTGCCTTTCTTTGCATCTCCAATGTTTAATACACTTCCTGGCATATAGTAAGTCCTTAAGAAATGCTTGTTAACTGACATACCAGCTGCTTGATCTTGGGCAAGTAACAACATGCATGGGTAGAAGAAATCTCTTCACCTGGGAGTTCCCTAGACTAATGCAATAACAGATCCAGTTCCTATCCCGAGGACAAGGCTCTGTGTTAGGTGATATGAAGTGTTTTGAGGCAGGAATAGTTGTGGCTTGCTGTATTCAGGCTCTGTGGCAGCATACATTTTGCTTCACCAATAGAACCAGTTACAGCTGCTATTGATTTTATTCAAGATTTCATCTAAGTTTTTAAAGAAATAGCTGGCTAGAAATGGACATGAAATATATCTGGCATTTTGAAGCCTAAAGTATGCTGTGTAGCTTTGCTCTTTAATGTGTTTTAGTATTCATGGTATGTTTTGTTTTATTTAACATGCCTATTGTTGCAAACACATACATTGCTAAATAAATCGTTTGTCTGGATGAGACTTGGATTCTTTATTCTACCCTAACACTGTTGTTTGGTTTCCACATTAGTGAGTGAAATTGATTTGTGTTTTCACTTCAGAGTGAAGCTTAAAGCAGGTGGTGTTCTTATCTTTCTAATAGGAGTGCTCTATTATGGTACAAAAAATTAGGTAATCCTAATGCTTCTGAAGAAAGTCTTATTTAAAAAACCAAAAGGGAATATTGTGATTCTCATGATAGCATTCTGCTAGGTGTAGCAGGAATTTCTCAATAAATATAATAGGTTTTGAGATTTCTGAGGTATACAATAATCTCACTGTTTCATATTACTCTCAGTAGAAAATTAACTGAAGCAAATAATTGGTTGGCTGGTTGTTGTCCTTCATTCTCGAAGAAGACCCAAATGGCGTCACTATGCTAAAGTCAGGTTTCAGTGTGTCTGACTGGGGCTGATTAAACCAATATGAACTTGTAATGCTCTACCACAGGTTGAGCACCAATAGTCCATGTGAACACTTGGGGTGGATTCTCTGAATTGGCTCATCCTGCATTTCCTTTGAGCTGTTTCAGTTCTGCTTTGCTCATAGAGCACAGCACCTTCTCTGATGTTGGCATGCCATGCTGAGCGGTCCCGTGCCAATGTCTCAGTAATGTTTAGTGCTTGCTTTAAGTTTGAGAGGATGATTCTGCCAGTTGGAGAAATGCTCTATCTCTCCCACCCATTCTCTAACATTTAGCAGCAAATGATTTCTAAATGAATTGTTATTCATCTCTATATCACCAAAAGATGAAAGCAAAACCTAACAAAAAAAAATTATGCATGTTCCAGTGGGATTTATTGAAGAATAAATACAACTGGCCAGATTTCAAATGGGTAGGTAGCACAGGGAAAGTGAAGGCTGTCAGGGCCTCCTCAGGTACTTCCAGGTAAATTCTTCTAAGTCTACAGAGTTCTTGATCCCTCATCCTGTACTGCACACAAATGTAAGTGGAAACATCTACAGAAGTATTATAGAATGGCCTTTTGCAATGCGACTAAATTATTTTTCCTTAGAGAAAAAGTTCCATCTCTGGTAATACTTAATAGCCAAGTTCCCCTTTTTGATTGGTCATGAAAGTTTAATAGCACTAATTGTCTAACTAACATGTGGGGAAGCTCATGGACAATTTTTTTTCTGAACTCATAATTGGTCTTTTAGATAATTTGGCTTTGGCACGTATTCAATACCTCCAGCACCTTCAGGTATAGGTGACTATTATTATCTGGTCTTATACTGGCATTTCTCGTAATTAGCCTAAGGGTGATGGATATTCAGTCATCTTGGAAGTAAGTCATTATCTTAGAGTGGGTAGCCTTCCCAGTTCTGGTACTTATAATTATCCCAAGAATGGCCTTTGAAGGAGGGCCTGGGAGGGTTGGGGGCAGAAGAGAGGGTGGAATGATAAGAGATAAGCCTAGTCTGGCTTCTTGCAAAGGATCCAAAGGGACAGAAGAAAAATTAGTGAATTCTTTAGTATACAAAATATGAGGTGACAAATGGCTAGTTATAGGACTTGGGTATATATGTGTGGAGTCATAGGGGAGTAGATTGTTAAAAAACAAAAAACAGCTTTCCTGTAACAATGGCAATATTGATTGGATTATAGTTCCGGACTTGAAATTGGGAGGAGAGGGGACAAGGAGAGTGTATACCTTGATGAGATAGCTAGTGAGTAACAGGCAGGAGAATAAGGTGGAGTATGGCTGGAGCAGCCAGCCTGCTATAATGAACCACAAGTGAGGCACCCCATTCAGGACCTTGGGAGTCAAAAGGCAGGCTTCTCAGAGTTGAAAAGTTCAGGAAATCTAGGGTATCATCTGGTCAGTATGGCAAGCTTAAAATAGTGTCGGCACATAGTAGGCGTTTAATACATGCTAGTTAATTGACTAGGAAGGTTGATTAACCAAGAATATGGTAAGAGAGTTAAGGTTCAGGCATAGTGTAATTAGATTTCATAAAGTCATTTGACACATTCATTCATGATATCTTTTTAGACAGATCAGAGAGATGTGTGTCAGATAATAGTCATTAGAAAGACTCAGAATCATTTGACTGGCTCATCCTGAAGAAGTGTATTATGTGAATCAATGTATCAAGGTTATTCTAGAATGATGTCTTTAGTGGCATGCCCTAGTGATCTATGTTTGACCTTGTTCTCTTTGTCATTTTTTACCAAAACAAATGAAAGCATAGATAGCAGCCATATCAGATTTGTTGCTGAACCGAGAATTAAAGTGAATAATTGGATTCAAGAATTGGGAACCAACAGTATCTCAGTAGCTAAAATAGTAGGCTCAATCTAATAAAACGAAATCCAGGGGAAATATGTAGAGTTCTATAACTTACATGTATCAGAATGGCTGTATTCAGCCCTGTCAGACCACAGTGGTCATTTTTTTTGTGTGTCATTTCTTTTTGTGGTCATTTCTAGGTGTTACATATTAGAAAGGAAATTGACAGTTGGAATAAGACCAGAGGATGACCACAATCATGATGAGGGGAGATTAGAATCCTTATAATAAGTGGATACATTCAATTAGCAAGGGATATTTAGCTTGCAGAAGAGGAGATGTGGAGCGTAGTGAAGGGAATCATGATTGTGGTCTTCAAGTGCTGGAAGGGCTCCTATGTAGAAGGATTTGAGCCATTCCTTTTGGTGTCAGAGGGCAGAAGTAGGAGTGCACATTGTTGAGAGGCAGGTTTAGGCACAATGGAAGGAAAAATATCCTAATCCTTGGAACTGTCCCAAAGTAAAGAGAGTTGCCTCCAAAGGTAATAGTTCCCCTTCACCTGGATGACCATTAACCAAGGATGTTGTATAGGAGATTACTGCTAAGATATAAATTGGACAAGATGAACTTATAAGGTCCTATCTAATTCTTCAATTCTATGAAATACTCTCCAAGATCCCATACAGCTATGGAAATGCAAAAGTGCATTCTTCAAGTCTGAACTGATCCATACATTCACACTGTGACTATAAGGCACTGAGATAGGTTCCACAAGCTATATATGAAAATCAATGAATATTTCTCACCTCCTTATGGGAAATTATTTGGAAATCTAGAATTGGCTTATGGGTGAACCTTGAAAAACTCAGTTTGGCTTACTTTCTTACCTAAAACTTATACAAAGTATGCAAAAGAAAAAAAAATTTTAACATCTTGAAACCAGACTAGAAATCTCTTGGGATGTAGTTCTCCCACATGATTTTCAGAGCTTCCTGGCTTTCTCCAAGCCAGCAATAACAGAACAGCCTGTGTTTATGGTAATTCTGCTTTTGGGTGAAAACAGGAAAGGGAGAGGCATGTGAAAATTGAATGGGGAAAAATAGTGAATTGAACTTAAAAAAGTTGATTTCAACTTGGGAAAATAAAATTTGAGAGAATTGTGATGTTATCCAAAATTTTTCCTCCATCTTTTTATGGCATTTACAAAAACTTCAGTGTCTCATTAAAATATTATCTTTCTGCTCACTTTAAAAACATTTAATTCTGCAAGCTGTAGAATGAGACTACTATACCTCTTGGGTGTGGGTTTTAAAGACCAGGCTAGGATGACAATCCTAAATTCATCCGTCTGCCCTATTTACAGTAGCCACTTTGCCTGAAAGACCTGTCATTTTCCACTGATGTCAGTTCCCAGGATTGGGTCCAATATTTATGCACTGGAGGGACAGGAACCCTTCCAAATACCACTTAAGATTTAGAAGAAATATTAATACCTTTGTGCTTTGCTTAAGACTCTTCTCACTAGCTATATCAATGCCTAGTATGAGCTGCACTCATCCTAGTTGCAGGCACAATGGAAATCCTAGGCACCTTCTAATTTGGCCTGATCCCTAATGTGAATAAAAACTCTATATCTCAAATGGAATACAATGGGTTTATGCTCACTATTTTGAAGGTGAATCGTCTGTTATGCGAGCCAACTCTCTTAAGAAACAAATGCTATTTAGGTGTTTTATGCTTTCATTGCGGGTGTTCACTCTTACTGTGGATAATAAACATATTTCCTGCATCCTACTTTCACAGTATATTTTCTCTAATCCTTTTGAAATGATGTCCTCCCCTCCCTCTCCATCCCCACCTCCAACACTAATGTTATTCTTTCCACAATGGCAACCTTGGGATAACAGAATGAATCAGTAAATGCTTTTCTTTTTCTTTAAGGCATTTCTAATTTTTAATTAAAAAGAAAAGTCAGACTCTTGCTGATCACCTAGAGGAGTGTGCCTCTCCATGGTTACCTGTCACTCAAAGAGATCTAGCTCTGAGGAATGCTAATTAGCCCCGTTAAAGTACTGGTAATTGAACTGGAGAGATAGGCTGCTGAATGAGCAGGTCTGTATTCAGCACTGCCTTGCTCGCCATATAAATGAACTAATATAGTGCTGAAAATGAAGGGGATGAATGGAAGTGGAGGTGGAGAAGAAAAACACAGGCTTTCAGTTTGTAATTTTTCACTCTGAATTCCACATCGATGACCAAAATGCAACCTGGAAACAAACGACTCCGTCCAAAAATATTTTCTTTAGCAGCTTGCTAGTCTATGCCTTAGTATTTGCTTGCCAAGGGGTTTTATGATAGTGAATAGATATGAAATGCATCACCATATAACTGGTTTTGTTAATGTACCATGGTAGAGAATAACGTTGATAATAATAGCAACAATGACAAAGGTCTGTCTAGGAAAAAAGAGACTTCACTTTAATGTAATTGGTATTAGTTTCCATGGGTACTGATCTTACAATAATAGTTCTTCGATGTTTTCTGAAGCATTAGAGAGAGAACTCTTGGGGTTGCAACCGATGACATTAAAATGGGAATCAGAGACATTATGTCAGGATACATAATTTTGGGGTCCAATTCCCTTTTCTTAAAGACAAAAGAGGAAAAATTGAGAAGAGATCCGCCATAAGAAGAACTTACTATTAAAATCAACATTCAAGATTATTCTCCCCAATTACTATAATTAGAAGGATCATAGGATCATGGAATGTTTGAATTGGAGGGGACCTTGGGCAGAATCTAGTTTGGCACTCTCATTTTATGAGATGTGGAAACTGACCTCCCTAGAGGAGACATGACTACAGATTGAAAGATTTAGAAAACTTTAAGAAAACAATGTCACATAAACCAATAGAATCATAAATGGGAAGCTTGGTGATTAATCTAAGTCATGCTTATTCAAAGCTTTCTTTTTTTTTTTTTGGTTGAGGTGGCCTTGAAACTAAGAAGTAATGGGTTCAAATTCTGCCTCTGAAATTTGCCAACCATATGATTCAATGATTCAGCCACTCTGAATTTCAGACTAAGTACTGCATTGGTAGAAGGAGTTTCTTCACCTAGAAATTTCCCATGCTTGGGAATCATAGGTCCCATCCTTATCCCCCTACTTTCCTTGCTTCTGATTTCACTTTGTACTTAAAGATATACTTACAAGACAAGAATTGACAGCTTAGTTTCCCTAGTTGCTCTTACTGTTCTTCATATGCTAGGCTCCTCCCCAGCTTGAGTCTTCTCCTCTGAATATATACTACTTTATCAATGGTGCTCCCCAGAACCCAGAGCAGTACTCCAAAGGTGCTCTGACCAGTACAGAGCTCAGTGGGATTACTTCTGCCTTTGATCTACATACTCTATTTAAAAAAATTAATTTTGTCTAAACTCATAATACCTTTTTTTTTTTGGCAACAATATCACATTGTTGACTCACACTGCGCTTGTGATCAGCTAACCCTCACTTCTCCTTTATATGTTAAACCAGGTCTCTCCTATCATGTATTCATAAACTATACTATAATCCCTGTATAGTTTTGTTTTTCTAGTTTGGGCTCATTATTCCAGTTGTGGAGACGTTTTTGAATCCTCATTCCATTGACTAATATTAGTTAATTCCTTCTAAGTACATATCTGCAATTTGAAAAGCATGCCATTAATGAATTAACATATATTGTTGATTTATAAAAAATAATCCCACATCAAAGTACTGAGAAAAGAAACCCGCAATGTACCAGAGTGATGTCATTCTCAATGCAACAAGTACCTACAATGGGCAAGGTATCAGTCCTGCCCTGAGGGCAAAGGGTTGGGGAGGAGGAAGAAAAGAAAATCAACCTCAGCACTCAATGAGATTACATTCAGCCTTTGCTTTCAGTCATAGGATCATAGAAAGTTGGAAGGAACCTCAGAGGTCATCTCATCCAACTTCCTCACTTTATAGATGAAGAAACAGACATCCAGGGATTTCAAGGGACTTGCCCAAACTCACACAAATATAGTGTCAGAGATGCAAAAGAGGAAGTGTTTGGAAATTGGAATTGGAGGATTTGTGTCTGAATTCTTGCTTTGCTGTTTACTACCTGTGTGACCTTGGACAAGTGACTTACTGTGCCTGGGTCTCAGTTTTCTCCTATTTAAAATAAGGGGTTTAGACCAGCTGGTCAGTCAGTCAAAAATGTTCATTAAGAGCTTTATATGTCCTTGGCATTGTGCTCTGCACTGGGAAATAGAAAGTCTGTCCTCAAGGAGCTTACATTCTACTAGGAGAAGACAACACATAAAAAGAAGCTGAAAGTGGGAGAGGGAGACAATAGTACTCAGTATGGGGATAAGGTAGAGAAAGTTCAGAACGCAGCCTGCACAGAAATGAGAGATGACTGGCTTGGGTGCCTTCCTTAAACAGAGGTTCTAGGAGGAGTTACTCAGTTAGAGGAAGAGGCTGCAGAGGCAGAGAGTATTTCCCCTGTGTGAAGGGGGTGAGGCAGTGTGTGAGGCATCAGGATGAAGAATTGGGAGTAGAAAAAGATCTGTGCAGCCTGGAAAGGAATGAGATGTGGCTCACTGGAGTGGCCTCTTTAAATGGGAGTTCTTGGAACCTCCAGATTGCCTCTGAGATCTCTTCCATTTCTAGACTTCATTTAATTAGGCCTAATTTTTCAGGTAGGCTGTGAACACAGGGCCTTTGACTTCTGAGCCAATGCTTTCTCCGCTATCACCAGACTGTCTTCTTTGTTAAATACTGCTTCACTCAAGTGACTAATCACACTGGACCATTAAACCAAGACCTATCATTTCTCATAGAAAAAGTGTACACCTTCTAATCTGCTTAAGAAACCTTTTGGCTCTTGCCTTTATTGGAAGCTCTTTGGCCTCCAATCCTCTAAACAACCCAAGTTTGTACTTGGAAATATCTTCCGCTCTCTTTCCATCCGTCATACTTGCACATGTCACCTGCTTTGACTCATTTGCTCCAGGAAGCTTTTCTTGCTTTAACATGAATGAGATTCTGCCTCCACAAAGGAAGCACACCTATCTTTTCTCTTCACAGTGCCTAATTCTAAGTGCTTAATAAATGCCTGTCTACTTGACTTATTGCACTCACCCAATCATTTCCTTGCTCATTTCCCTTATTAGAACATAAGCTTCTCTAGGGCAGATACAAAGGCAAATCTATACCACATGCCCTGGCTAAGCACCCTCTAGCCACTGAATAGCAAAGGGTGATGATGATGACCTGAAAAGTTACAGAATGCAGTGTTATTGATCAATGACAGTGAGTCACAGGTAATGCAAATAGCATGCTGGTTATTGTTAACCATTAACGGAAATTCAGATGAGAGGAAGATTTATTCTCAGGGCCACCTGGGAAAATGACATCAGCTCCCCAGAGCCAAAAAGAATTAAAAGTATGTCAGGTGGGCTCTTTACCACACCTTTTCACACCTGGTGAATAAAGAATCTTGTCACATCTTGTCAAATGTGTATTGTTCATTTGAATGGAATGGTGTAGGCAGACCAGCCTGGTTCCCTTAACTCTTTCCAGGCCTCTCTGGAAAGAGGTGGCTGCTAACACCCCTAGAAAGGAAATCTTTCTACATTCTGAGAAAATCATCTCTCTTACAAATTGGCTTGCAATTGGAGCTACATCAAAATGCTATTTGGTGGAAGTTTTTTGTTTGCTAAGGAAACATTTCTAACTGTTTTTGTTGTTGTCCAAACCAGGCATTCTATTTTATTAATTACAGTTTAAATTGTGTTAACTTTGAATACTTACACACAACAGTTGTGATTGATGATTTAGTATCAACCGTTATAGACATTTCAGGCATGTGTTAAATAACACCCTGCCAGTTTCTCCTATTGATCAATCTTTTCATACTACTAGCTGGTCATCACCTAAAGTGATTAACTAAGTGTCCGTATCATTTGCAATTATAACTCTCTCTTTCTTGATTTGTATATTGGTGTGCAAGCATCCTTAAGTCTTGTGCTTAGCTAGGTGGTGTAGTGGATAGAACTTTAGATCTGAAGTTAAGAAGATCTGAGTTCAAATTCAGCCTCAAACACTTACTGGCTGTGTGTCCCTGGATAAGTCACTTAACCTTGATTTTCTCAGCTGCAACACTTCCCAGGTTGTTGTGAGAATACATTGAGATGATAGCTATAAGGTCCTTGACAAACTTTAAAATGCTACATAAATGCTAGCTATTGCTGTTGTTGTTCTTAGTTATTATTATTATTATTATTAAATAGCAAGATGTATTGGAAAATGACATAACAAGGAGTTACAATCAGTTATCCCAAATTTAATAGGTACCTACTGTGTTCTAGCCATTGTGCTAGGCCTTGGGGATATAGAAAGAAACCAAAAATAATGGTCCCTGTCCTCAAGGAATTTGAATCCTATCAGGGGTTTCATGGGAAGCAATAGTTACATAAAAGTTGTTTTTCAGTTATTTCAGACATGTTTTCCTCTTCATAGTCCCATCTGGGGTTTTCTTGGCAAAGACATGGAGTGATCTGCCATTTCCTTCTCCAGATCATTTTATGGATGAGGAAACTGAGGCAAACAGGGTGGAGTTATTTGCCTAAGGTCAAACAGCCCCTGAATGTCTGAGGCTGGATTTGAGCTCAGAAAGATGAGGGTTCGTGACTCCCAGTCCAGCACTCTATCCACAAAGCCACCTAGAAGCTCATGGTTAAAGAAATATAAACAAGCAAAAATATACAAAATAAAGAAAAGTTAAATTTTGGAAGGGAGGTAGGTAGTTGGGGATCAGGAAAAGTTCCCTATAGAAAGTATTATTTAAGAAGATCTTTGGAAGGAAACAAAGGATTCTAGGAGGAAAAATAGAAGTGCTAGCACATTCCAGGCATGGGGGACAGTTGGACCAAAGGCATGGAGATGGGGGAAGCTGTTGTAGCATGTAAGGAATAGAAAATAGACCAGTTTTGATTGAATTGGAGAGTTCGGGAAGGGGAGAGGCTGAAAGAGAAGAAAGGGTATTGCATGCATTATTTCGTCTCCCTTCCTCCCTCTTCCAATATTGAGGAAACCTGAGTGAAGCTGCATTGTTTATTACTCATATAGATGAATAAGTGGAGATTTATGAAGGAGTCAAGCGACTTGCCCAAAGCCGCATACAAAGCACATCTGTCAAATATTGTTTTCTTTTTCTAAATCAGTTGAATTCATAATTAATTATCTTCAAATATTTGGCTGGTGTAACTTTTTCAAGTTACGAGCTATTGAATTGCTGAAATCTTTGAGGCTTTTCCTATGTAGTCAGTTCATTTTTTTTAAAATGAGAACTTTAATCACAGTAATGCTACATCTTTATAATTCCATAACAACCAACTTAAAAAAAAATAAAACATTCAGTCAAACTAATTAGTGACAACATTGTGAAAGAGAAAAAAATTAATTTTCAAAATTAAAAAAATTACTAAAAATTTTTAAAATCACTTAAATGTTTTTTTTTAAAAGACTGAGTTCAGTTTAGCCAGTTTAACTACAGCTTAAATTATGGTGACAGATGCATTTATGAGCCTCATGTTACTCAGATAGAGAGCTAACCAGTTATCCTATAGGCATGTGGATAGACTGGCTGATTTGAGATCTGGTTGATAAAATAAACTATTTGAATCAATATGGGAAAACCCAAATTATCTGTACAAATTAAGGTCATGTAGATCAAAATTATGGTATTCAGGTTGGATGATTGGAAGAACATTTAGATGCGAAGGCAAGGGATGGGAATAAGCATTTACATATAACTTACTATATACCATGCTTTGCTAAGCATTTTACAAATATTATCTCATTTGATCCTCACAACAACCTGCTGGGGTAGCTGTGGTTATTATTATCATTTTATGGAGGTTAAGTGACTTGCCTAGGGTCACCTAGCTCAAACATCCAAGTTCATATTTGAATTCAGGTCCTCTTGACTCTGGTGCCACCAAGATTCATAGAGCCTTCAATGAACAGATATTTTTATGAGACAGCTTGGTATAATGAACGGCCCTGAAGAAAGAGGACTGAACTTGTTTTGTGAGGACCTGTTTCTTTTTTTTTTAAAAGAACTATTTATGCATTTTGTTTTTCTAATGTAGTCATTTCTGAGTATATTTCTCTCCCTTCTCTTATCACAAAGAAAATAAAAGTGGTTAAGCAAAATTAACTGATACAACATACAAACTTTCTGAACGTTTTATACCTAGAGCCCTCCCACCTTTCCATTAAAAAGAGGGATTCTTTTTTCCTCTCCTCTTTTCTAGGGCTAAGATTGGGCATCATTACCTGGTGATTAGCTTTATTTGACCGGTTTTTTTATACTGTTATATTGCTTGAAAGTTTAGAAAGCACTTTCCTAACAACCACCCTCTGAGGCATTGTCATTTCATAGCATCTTGTTTACCTGGTTCTGCTCACTCCAGTGTGTATCAGTTCATATGTGACTTTCCATGTTACTCCAAATCCATTATATTTATAGTTGATGATACAATATTATTCATAACATGCATATACTAGAAGTTGCTTAGCCATTCCTAATTCACAGGCACCCACTTTGTTTGCAGTTCTTTGCCAACCTGGATATGAATTCTGGTTTTCCTTTTCATAATTTTTGTGAGACTTTGGGCAAGTCACTTAACTTCTCTGGCCTTAGTTTATTCATATGTGTAGTGAGGTGATTGCGCTGTATCAGGAGTGGGGAACCTGCAGAGGCCTAAATCCAAATCAGATTTATTCTGTGAAGTTTGCATTCAGGCAGGGCTGCACTTAAGGACCTAGAGGACCACATGTGGCCTTGAGGCAGCAGGTTCCCTACCCAAGCACTAGATAATCACCTACGTCTCTTCCAACTCTAAAATTCTAATCCTATAGTCCTCTACAAATTGGCCAAATCATAGTTTAATACGGAGCACTTAATGTTAGTTGGCACATCTAAGACCTAAGTCATGATTCCCAGGAACTTCTTTGAGATGGCAGTTATATGGTGATGTCATTGTGAGATACCCAAGGGGGAGTTCCCCAGCAGGGCTGCGTAACAGTATCATGCTTGACTGCCTTGTTTGTGCTGAGTGGATTGTTTCCTTTTCCCATAGGAGTCACTAGGCAGAACTTCTTGAAATATTGCCTTTTCACATAATACCTCTCCTGTTAATGAATGCATATTTAAGAAAATCAACTATGGCAATATTGAAGATCTTCCAATATTGGATAAGGAGTTACAGGAGAAATGGGTTAGAGTGCTACTCATTTAACAACAAAAAAATATAGGATCTTAAATTAAGCTTTGATGCTATACTGTAATCTTGAAGTTTAAACATGAATCAACATCATTTGGAGCTGGGAGACCCGTTGGAGATAACTGATCCAATGCTTTTCCTTTGGAGATGAAGAAATTGAAACCCAGAAGACAGAAACAACTAGCTCACAGCAATAAGCTTTCACCTAATAAAAGCAGAACCAGGATTCCAATCCAGATCTTTTGACTATAAATTCAAAGTACTGAGATTTATAGGTTAGCTTATATTAATGCTAATTGCACATAGTAGGTGCTTATTAAGGGTTTGCTGAATAGAACTATGTTGCTGAACATTTTTGTTTTTGGAATTGTATGTTGGGATTAGATTGGTTTGCATGTAAGTTGGGGTTTATATGCTGAAAGGATACAAAATCTATCAATTCCTCTCCCACCCTCAGTAGGATGCAGGCTTCTTGAGGGCAGGACTATTTTTTTTTTTTTGCCTTTCTTTACATCTGCAGTAACTAGGATAGTATCTGACACACAGTAGGTACTTAAATGCTTGGCAAATTGAATGGCATTTTATGCGGATTTATTTTATATCTTGCTATTTTGCTAGAAATTATTAATCATTTCAACCAAATTTTTAGTTTCTTTGGGATTTTCCAAGTGTATCATCATATCGTCCGCAAAAGAGTTTTATTACCTCATCCCCTATTCAGATTTCTTCTTTTTCTTTTTCGTCCTTTTCTGCTATTGCTAGCATTTAAAAAAATGTTAAAGAGTGAATAGGGTTTTCCTAAGGAATATTTTTAAAGCCTCCTTTCCAATGGAATGTTTTGGTTAATGGAATGAAACTATAATTTGTGTCAATATTCAAATGCATAGATTTTTCATAGTATTTCTTTTCGAATCAAAGTTGGTCAGCATGTCAGGTGTGGAAAATCTTTGGAAAACAGAACACTCCAACTCTGACTTGATAGACGCATCCCCTGCTTGGACTCTCCTTTCCCCTAATGCTCTACTGTTGTTATGGAGACTTCTAGCAAAATGTACTTTTGTCTTCCACATGGTTCAATATCTTGGCATGCTCTGCTGTTACCATGGAGATATTTGGACATGAATTTTGCTGTTCCTTTCAGCAGCAGAGCACCTTCTTGTGCCTCAGGCAGCTGTGTGATGTCACTGGGTGACTGCAGGCATCTAAAAGAGAAGAAGAAAATTGCAACTAGTTCCAACCTGTTCCCTAATTGAACAAACAAACAAATAAACAAATGGCAGTGAAGCCCACACTGGGGAAGGGGTGAGAACCTTACTTGAAACCACCATCCTTTAGAGCGAGAATATTATTGAATATCCAGGTGTTGGAAAATTAACGTTATTGGTGACCAACCTATTTTAAAGAGGTTTGCTATCCCCCAAAAAGAGGAAGTTAGAGAGTGAGAATGGATTTACATGTTCGTTTTGTGTCAGCCCATTGAAATTCTATCATCAAATATATATGTGTATATGTATATATATGTATATATATATATATAAAATCATCATTTAGCATCAATTCTCTTCTCTCTCTCACTCTCTCCATATATGTGTATATACATATGTATGTATGGATAGAGATAGATGGATAGATAGATGGACAGATAAATAGATGGATAGATTAATGGATAGATAAATAGATGGATAGATAGATGGATAGATAAATAGATGGATAGATAGATAGATGGATAGATGTGTCCTAAGTAGTTCATCATTGACTAATTAGAAGGTTTGGATTGCTACCCCCTAGATCTACTGCCTCCTAGATGTGTGACCCTGGCCAACTCACTTAACTTCTCTGAGTCTCAGTTGATCTCTAAAACGGGGATAATAGTACCTGCACTGTTTATCTAAGAGGGTTGTTGTCAGGAAAGCACTTTGTAAAACATGAAGCACTATATGAATGTTCATGATTATTGTTTGAGTGATAAAATCAAGGAGCAGTTGTGTGGTGCAGTGGATAGAGTGCTGGGCCTGAACTCAGGAATATTCATCTTCAGGAATTCCAGAGTGGCCTTAAGCATTTACTGGCTGTGTGTCTCTAAGTAAGTCACTTCACTCTGTCTCAGTTTCTCATCTGTAAAGTGATCTGAAGAGGGAAATGGCAAACTACTCCAGTATCTTTGCCAAGAAAACCCCAAATGGGGTCAGATACGACTGAAAAACAACAACAGTAAAATCAAAGAAGTGACTGGTGAATATGTCTTTGATATCAATGGTACATTAGTATTTAGACTAGAAGAGGGAAGAATTATGATGACACAGTATCAGCTTTTTGAAGGCGTAGACCATCTTGTTTCATTTTTGTCTTGCCAGCATCAAATACCAACCCTGACAGGCAGTAGCACTTAATAAATGCTTGTTGATTTGAATTGGATACTGAAATCTGTTTTAATTTAAAAGTTATATTGTTTAGGATGCTTTAGGGAGCAAAGTAAAACACGCCCCATATAGAAGTTAAGAGGGTAAATGAAATAGTATGTATGAAATTAGTTGAATTTCTCAGAGGAGATGTCATAACATTTAAGATATGAATTAAATCTCATTAGGCAAAGTCTTACTTTGAAAACCTCTGTGCGTAAAAAATTTCCCAGATCCTGACCCATGGTTATCTCTTTCAAATAGCACAGATAATGGTCCCAGTATAGAAAGTTCCAGAAAGCTTCAGGGAGTTCAGTGCAATGAGATTTGCTAGATTAAATTTTACTTGGGTTTGATCTTCTGAGGAACCTGCCTTTTTCCAGTAGAAGGAGTAAAAATGTTCCTCTACCCACTTTCACAGTTCTTAGTGAAATTAAACTTACATTCTACCTAAAGGGAACAATGTATCTGAGACTCCAGCATTGATACCCTTTTATCTAGTGTTCCATTAAGCAACTGGATATTCATATGTGTGGACATATGGACATGCACACAAACGAGTATAATCTTACTGGAAATAGAATGTACTATATTTCTCATGAATGGTGTCATCACTTCCAGATCATTTGAGGGGTAGCCAGAAAAGATACTTTGGTTGAAAGAGCATTGACTTTGGAGTTACAGGATATAGGTTCAAATTCCATCAGGTACCCATATAACATTGAAAAATTCACTAGCCTTCTTTTTTGCTTTTTGGAGGGGGGAGGGCAGAGCAATTGGGGTTAAGCGACTTGCCCAAGATCACACAGCTAGTAAGTGTTAAGTGTCTGAGGCTGGATTTGATCTCAGGTCCTCCTGACTCCAGGGCTGGTGCTCTATTCACAGCACTACCTAACCACCCCAATTCACTAGCCTTCTTGCTATTCTTCTCACAAGACACTCCATCTCCCAAATAGGAATTTTCACTGGTTGACTCCCATGCCAAGGATGCTTTCCCTCCTCGTTTCTGTCTTCTGGCATTTTTCAAACCTTGGCTAAAATCTCACCTTCTATAGAAAGTCTTTCTTGATCCCTACTAATTCTGGTGTGTACTATCAGTTGATTTTCCCAATTTTTTCCTGTATATCTCATTCGTACGTGGTTGTTTGCACTTTGTCTCCTCCATCAGATAGTGTGCACTTTGAAAGCACCGACATTCTTTTGCCATCTTTGTATCCCTAGTGCTTAGCACAGTGCTTGGCATGCAGTAGAAACCTAATAAATGTTTATTAGTTGACAATGTTCATGAGTTTTAATTTCCTCACCTATAAAATGCTGCAGTTGGATTAGATGGTCTCTGAGGTTGATTTCTGCTATAAATCTATTGTTTGGATGAGGGAACTAAAGTTTACAAGGGTTTAGTTGATTTCCCAGGGTTAAATGGTGAGTTGGTGAGAGAAATGGAACTAAATTTCACTTTCTTGGTCCAAAGTTCAAATAGACAATGGTGCTTTCATTAAGACATAATAGCTATGTTGTGTGGTTAACTCATCTCTGCTGTGGAAGAAATCACATACAAAGAGTCTAAGATTAACTTAATGGAGTGGTATAACTCACTGGTAGAGATGTTGCAAGAATATATGACCTGAGTGTTAGTCCATTTCTCTAACAGCTGATAAATTAAACAATGACTATCCTTTGTACACACAAATAAACATATTCTCCTGCTTGCTTACTTTCCCCCCCTTTTCCCTATGAGCCAGTGGGAAAATTCTCAGTGATAATAGTATAAAAACTTGACCTGTATTGAATCCATTACATCATAGAATGGACCCTAAGTTTGGAAAAATCTGTTTATCTAGTAGAATTCTTGTCCCTGCTAGTACATTGTTTTGCCTTATAGGTTGAGAATTATTTTTCCAAGTTTATAAAATGAAAATCAAATCTGATTGGAAATATGCTTGGCAATGGGGGAAATTTATTGTGAATATTTATATCTCTTATATATATAAGCATTTATATATCTTATCTGTATAGGAATCTGGAATCACTCATTACCCAGTTTCACAATACTGCTAGCATTATTTATTCCAATATTCTCATTGTGCACAAGAGCCTCATTATAATTAGGACTGAATTCGGGTCAGGGATTATGCACTGGAGACTTACTGAAATTGTTAGAGTATCATATATAGATCCTCTGTCAGAATAGATCTCCTCCTTTTAATTAATGCATTACATATAAGTGAAGATGATTTGCAAAGGGAAAATAATTTTGCTTGGAGACCACACATAAGCTATTATCAATCTGATGAAATGTTGATCGTATGCAATTATCACTCTAAGAATGCGTACCTTAAGCTTCTTCACTTTCCAAATTACTATGCTACTCTAACATTTTGGGGGGTTCAAAATTATTCTGTAAGTGGAAATTATTCAATTATAATTAAAGCAATGACCTTCAAGCAGAACAAGATTGGCTTCCCACTGGAGAGAGAAAAAGTTAGAAAATCCCCTAGCTATGATTATATGTGAATGGAAGAGGTAGTCAGTGTACCACAGTCTAGTTTTTTCTTTCTCCCTATATACCTGGTTTTCTAACAAGCAATTTCTCCAAATGAGGAAAAGGGAGTATGTGGACATCTCTTGTTGTGGGACTCCAGGGATCTCATCTAGTGTAGTACCAAATTGACAGTTAGCTCACTAACTCAGCTGAGATAACTTGAACCCATTTTGTATATCAACAAAGGCATGGCAAGAAGGTAAGTTTTCAGGCATGTTATGGGATGCAGTGCCATTATGAGTTATTGTTTTTGTTTAGGGAAAAGGAGCTTTTTTTTTTTGACGGGGGAGGTCAGGGCAATTGGACTTAAGTGACTTGCCCAAGGTCATGAAGCTAGTAAGTGTTAAGTGTCTGAGGCTAGATTTGAACTCAGGTCCTCCTGACTCCAGGGCCAGTGCTCT
This sequence comes from Pseudochirops cupreus, assembly GCA_028627135.1. NCBI lineage: Eukaryota > Metazoa > Chordata > Mammalia > Diprotodontia > Pseudocheiridae > Pseudochirops > Pseudochirops cupreus. Next base: position 77,660,530 of record CM053584.1, read on the forward strand.
ATTCACTGTGCCACCTAGCTACCCCTGAAAAAAGGAACTTTTAAAAAGGAGCAGCAATCAATCAGTAACCATTTATTAAATATCTATTGTGTTCCAGGCACTGTACTACCTGATAAAAAGACACCCCCTCCCAAATTATACTTGTCCTCAAGGAGACTACATTCCATGTAGTCAATTAAGTTTACACTCATTACACATAAACTAAATACAACTTAACTTTTGGAGAGGAGGCATTAGCATCCAGTGGAATCAAGGAGAACCTCAAGTTCCAGAGAGTGGTATTGGAGCTGAGCTTTTGAAAACAACAACAGTAACAACAATGATTTCTAAGAGTGGAGAGACTTAATCATTGTAATGAGATTATTTCCATAATGGGAGTAAGGACTGAGCAGAGACATGCTAGTTCTGTGGTCTCCACTTGGTAAAAGATTTAGTGATCATCTCCAGCTATAGCCACCACTTTTTGCTGTCCCATCCCCTTCTCCCCCCCCCACTTCATGGGTCCTATTGTATATACCATTTACTTGACAATTCATCATGTACTCAGAGCATCTCATATCCTTTCCTTAATTTGACTTAAATCTTATATTTGTTATATTTTCATGTACATTTCACTGGTTTTGCCAACTAGATAATAAGCTCTTTGAAAGGATGGTATCCATAAATCCCAAAAATCACACTGGCAAAGTTCCTGGCTTTCAAGTAGGTCTCCAAGAATTATTTGTTGAATGAATGTTATT
>CM053584.1:77670410-77720740 GCA_028627135.1 Pseudochirops cupreus
AGAAGAGGGGCAATCGATCTGAGATTTTAAGAATACGAAATATCAGCCACCATGCACCATTGGCTGCTTTTAGCATCTATAATACTAAGTGAGCCAATTAGGGTAAGAATAATTTTGGTGAGTAGTAATGCTTAACAAATGTGTATTCCTGAGGCAAGTTAATATCTTTTTTAAAATATCTAAAATCCTCAGTGAAAGCATTTTTTTTTAACAATAGCAGAACAGAAAAGGAATGAGGAATTATTTTTGGTAGAACAACTCAAGAAGAATTACAGTGATATTTGAGAACATTTGATTTCACCTGCTTGAGACATCAGTCAGTTCCCTTTAGCCAGACCTGGCCATCACATTGCTTAGTACCTCATGTGTGAGGGGTTTGGGGAGAAGGGATTCTTAAGGGAATCCAATTCTTATCTCAGCTCCATGCGCTTGAGAAATTTCCTCCTCTATCAATAGTATGTGTATGTAAGAAATACAAGGAAATTCTAAGAGCTTGGAAAAAGATAGTATTTTAAATCAGGGGAACTATAACACAACTTTAAGGAAGCAGATTTTTTTAATATCATCTATAATATTATACAGCATGGAGATAATGAATGTGTAGCACAATTCTTTTTTTTTCCTGAGTAAAATCTTTCTAATGCATTACAACTTCATTCTTTCTGCTTGGTGAAGAAAGCACTGATTACTGCTAAGGATTCTACCCTTTTTCCATAAAGCATCCTCAATAGGGGATAGAGCTATTATGAAAAACCATTGCTCAAAGATTGTCTTTTCACAATCAAAAGCTACATTGAAATGATACTGGGAGCCTTGTTCATCAAACCCATTAAAACCAATATTTCTAGGGTTAAGCTGAACCTTTCCTCACTCTATCTAACAAAGATTAAACAAAATATTAGAGATGAGATTTTTCTCTACTATCCCAGATTCAATAGGCTACAGATTATGAATTCATTAGTTATTGAAGCATCACCAGTATATAGCCAGTACCAATGAATTATGTCTAAATAGAGCTTGACAGTATCAAGGTTTTCACTGAAGGAAGCTGTTAAAAAAAAATCTGATCAACCTTATTTTAAACTTCGAAATATTTTAGATTCCTTGATAGTCATCTTAATCATAAAAGATACTGTTATAGCTGTTTCTAGTTCAAAATGGATGTTCTTAAGTGATGATTGTTGGGCTAATTACTCATGAGGCACTGTCACTGTGCTAGTATCATTTTAAAATTACTTTTTCTTTTGGTTTTCCTTCTACCAATGCAAATGAACAATTAATTTATTACTCAGTCTCAGAGTTGTCAGGGTCACTGAGAAAGTAAGTGATTTTTGTGGCTACATAGCTATTCTGTATCCAAGCTTCAAAGACTTGAACTTAGGTTTTCTTATAGTTCTAACAGAATCTAAACTCCTTGAAGGTAAGAACAGTTTCATTTTTGTCTATGGATCTCTAGTACCTAGCACAGTGCCTGGCACCATACTGCACTGGCAAGTGAATACTTTTTGATCAATTGATTCCTAAGCCAAGGTCAGGTCCCTCTCCATTTTACCACATTGCCCCCTTGTTCACACTGAACAAAAACTGCTATGGAAGTTGTAAAAAGATTGGGGTGTAAAAATGATCCCTTGGAGAAATTATGTTCTAGAATAACATTTATTTAGGGATTTCTAAAATAGAATCTTCCATTAGTACTGGATATTAGTAACTGAGTACAGTCTTGATAATTTTGATGGAAAGGACTTTTGGTCCTATCTACATTATGATACAAAACATAACAATAAAACTAAGTTTTTAAAAAGTCTGTTTAGATGGTTTGTGTCATGTAAATCTACAATATTTGCAACAAATAGGGCAAGTCTATATTTTATTTTTTAAAGAATTGAATTCCATTTAGGCTCTATATGCACATCAGCAGCTTATAGAAAAAAATGTTTTTAAATTCACTTAAAACATTTGCTTTGGATTGAAAAAAGAAAAGGTTAGTTGTATTCAAAAGTTGATTATTTTAATTTGAACATTTTTTCCACTCCTCAAAACAGCAGGTAATTTAATTGAAATTAATTCTCTCCCCTCCTCCAACTCTCTTATTTTAGCTAAGATAGAAATGAGGCTAATATCTCCTGAACAACAATTAGCAAATTCATGAATTATCCTGCTCATATGCCAAGCAAACTGTCTGTTTACCTAATGGGCTGTGACTTGATTACAGGCCATTCCTGACCTTCAATAAACAAAACTGTGCTTATGTTTCAGAATGATTCTGAATTTCCCAAGCCTTTCATTTCACACCAGGGAGCCTAGCATAGTCAACATTTTGATTTGTAAACACCTGTGATCAAGGCATTAGATATGACTTAAACTAAGATTTATCCTTTGGAATTGAAATTTAAAAAAAAGCCAACATGAGGGCAATTCATGAATTTGTTGATTGTTCTACGGATATTAGCCCTGTTCAGTCATTGATTCCACATCCCTTTATTTTGAACTCTATGAAATAGTAAAGACAACTCTGCGACATTGTTCTTGTTACAAAAATTTATATAGTACTTTAAAGTTTCCCAAGTGTTTTTAGCACAAACTTGTGAGGTAAGTAGTTGAATGGCATTTTGCGGATGAGGAAATCTTGGCCATGTTCATATAGCTAGGAAGTGTCACAGCAGCAGGATTTGAACTCAGGTCTCCTGAGTTTGCTTTTGGGAGTCAGTCACCCAGTAAACAATTGTTAAATGCCTGCTGTGTAACTAACTGTCTAAACTCTAGGGATATAAATTTGAAAAAGAAAGACCATCTCTGCTCTCAAAGAGTTTATAGTCTGATGGGGAAAGAAAACCCAAGAAAGGAAGCTCAAAAGGTACGGGAAGTAACAATCCTGTGGACACCATGGAAAAGTCCCAAGGAATACAGCCTGGAGGGAAATCAAGAGATTTCTGGACTGGGCAGCCTCCTTAAATGGTGGTTTGGGGAGGAACTCTTCAATCTGCCCTCCAATTAGAGAAGCAGTGGGTGCTGATAAGGTATGAGTACCAAGGCTATTGCCATCTTGCAGGATAATGAGGTTTCTGATAGTGAAGTTCCCGGGGGCATGATGGAGAAGTCCCAAAGGAGTACAGGTAGGTGGGAAATGAAGAGATGACTGGCCTTGGTGCCCTCTTTAATTGGAGGTTCTGGGAAGAACTTTTCACTCTGCCCTCCAATCAGAGGGGCAGGGGCTATTTGTTCCTTCAGGCTATTTAGAGGATTACCTAATATTACGACTTTAATATTCATTTGAATTCTAATTTAATATGAATGTTTAAGTATTAATTAAAGAGACAGTGTTCCATAATGGTTAGAGAATCAGACTTCAAGCAAGGAAAACCTGGATTCAAGTGTTTCCTTTGATTAATATTGGCTATGTGATCTTGAGCAAGTAATAGCCTCCTGGGGAAGTAGGCACTTCTTGAATAGTCTAAGTTGCAGAGAAGGTGCTGGTCTCTGCTGATGGAGGGAGTGTTATCAGGGATATCACATGTTTAGTCCCTATTCTTAGTTTTCCATACCCAGGAAATAACAGGTCTTATTGCCCCCATTAGATTATAAGCTCTTTGAGGGCAGGGACTGTCTTTTGTCTCTTTTTGTATCCTCAGTACTTAGCACAATGTCTGGCACTTAGCAGGTAGTAAATAAACCTTTATTGGTTGATTGGTAGAATCCAGTATGTGCTAAATGCCTTACATGTAAGGTACTTTGCAAAGTTCTATGGAAGATACAAAGAATCAAAACACAGTTTCTCAGTTTGCAAATTAGAATCTGAATTATTCCTGGAAAGAAGCATGGATTATGTCCTAGTGATATTAATTCAACTCTTTGCACAAAGAGATTATTTTTAACATTTAATAAAATTTTTAAATGGTCTGAGATTTTTATGAACAAAGTCAAGAGAGTCAACCACCTAACATGTGGCGATTTGAAAATCATTGAAATATTTGGTTGCTGCCTTTAAATATTTCCTCCAACAGGCTCTGAGAATATTTCAAATTCCCTGATCATCTATTTGGTTCAAGACATTGAAGGCCACTATTAAAATGCTATTATTACATAGATATAGATTAGCATAGTCAGCCATTAGTACTATTAGTTTACCGAGAAGAAAAGGGATTAGACAGTGGCAAAAATAAACACTATTTCATGGTTTGGCTAGGGTCAAATCTTAATAATGAAATTAATTTTTTTTCCTGACCAATGGGTAGAAAATGTTCTGAATACCATAAACATGATAACTTGACAAAATGTCCTTTATAACAGAATGTTAATAATTCTCAAGGGCCCCTACATACCTTCTAAATCATAATTGTTAACTCAAGGTACTGATAACATGCAGTGAGGGTCAAAGGTTCCCTAACAAGCTAATAAATTGTACTAAATGCAGCTGGAATTACTCATTGTTTTCCCTTAGCCATCCAGGTCTCTTTCAGAAGATATGTTTCTTACATTTAATATTTCCAGGTGCCTGAAGTATTTTATAAACACTTTACTAATTTAAAAATATTTTTGTAAATCTTGCAGGTGTTAAAAATGTGAGAATCCACATGCTATTCTAGGTAATGCTTTGTATAATAATTGTAGGTTTTGTCATTTCACCCACTTGATTAAAATAAGCCTTTTTTTTTTAGCTTAAATATTCTAATCTTTGTTCACACCCATCTTTAATTACCCATCCTAGGGGAAAAAAGAATACTTTTGTCAAGTATAACATTATGTCACTGGTGGGGGGGGGCAGGTAGAAGAAGGCTCAAATGCTAAAATATTCATGCTTTCTCTGACCCGCATTATATGCTCATCCTGACTTAGTGGAAAGCAATCATTGTGCCTCTTAGCTAAAAGAGCAGTGCCATGAGGTTTCAGGATCAGTGCTGCCAGCTACAACTGAGGGTACCTCTAGATACTTCAGCACTTTGCCCCTGGCAAAGGACTTAGAGTGAGCACAACAAAACATGTTGTTGTAAAACAGCAAAAATGCACCCAGTTTGCATAATTCGGTGCAGGTACTAGACACACAGGTAGCCATGGGCACACCTTGCAGCTTTGCCAGTCTTTCTGTCTTTGAATTAAAGTGTTTTGTTTTAGGCCATCCTGCAGGGGGTGGTTCCTATGGGTATTTTGAAGACAATTTCTGAAAGACACTTTTTCTGTTTTGTTTTGCCTTTTTAAGAAAATCGATCATTGAATTTTAATTTACTTGTGACAAAGCCTGAGCAAAGGAAAAGCCATTGGGAAAATTTTCTGTGGCTACAGAAGGCCTGCTTATCTGATTTGTAGGTGGTGCAAAGCAGAGAGAGATAGCTAACTCACTGGATGACAATCAAGATTCAAAACCATCTTGGAAGGGTAAATCACTGAATCAAATCTGCTAAGGTGAAATTTAAGAGGGACAAATGTAAAGTCTTTTACTCGGGTTCAAAAAATAAACTTCACATGTACAAAATGAAGGAAATAGGAAATGTTTACCTAAAAGTATCTGAGGTATTGAGCTGCCAGTTCAATATGAATCAACTATATGATATGGCAGCAAAGAAAGGATGTCATTGTAGGCTATTTTAAGAGCGGCAGGAGGTCCATAGTTAGAATTGGGTTTATCCTGCTGTCCTATACTAAGGGACAGACTATCTATGGAAAATATACTCAGGTTGAGACACTGAATTTTAGAAAGGATATTGACAAAATATTGAGGTTCTAGAGGAGAGCAAACAATATGGTGAATGGTCTCAAGTTCATACCATTTAAAGATTAGATGGAACAACTTGAAATGTTTAATATAGGTTAGAGATCATATAGGTGAGGATATATATATATATATATATATATATATACATATATACACACACACACACATACATACATACATGCATGTATACACACACACACACACACACACACACATATATATAATAACTGTCTTCAAGCACTGAAGGATTTTCTTATGGTGGAGGAATTCCTTTTTCTCTATTTGAACTCTCTCCCTACACTGCAAGTGTAGAAATATGGGGAGAAGTTGTCAAGAGGTAAATTTAGGCTTTATATAAAGAAAAACAAACAAACATAACAGTGAACATTATCCAAAAGTGGAATGATCTACCTGGATTCCATGGGCTCCTTCTCAGTAGAAATCTTCAAAAGAGGCTGGATGGCCACATCCAGAAATGGTGTAGAGGAGATCCTTGTTCAGTTAGTAATTAAGCTCAATGGTCTGGTAGGAGTCTTCCAAATCTTAGCTTTGGAAATTCTCTTGTGTCTGCTGGTACATAATGTCATGTTAATGGGTACAAAATCAATTAGCTCTGTCTTGACTTTCAGAGACCTATTATCTCACAGGAAAGGACAGTAGAATGACTGACAGGAAGAATAAAAATTCTGATCTCAGAGAAATAACTTAAAAAAGGAAAAAAAATGTATAGATAGGAGAGGGTTAATACCTATTCAACTTGATGATGACACTTTATTAAGCAACTTCTTTGTACAAGGCCCCATTTTGTATATACAAAAACTCCAAACAGTTCCTGCCCTCAAGACTTCTCTTCAACAGGCCCCAAATTCCCAGTTCCTTCAGCAATTCCTCACACAACATAGTGATGTGGTTTAAAACTATAGTGTTAAAATCAGAGAGACACAGTGTTACTTAATCCATACATAAGAATTCCTATGGTCCATGTATTGACTTAGTTTTCAAAAACAATTTTATCCATATTTTATTGCATTTTTAAAAATGAAAATTGTTCAATGTTTCCCAGTTACATTTTAATCTGGTTTGCACTGGAGAGTGTTGCAGGTAGTATATGGCAACTGGCCCATGTTTGACACCTCTGGCTTAAAGAAGCAGGGTTTTTCATACTCATGAGTCAGAGGATGGAAGTTCAAATTCATCCTACTCATGTGGTGACCTTGGGCAAGTCATTCAATCTCTTTGGGCCTTAGTTTCCTTACCCATAAAATGTTGAGTTTGTACTAGATTATATCTAGCACTCCTTCTAGCGCTAAATTCTTTACCTGTAGCTTCTGGTGCCTTCACTCTTTTGGTTACTCTTTTTAAGATGTGGTCATGCTTGTTGATGTTCCTCTTACAATGTGGGCCTGGAACTAAATATTCTACTTTAGACATCATTTCACCATTATAGATCATAGAATTATAAATTTAGATGTGGAAGGAAAGTGGGGGGGAGGGGAAAGGAAATGGAAGGGTAAGGGGAGAGGGAAGGGAAGAAAGAAAGGGAAGGGGAAGAAGAAGGAGAAAGGAGAGAACATTTACATAGCACCTATTATGTGCCAGGAACAGTGATAAGTCTTTTCCAAATTCTTCTTGAATCCTTACAATTACATCTTACATTGAGGAGATAGGCAGACAGAGGTTGTGACTTGTCCAGAGTTACATAGTTGCTAAGTGTCAGCTACTAAGAGACTGGATTTGAACTCTGGTCTTCTTGACTACAGGTCCAGTGCTATATTCACTGCACTTTTTATAATAAAGACCATCTAGTCTTATTCTCCCATTTTGCAGGTGAGGAAACTGGGGCAAAAAACTTTAAGAAGTTAAACAGCTTGCCCAGGATCACATGGTTGGTAAATGTCAGATGTGGGATTTGAACTCGGGTCTTCTTGACTCTAACCATTCCTCTAGGTCTCTGCAGGTGCATTGGAGCTATTAGTTTCCTTATTCTGAACACTGCTTTTATTAACACAACTTAAAGAATTCCTCTCTCACAGTTCTACTACAGATCTTCAGCATGTCTCAGAGGCGATCCTGAACTCCTGAAGGCTATGCCAGGAGGTCATAAACTCTTATGGCCTCTGAAAAGTTAGAAAGGATTCAATTATGGGTCCATTGATGAACTTCAGGTCAATTGTGTGAGACAGCTTAGGTATGCTCAGAGAACCCCAACACCAAGGTGATGATTTTCTTGTTGTTGTTGATGTTGCCAAAGTAGCTTTCAAAGATGACTATGTGTTAGGGGGGCTGTGATCTGTATCTGTGGACAGAGTACCAACTCTGCAGGAATTTGAGATCCCTGAAGTATGGAAGCAATATGGCATCATTAGTTTCTTGATAGCCATATCACATTGCTAACTCAGCACTCAGATTTTCCCTCTAGTCTTAATGAGGTGCTAAGAGTTTGTGCTCTGCTGACATAGCCTTCAGGAATACAGGATCTGGGTGGCTAGGTGATGCAGTGAACAGAGCACCGGCCCTGGAGTCAGGAGGAGGACCTGAGTTCAAATGTGGCCTCAGATATGTAACACAAAAACTAGCCATGTGACCTTGGGCAAGTCACTTAATCCCAACTGCCTTGCCTTTCCTCCAAAAAGCAAAAAAAAAAAAAAATACAGGATCAACTCTGAGCCATGATGAGGTTTTGGAGTTCAACTTTGTGGGGAGGAGGGAAATTCAATAAATTGTATTAATGGAATTAGTGTCCAGATCTTTCCATTGGCACCTTCATGATTGTTTCTATCTCCCTCAGAGAGAGGAAAGAAACCAGTGAGGCAATGAAACCATCAGTGGCAACCTGTTAACTGATTTCAGGGGGAGATATCAAAAACAGTACATATTTGAGTACTTTGGAGGAATTTGAGCTGAGGACCTAGCTGACTCTAGGTAGTTCCAAAGCATCCCCTGTGTGAAATGCTAGACCAAGAAGTGTTGAGTTGTGTCTCCCTGGTTGAAGTGGAGGAAGCAGAGGAATAGAGGACAGTTAATATTTGTTAGTTTGGGGTTTGGTTTTTTTTTTGTGTGGGATTATGTAATTACTGCTGAGATCTCTCAGCTTGGAAACTATTCACTGATGTAGGTCAGCAACTCCAGTCCATGGTCACAAAGCCACCACGTGTTAGAGTCACCAGGTATTTCCACCAGCCTTTTATCTACTATGCCTCGTCATCTTTCCATTTACTGTATCATCGCCTCTGGGAAATGTGTCGTTCCTTGAATAATCTGATTTTTCTCCCTGAAGCAAAGGCCCATCTTTTAATAACAATATCCTCCCAGTGAAGTTCTATGGCTACAAATACCCGACTCTAAAAAATTGAAGTTGAGAATCACCCAGAGGACAATGGAGAGGCACAAGGTAGGAATGGGCAGGTTATAACATATTATAAACGAGAAATTACACAGAATTGTTTTAAGGTATAGGGATGTGCAGGTATATGTTTAACAATTTATTATCTGAGGGAAAATGTATGTATGACATACTTTTTTTTTTAAGCAGTCAGGGTAAAGTGACTTGCCCAGGATTGCATAGCTACTGAGTATCTGAGGTCAGATTTGAACTCAGGTCCTCCTGACTCCAGAGGCAGTGCTCTATCCACTGCACCATTGTATGACATGCTTTAAGTTTAATCAGTATTATTAACATTTTCCTCCATCATTTTCTTGAATTTAGACAACAAACAAAGCAATATATCTAGTCCCGATCTATTGTGTCTGTCAAATTCCTAGGTATAAATGCTCACAGTTCGCTCTTATAAGTTGACATGAGCTGGCCCCAGCACACACAAAGAAATGTGTGATGGAAAAAAAAAAGGTCCAGTCATGGAACAAGATTTGGGGATAACAGATGGATAGCCTGTGTGCTCTATTGCTATACACATGTAGTACCTGGGACTTTCACAGATGGAGACCCAGAAAACCATGTGAGGAAGAAGGGAAGAGAACACGGATTTATCAATCACCTAATATGTGCGAGCCATTATACTAAGTGCTTTACAAATGTTATCTCATTTGATCCTCACAACAATTCTATGAGGTAGGTTATCCCCATTTCACAGTTGAGGAAACTGAGGCAGAGGCTAGGTTACTTGCCCCTGGTCACATGGGCAATAAATATCTGAGGCTGGATTTGAACTTAAGTTCAGGGTCCAGGCCTGTCAGATTCAAGGTACTTTGTGAATCAGGATCTGCTCTAAACCTCTAAATCAGCTCAAGAGCTGATGTCAATTTATTTTACTTGTTCTAAGACAGCCAGAATACACATTGCTTTGAATCAAAGGACATTTAGTCAACAACATAGCAAATTAATTGACAAGAGCTCTCCCTGTGTACACATGAAATATACTCTCTCACAGATAAAGTAGGACACACATACACACACACAGAAAGAACACGAGTGAACAGGAAATAGATGTGAAGATCTTGCATATGGCAGAAACATATGTGTGGCAGAGGTTGTGTCCAGCTGGGATACTTAGACATCTAGTCATATGGAGCTGCTGTTACTCTCTAGTGATGCCAGTCAATAAGCATTTATTAAGCTCTTGGCTATGTTCTAGGTACAGAGCTAAACTCTGAGGATACCCCCTCCCAAAAAAAGACAAAAGACAGTCCCCAGCCTCAAGGAATTTACAATCTAATTTATATTTGACCCTGAAAGTGATAGGGAACCACTGCAATTTGTTGAGTAGAGGAGGTGACATGATCAGATCTATACTTTTAAGAAAATCATTTTGGTGGCTGAATGGAGATGGATTGGAGTAGAGAGAAACTTGAGGTAGGCAGACCCATCAGCAGACAATGACAATTGTCTATGTCTGAGGTGATGAAGGCTTCTACAGAGTGGTGGCAGTATTAGAGGAAAGAAAGGGATGAAAAGATATTGCAGAGATGAAATTGACAGACCTTGGTAATAGATTGGATAAGGGATGCTGGTGGTGGTAAGAGATAATGAGGAGGGTGACACCTAGGTTGTGAGCTTGAGGGACTGAGAAGATGCTATTTTTCTCTATAGTAATAGGGAAAGTGGGGGGGGGGGGAAGAGAGAGAGGGAAGGAGAGAAAGAAAAAGAGAGAGAGAGGTGAGAGAGAGAGAGAGAAAGTGAAAGTATCTAAGGGGAAAAATAATGAGTCTAGTTTTGGACATGTTGAATTTAATACATCTACTGGACATCTATCTAGTTCAAGATATCTGAAAGACAGTTGGAGATGCAAGATTGGAAGTCAGTACAGAGGTTAAGGGAGAATAGATCAATTTAAGAATCATCAGCATAGAGATGGTAATTAAATCCATGGGAGCTGATGAGATCACCAAGTGAAGTAGTATAGAAAGGAAAGAGAAGAAGACCCAAGACAGGACACTATGGGTCAAAGTGTATGAGCTGGATACACATTCAGCAAAGGAGACTGAAAAGGAATGGTCTGATATGTAGGAGGAAAACCAGGAAAGAGTAGAGTCTTAAAAACCTACAAAGAAGAGGGTATCAAGGAGGAGAGGGTGATCAACAGTGGCAAAGGCTGCAGAGAAGTCAAGGAAATGAGAGAGAAAAGGTCATTGGATGTGGCAATTAAGAGATTATTGGTAACTTGGAGAGAGCAGTTTTGGTGCAATGATGAGATCAAAGCTATGCTGTAGGTATGAAGAGAGTGAGAGAAAAGTGAAGGTATCTATTATAGATGATGTTTTCAAAGAGTTTAGCCACTAAAGATAGATGAGCTATAGGACATAGTTAGAAGGGATGGGGGAGTCAAGTAAAGGTGTTTTGAGGATGAGGAAGACATATGCATATTTTTAGGCATTAGGGAAGCCAGGACCGGGAGAAGTCAAAGATAATTGATAGAAAGGAGATGACAGGAAGCAATCTATTGGAAGAAACAAGATAGAATGGGATCAACTGTGGTGGTAGACCAATTAGCCTTAGTATGGAGTAGGGTCACCTTTTTTTTTCTTTTTTGGACAGGGGAAGGCTGGGCAATTGGGGTTAAGTGACTTGCCCGAGGTCACATGGCAAGTTAAGTGTTAAGTGTCTAAGATTGGATTGGAACTCAGGTCCTCCTGACTCAGGGGCCGGTGCTCGATTCACTGTGCCATCTAGCTTCCCCTAGGGCCACCTTTTCATGTGAGACAAGCATGAAGGAGAAGAAAGTGACCAAAGACATATGAGTGATCTAAGTGAGGAAAAGGAGAGAAGAGGAGCTTACAGTTTAGCATCTTTTTTGCATTGTTCTCTACTGTTCTTTATTGGGTGACATTCCTCAACTTTCTGCTGAGTATTTGAACGCTCTATCTCTACTCTTTGGTGGGCTTTATGTTGCCTTGCGTTTTTGCTTTTTGCTGGGCCTCAGATGGTTTCATGATGTTTGAGCTGCTCTCTGATGATCTTCAACTATTCAACCTGTTTAGATTATCTGTTGCTTTCTTTGACCGTCTGCTGGGAATCAGTGGTTAATAAGTCTTTCCCTGCTAAAGGTAGACTAAATCTCCTTTGGTTCAAAGATAGGGATAAAAACCAGTACAATTAGCCAGGTAATGAGCAAAAACCAGCAAAGACCCTAGGCTAAGATTAATCATGTTCTTTCAGCTGCTTTTCTCCTAGTTTAAACTCAGTCTCTCAACCTACTTGACTGTATGATTTTGTGATTAGTAGGCTACTAATCAGCCTACATTCTCAAAAGCATTTTAGGAACTCTATTCAACAAAACCACATAGATGCTGTGTGAGGACTACTGCAACGAGGCTGCCATCAATTCCCATGATGCTCCCTGATTAGCATGCCAATCAACCCAGAAATAAGAACTACCCAAGTGTAACTATCAGGGAAATCTCCCTCTCCTGTGTTTATTGTTCCTACCTTTATTTTTCATATCTCCCAGCAATAACATTGCTGGTCATTGATTAGCATTCTAGCTGGCACAAAAGGGCCAGTTTCTTGACATTTGCAATGCCAATAGAGCTGGAAGAGAGTCCCTAGAATGTTGGATGGACCCCCCCGGTAGATTTTTGAGAGGTTGTGGACAAAAGTAAAGCTTAGAAGGGATGAGTAAATTGTAATTTGTATCATTGAAAGGAATAGTCAGGAGACCACAGAGCCATGAAATATCCAAGTAATGGACATGACCTAGCTTTGGACTAATGTGCCTCCAAAGTGTGTGTTTTATGAAAAAAGACAGGAAGTGATATTTCTACTGCACAAATCAGCAAGGATTTTAGGACTAAAAAATGTAATCTAGTCTTAGATGGGCAAAGTAGTAACAGAGAAAAGTGTTCTCATCTCATTATCAAAGAAGGAGGATACTTTACTCTCAACATTTCTGCCAAGGTAATAGGAACACACAGACACAGACACACTCACATATCCAAGTCCCAATTACCTTAACTAAGGTCTAGGAGGAGTCAGAGTGACACATTATATCATTGACATTTTAAAAAATATGTAATTTAAAGAATAAAAATATTTTCTCAAGTAGATGCACAGACTAATTGGTTTAATATGGTAGTGTTAATGCCCTATGAGAAAACAATTATTAAATCTATAGAGTGTGAATATTATAAATGGACATATCCATCTGGGAGAGAGTCTAGAGTACAGCAGGAGCCAGAGGCAAAACATCCTTGATTTTAAGAGAGATGTAGCCATGTTGAGTGGCATACCTATGGGTAATCCATGCAGTGAAGGGAAACAATAAACATAGACCTATGTGGGTCAGATAAATGAAATTTAGCATATCTTTAATAAGAACAGGAACTTCCCTGAAGATAATAAGCTGGCAGGTTGGCATGGAATTCTATATACTGTCTTGTCCTGTAAGTGCTGTAAGGTTTATTAATAATACTCCGATGTCACATTTCCCAGACATTTTGCAATAATGTTGGTTGGGTCATGTATTCACAACAAGTGTTAACATTCCTTAGGGAAGTTCCCCATGGTTTGAAGTGTCTTTTACTATTGTAAAATGAAGACCAATAAAATGAAGCAAGGACAAGCAACTGAAATAGCTGGAAAACATGACCCCAGTGTATTGTGTAAGAGGCAGTTGTTTGACTTTTGTATAAACAGGAATTAATAAAGTGATACTGAAATATATAGATAGCCAGGATAGACTATAATTCAATCTGAGCAAGCAGAAAAATGCAATTTCAAATTTCCTTCTGGAAGACTGCATGTTGGGAATAGTAGCAGACATCTAAATGGCTTCCAGCAAATTGAAATTAGTAGGATGATTTAAATCAAGAGCCCACTGATCATTAATGGGACTGATTTGTCTCATGCTATATTTATTAATTAGATTCAATACTTATTGAGAACTTAGCATACTCCCTTATTTCTGAGATCAGCATTAACTCTAATTGACATGACACTATGATAATTCTTGAGAAAAATACAATGAGGACATAGGAGGGAGTTAAAGCAATTAGCTGATGTTCCTTGATGCTGTCTCCTGAACATTACACTAACTCCCCTCTCCCTCCCCTCCCCACCCCCGCCGCCCCATTTATATATAGTAAGAGTGGTTTTGAGATAGATAAAAGGTCAACTAGAAATTCAATATAATCTTTAGAGATAGAGACTGTCTTCTCCTTTTTTTAACCCACAGCTGTCTGACATCCTGTCACATCAGATATATAATTGTGTGGATTCATAACCAACATCTAAGTCAATCAACACATATTTACTTTTTTAAGGTGGAAACACAGAGATCTCTGTTGGCATAGAAGTTATAATCTGGTTGGACAGACATAACATGTGTATGTATGTATTATGTATGTGATGTATGTGTCTGAGTGGAGGGGAAGGGTATGTAGGGTCTGTGGGGTTTTACTTTGAGGTAGAAAATCATGAGTAGGCCAGACTGAGATAAAAATAGTAGTTATCTTGAGCTGCCCTTAATAGACTCCTTAGTCATTCTTTTTCTGCTGATGCGTACCCCTGTGTATAGAGCGCTGGACATGGAGTCAAGAAGACCCGAGTTCTACTCCTGCCTCAGACACTAGCTATGTGACTCTGGGCAAGTGACTTAAATTCTGCCTCAGTTTCCCCAACTCTGAAAAAAGGATAATAATAGTACCTCCCTCTAGGGTTATGAAGATCAAATGAGATAAAATTTGTACAGTAGTTTGTAAATCTTAAAACACAATGTAAATGGTGACTATTATTATTGCTAGTTATTATATATTATATTTTATACATCTATATTTTATATGTTATATATTTATATATAATATATTACATATATTATTTATTATATATTTATTATTGTTAATTATTAGTGTATCCTGAGAAAGCTTAGTTCTATTTATCCTTCATTGGTACACTTGCAAGGCACTCGTGCTTTCCTTTGTCTACCTCAAATGTAAAGTGCCACTGGCCCTCAGCCACACTGAGTGTCCAGAATTGACCATTACAGTTCCAGGTGGGATTGGTTGCTTGGAGCTATGACACGTACTGCTTCATTTCACAAAACTAGAATCAATGTCGAGATGCTATGCAGTGGCAAAGCATATGCATCCTCAATGTCCTGTGGTTTGTAAATCACCAACAAACCCTGTGATTCGTTCAGCACTATCTCTGAATCTTGAAATTCAGGACAAAATGAATAATGAGGGGGTGGTTAGGGGGCACAGTGAATAGAGAACTGGCCCTGGAGTCAGGAGGCTCTGAGTTCAAATCCGGCCTCAGATACTTAACATTTAACTAGACCTCGGGCAAGTCACTTAACTCCAATTGCCCAGCCTTCCTCCCCTCCAAAAAGCAAAAAGAAACAAACAAACAAAAAAACCAAAACAAAATGAATAATGAGAAAGAACATGAATGAAATTATACATACCCTGTCCACCAAATAGACAGGTGTGGTTAGATCAGAGCATTCATATAAAGTAGTAATGGGTAATAAAGTTGGAGGGGTTGATTGGGACCAGGTTATTAAATACCAGGCTAAGAATTTTGGAATTTATATGAGTGATTTTTGTTGTTGTTGCTATTCAATTGCTTTCATTCATATCTGACTCTTTGTGACCCTATTTGGAGTTTTCTTGGCAAATGTACTAGAGTGGTTTGCCATTTCCTTCTCTAGTTCATTTTACAGATGGGGAAACTCAGGGAAATAGGGTTAAATGACTTGCCCAGCAAAACACAGCTGGTGAATGTCTGAGGTCACATTTGAACTCACGCCTTCCTGACTCCAGGTCCAATGCTCTATCCACTTTGCCATCTACTTGCCCCAAGACAATGGATACCATTAAGCATTTTTCACGTGGGGAATAGCTTGATCATAGTTGAGCTTTAGGTGGCAATCATGGGATATGTGGACAGTTGGAGGGGATGACAAGGAGATCAGTTAGAAGAATGATAGTTTCCTGAGCGGTAATAGTCCATGCATGAAGCCATAATGAATGATGATAGTCACAGAATAGTGGATCATCAGTCTGGAACTGAAAGGAATCTCAGAGGTGATTGATCTAGTTCATTTTCCAGTTGAGGAAACTGAGGCTCAGAAAGGTTAAATTACTTTAAGTCACCTGGGTTAAACACATCAGAGGTGATATTTGAACTCAGGTCCTCTACTTTTAAAACCAATATTCTTTCTATCGTACCTCTCTGCCTCCATATAAGAATTGAAAAACAAAAACAAAAAACCAGCCATGAGAGACATTATGAATGAAGAAATGACAGCACTTGCTGACTGACTGAATGCTGTACAGATGAAAAGTATCAGACTTGGATGACTGGTTAAGTTATGGTATATAGAAGCTTTGGTGCAAAAAGATGAATTTCTTCTTAGCTCTGTTGAGTCTGAGGTGCCAGTGGAACTTTCAGATGGAAATGTCCAGGGCAGTTCAATAGATCATGATAATAACTAGTATTTATGTGGTGATTTAAAGTTTGAAAAGCACTTTAGACATATTGACTCATTTGATCCTTACAACAAGCCTGGGAGGTAAGTACTAATATTAACTTAATTTTATAGAAGAGGAAACTGAAGTAGACAGAGCTTAAATGATTTGTCCAGTGTCACACAGCATCTGGGGCTGGATTTGAACTCAGGTCTTCCTGATTCCAGGTCCTGTGCTCTCTGTACTGCTCCACCTAGCTGTCTTTTCAAGATATGGGCCTAGAATCCAGGAGAAAGGTTAGAGAAGTTGGAGGAGATCTTGGATGGTATGAAATTAAGGGAAGAAAGTGCTTTAAGAAGCAATTGACAACATCAAAGGCTGCAGAGAAGTCAAGGAGGATGGGGATTGAGAAGTCAATCAACCTGAAAAATCTCCATCACAAGGATTTACTGTATGCCAGGCACTGACTGTGCTAGGCAATCACAAAACAACTACAATGAATGAAACAATCCCTCCCCCCAGGGATCTGACATTCTAAAGGGAGAGAGGAGAAGTATATGTAAAATATATGCAGTATACATATAAAGAGAATAAATATTAAATAATATTGTTAGGGAGGCACTAGCAATTATGGGGGACATAAAGAAAGATTTCATGTGGAAGGAGGTGCTTGAGCTATGTTTAGAAGCAAGGGAGGAATTTTATGATATGAAGATTCGCAGGGAGTGCAGTATAACCTTGGAGAAGGGCTAATGCTAAGACAGGGATTCACGAGGAACAGAGACAACATTCGGCTGGATTGTGGAAAGAGGTGGAACGTCCAAAAAGGTTGGAAAGATAGGTTGGGGCATGATGTGAAGAGAATAGAAAACTAAATAGGTGGCACAGTGGATAGAGTGCTGGGCCTAGAGTCAGGAAGACTCGTTGAGTTCAAATCCAGCCTCAGACACTTACTAGCTGTGGGACCCTGGACAAGTCACTTAACCCTGATTGTCTGTTTCCTCATCTGTAAAATGAGCTGGAGAAGGAAATGGCAAGGCACTCTAGTATCTTTGCTAAAAAAACTTCAAATAGGGTCAATGAAGAGTCAGACACAACTGAAAAGACTGAACAATGACAAGTATTTGATTTTAGAGGCAATAGAGAACTACTGAGAAAAAGGTCATAGATTCTGTGGAAGAGGACAAATTTAGACTGGTGAGAATTTTTTTAGGAGTTGTGTATTGCACTCAAAGGAAAAGATAAGATAATTCTGTCACATTTAAATTAGAATTGTCTCCCCTTTAATTCCCTTCTTTGCATCTTCTAGTTTGCCTCAGTAAACCCGGATGTATAGAAACAGCATTGGGGGAGAAATGAAAAGCATAGAATTATATGAAAGTCTGACACTATCAATGAAGGCATAAGAACTTACTGATTGATCGCGCTGTGCTAAGTTAAACTTTGAATGAAAATGGAGCAATTCCTTATCTTAAAGAACTTACTTTATTTTAATGGTGGATACAATGCATAAGAAGGAGAGGTGACCAAGGAAAAGAGTTTTGGTTTGGGGAGTCACAGGAATGGTGAAGTTGATAAAGAGCAATTGATTGGCATGGCCTTTCCAGAGACGACGATAGAATTCATTTTATTACCATACTTAGGGAAGTTAGTGAAAAGCAGGGTTGGGAAGAGTTTATGCCTGATGGCCAGATGTTGCTATTATGATTTAGTTACTACATAATAGTTACCATTATGATTTTTTGAACTACCCACTGGACCCATCTTGGTTAAAATTAGGATGGGATGTGAAACATGGTCTGTGGCTCACTAGATACAGTGGGCTATAGGAGTTTTTATTCACTTACTAATTAAAACTGAGTGGATTAACTGCCCTATGAACAAATTTGCATTTAGCCATTTATTTGCTCTTTTTAATAACCTAGTGCCCCAAGTTTCTCCTTACCTCCACAGCTCTCAAGCTCAGGGTCTTCTTCCTTCCTTCCTTCCTTCCTTCTTTCTTTCCTTCCTTTCTTCTCTTTCTCACTCTCTCTCCCTCCTCCTTCCCTCCTTTGTTCGTTTCTTGACAAATATTTTTATTTTTTTAAATTTTAATATTATTTTTGTTGCATGTAAAGAAAACTTGTAATATTCCTTTTAAAATTTTTTGAATTGCAATCAGGGCCTTCCTGACTTCCTTTCTGCCATCAAATTTACTTATGCTGTTTATCATTCCCTCAGAGCCCTGCTAATCCATCCAATTAATTTATATGAATACACTCATGTTATATTTTAGCAGAAACTATAAGAGTAAGGGGAAAAGGGTGAGGAAATACCTCGAGGGTGCCCAACATTCCAGGATTTAATCTTTTCCCACTACTTTTCAGCAGCCTTTTCCCCTTAGAAGATCCCTCTGGCCTGTAGCACCTTTCTCTAACTGGTCTTCAAGGAAACTCCACTTTTAGGAATGACTCAAGCCAGTTATCTTCTCTCCTTCATTCTTCTCTGAACTCTCCTGACTCTTCCAACTGCTTTCTCTTGGGTATCATCCCATCGTCTCCAGTGTTTCCATTTCTTTTATGTGTTGTCTTCCCCCACAGAACTTAAGCTTCCTAAGGGCAGAAACTATCTTTAGTATTTATTGTATTTGAATTCTAATACTTAACTATGTGCTCAAATGTTATGATGAATTTGGAGTCAAGAAGACTCCAGGGTTCAAATCTCACTTTAAACATTTTTAGATGTATGGTCCTGGGCAAGTCACTTGACCTCTTTGTCCTTCAGTTTCCTCATCTATGCAATGAGGGCATAGGACTCCATCAACTCCATGATCCCTTTCAGTTCCAGTTTGTGATCCTATTATAATGGAACCCTGGCCAATTCAAGGCCCATCCTCTGAGCATACACTGCATCCTCTGTCTGCTGCCAGAGGCTGAGCAACCTGCTTCCAGAAAGACATCATAATATTTAATGGAAGGGCCTTAACCCCTTGATTAAGAGTATGGACAACTATTCTGATTGTTTCTGGTTTTCAAGCAAAAAAGATGGACTTTTTGATTGACTGCTGAGCTGAGATTGAGAATACATTCTAAAGGCATTAACAGGCCAGGGCTTTTCTTTTTCCTGCCTGGCTTCGCCTGAGTGAGAGAATCATGATGTAAACCTCTGGAGCAGAGACACCATGGACCTTCTCTTTCCCAGGGCTGACATGTGGCCCATGAATGTAGGTCTTTGTTCTTTGCCTCTGGGTTTGTTTTTTCCTGGTTTTAGTGAAGGAGTACTGAGATAACTATGACCTTGAGAGTTTTAAAATGTCTCAATAGTGAGTCATCAGATGTCTGAGAGCTGGAGTCCATCTCAGTCTGAGCTGCCACTGTCTCAGTCTGGCCCAATAAAAGAGCTTCTAGGTAGTGACTGAGATGCCAGTCCAGCAGTGAATCTCTACAGTCAAGATTCTAAGTCCTCTAAGCTGAGGTGTGCTGGGCCAACTCAAACTGGCTGTCAAGAGACAATTGTCATATTTTTAGTGTGATCATTTACACCCCAGAAAGCAGCAAATATTATAAATCAAGTGTTGATTTAGTGTTTGTTGATTTTCCAGATTTAAGAAAGTGGTGGAGAAAATGTTAATGCATACGAAAGTCTGATAATTATTTACATATATAATGTGTGTATATGTTTATATATGTGTATGCACACACACTGCCACTTCATAGAGCCAGTTGTTAAACTTTTATCAACACACTGCTCTCTATAAGTAAGGGATCTATTTAGTCCATTGGCTATGCTGAATTTAGCAATGAATTTGATAGGGCATGTACTTTGTAGCAGCTGAGTAAGATTTGAGCCCACTTTCCCCATGGACCAATGTGGTAAAAGGAGAGAGTGTGCTCCATGGTGTTAGGGGTGAATGGGAAACATCTGTCTTCTATTCTTGCTATATTCTCTAGTAAATATCCTTTGTAAAAGCTAATGGAAATTGGTTGGTTAAATGAAACTGAAGTATTAATCAGCTGATACTCTGGGGAGAACACATATATGTCAAGCTGATAGCATTAGGAAAAAAAACATATATGTGTGTGTGTGTGTATGTATATATACATACATATATACACACACATATACATATACACATATATATGTGTGTGTAAATGTGTGTGTGTGTATAAATGTACCCCTAATTTCTTCTGAGTGTCTCTAGACCCTTGAGAGGGAGAAGTAGCTGATTTCACTCTGGGAGACTGAGGCCAGAGTCTCACCATACTGTAATCCTCCCTTTGTGCCTTTGTACTGCTTGGCCCCCAGGCCAGGAATTCTCTCTTGCCTCTCTTCTGGCACTTAGAATATTTGGCGTCCTTCATGACTTGGTTCAAACTCCACCTTTTGCAGGAAGCCTTTCCTGAGTCTCCCGTTTGGTGGTGCTTTCTCTTCTACTATTACCTTCCATCTATACTGGATGTGTCATGTATATTTCTATTTTTATACTTATTGTCTCCCTATTAGAATGTAAGCTCTTTGAGGGCAGGGACTGATTTTTTTTTCTTGGTATCTCTAGTGCTAAGTAAAGTGTCTGATACATAGTTCATTCTTAATAAATGCTTGTCAATTGAATGATTAGAGGAAGGAAATTGATAATGACCTACCTGTTTTGCTATACATAGTCATTTGAAATTCTTCCACACATAGCTGCTTTTTGTGTAAAGAGTGAAAAGACAGGGTAAAATTACTGCTTGTTTGAAGCATCCTTTGAAACTACCAGTGACCCTTTTCAATGTCATTTGCTCCCCTTTTGGGGTCAGTCTGTCCCTATAATAAACTTTTTAACTTTAAGATGAGTCCCCATCTTAGTTATCCCTGACCAGAGTCCCTCAGGTCATTCCATAGTACCTCAATGCTTGACTGGGTTGCTACAAAACCTGTGATGGATTCCAACTCCCAGACGTTTGCTGGTTCACCATTTAAGACTCACAATCTTATTATAGCCTCCTTTTCTCCTTTATATAACAGCAAGACAGAGAAGCAAGGAGCAGAGGCAATAGAGCCAGTATTCATGGAGGCCACATCTCTACATCTCAGCCTTGGAGAGCCCTTTACATCACTGTCCCTCTTACTCAAACAGGACCTGGTCAGAAATGACCCAGAGTAAAGCAAAGGAATTATTTTGCTGGTTAGCGCATTTTGAATGAATGCACTCTTTATAGCCACATAGTCCATCAATAGTCTATTCCTTTATCACATGGTTAGCAGACTGGAACCAGTTACAGAATGTCTGTGCACGCTCCAAATCAGGGAGCAGAGCACTTCTATTATATAGCATCATGCCTTTCTGAAAGCAGCTCCCCAGCTTCTCCCAGGTGGGAATTGTCTTCCCTTGTCTCCACCCCAGTTCTCCAATCCCCCCACCCATACACAGAGATGAGGTGAAAAAGGATAAACAAATGGCAGAGATAGTATTCAAACTGAGGTCTTTTGTTCTTTCTCTACTGTACCACACAGAGGTGACATTAAGTAGGAAGTAATTGATTTATTTTCTTTATCATAGAATCAGAACAAAATAGATTGCTAAAATTTAGAGGGGTAGGAGGTCATCCAGGTCTCACTGCTCTCACCCAAGTCCCATGAATTTTATTCCTCTCCACAGACTTGACACAGTGTTCTGGACATAGCAAGGGTCTAGAAAATATGTGTAGGCATGTGTGTATACATACATAATATATATGTATATAATCTATATATATAGTATATGTATATACTATATATGTATATAATCTATATATATAGTACATGTATATACTATATATGTATATGTACATATGTATATATGTGTGTATATACATGTATATATGTATGTGTGTGTATACATATATATACACATATATATGTATATATATATGTATATATATATAAATTGGATTGAGCTCCTTGATTTTTACAGATAATAAGGCTATTAGGCACATGCAAACCTGGTTTTGTTTTGGTTAAGCAAAAATTATTTGGCTTTTATTAAAAACCAACCCTATACATATGACACCTTTGTTTTTCAGACCTAGTCTCCAACCATTGAGGCACTCAAACCAATTCTTCCATTTCATTTCTTTTTGCATTATCAAGTGACAATACGTATATCAGTCACTAAATGGGTGCTTGTGTATTTTCTGCTTATTGTTTTAAAACTGCTTTTGATCAGCATTTAGTGAGAAAAGATCATCTTAAGGCACTAGGCAAAGCCAAGTTACTTTATGTCTGTGAACTTTGGATATGGTCAGTAAATCTAGCTGGAGAAAAGCACTGAACTATTCTAGATTGCATAAATTCTTTGTATTAAATGCTGGGAATTAGAGTCTAAATTCATCATAGGATTAAAATGTTGTGTCTTTAAGGGACCTCCGATCTCAACCACCTTTCTGGGAATTTTCTGTAATTTCCTTCCTTCCTCAAATGTTGCTCCAGATTCAGTTCCAACTCATTTCTCAAAAATTGAATAACTTGGTCCACTCCTGCCTCCAACTTATTTCTCTGCCCCCTGCTGTTTCAGTTTCATTCAGTTTGCTTCAACAAATAATTTAAAGCATCCTCCTTGTATAAGGCACTGTGGTAGGTGCTGAAGATACAAAGGTAAAATAAGATGTAGCCCCAATTCTCAAGGCATTTGCAATGTAATAAAAGAGATAAATCACAAACATTAAAAAAATCATTAAGGAGAGTTCTGAAATAGTTTGAAATGTGGGGAAAAATTGTAGCTAGTTCAGTATAGTGGTGTGACACACAATATTTAACAAAATGCTGTTGACTTGATGATTTCGTACAAAAAGATTCTCTTCTATAAGAGACTCAAATGTAAATTAAGAGGAGCAATAACTCATTACTACCATTATACTCTCCTTGGAACTTGATACTTAAAACATCAAAACAAGAAGCTATTGTGGGACTTTTACTGTCCAAACAAATCCTTCTAAGTTCATGTCTTCTGGCAAGACATGGAAGGGACTAGGCTAATCTTCCTTCTGTTAGGCATTACTTCCAAGAAACTTTGGAGTAGATGCTAGAGAATCTTTCTGAAGTGCTTTGCATTGCTGAGGTCTTTTGAGATTAATCCACTGTCAAATGAATCCGTTGTCAGAGGTACAGATTTAAAAATATTGTAATCACTTATCCTATCAAAATTATAGTAGAGCAGTGAATATAGTGCTTGATTTAGCATCACATAAAAATAGTAACATAATTACGTGCTCTTTGTATGAATTGGACAGATCATTCCACTTCTCTTGGTCTCAGTTTCCTCATCTTTTAACTGAGAATGTTGGTTCCTTCCACGTCTAAATCTATGCTCCTTTGTATGAGAAGATTTGGTCGTGCTTAGGTCTTGGCATGATAGAGCAATAAGGAGCAGTAAAGCATCTTTGTGAATAATTATGAATAAGATAACTGTTTCTTCTTGAAAATATTCCTAGGAAAAGATGTTAATTTTTAAATAGACTTACGCTTTTATTTGCAGTTCCAAATGTAACCAGATGGACAAGCTACACTATAATTCTCACTGTTTACAGCTTAGTCTGCACAAAAAAAGCAAATTTTGAAAACAGGTTCTCTGTTTCCCCACCTGTAAAATGATGGTGTTAGGCTATGGTAAATAATAGCCTTATGGTCCTCTCCAGGTCTAAAATTCTATAATCTAAGTAGCTATGCACACAAATACCTATAACAAATTAGAATATAAGAAGCATGTGGCACATAAGTTCTGATTCTAATTTGTCTTAATATTTTGGTTCCTACAGGGGGTCCTCTGCATTCACAGATGTTTTATCATGATTTAAAATATTCAAAATTCACTGTGCCAACTGAACTCCAGGATGCAGAAAACCAATTGCAAATATGAGGAAGGGGATGATGGCTGATGAGAAAACAATGATTGCAATGTTTATTCTATATTTTACTTGTTTGGCCTGAATGAACAAATGATTGAGTGAAAAAATAAAAAAAAACATTCATTAGGCATTATGATATGTACTGAGAAGATAAATACAAAGATGAAGGATGTAGGGGGTTAGGAGCACAGAAGATAAAGAGAAAACTAAACCTAGTTACCTTGTTTAAGAGAAGAGAATAAGTCAGATTTGGGCTTTTAATATATATCTGAGATTGGAACAAAATGAAACACTTTTAGTTCAGCCAGTAATTAACAAAAAGAAGTTTACTTAGCCATAACATGGGAAGGATACTCAGTAAGGATACAGCACAATTCAGATAGATACAACTTGTTTAATGTCTACATAGAAATATCCCTGGTCATTATTTCAGGGTAATTTCTGCCAAGTCTAAAAGGGGCTGACTCCATCTGAGCTGGGCTCTTTGGGTCTTTAGGCAACCATCATCAGATCATAGATTTAGAGTTAAAAGAACTCTGAGAGGTTACCAAGTTCAATCCCCTCATTTTACAAAGGAAAATATTTAAGCAAAGAGAGGTGAAAATACTGGGGCCAAGGTCACAGTTATTAAGCATCTGATGAAGGATTTGAACCCAATTCTTCTTGAATCCAAGACCAGAAATTTATCCATGACATTCTGCTGCACCAAAATAAAAAGATCATAGTTTCAAGAGATCCAGAATTGGAAGGGACTTCATAAGCTATCTAGTCCACCCCCCACCGCTCCCCCAGCTTATCAATGGGTAAACAAGCATTAGGATGGTGGGCAATTTTCCTGTGGTCACACAGGAATTAAGCTCAGGTCTTCAGATCCCAGGACTAGAGTCAATCAAGTCTTGAAGAAGACTTCTTTCCCTTTTAGGGGAAAGAACTATATTAGCCTACATGGTGCAGAACCTGGTAGATACTGTTCCTACAACAAGAATGACCCTTAAAAAGGGAATTTTGGGGAAAGACTTTGATTTTTATGTTTGTCTCCCCACATAATAGGTCCTTAAAATGCTCATTGAATTGAAATAGTTTATAGCTCCTCTTCAAAAGGGATGAGCAACTACACAGCAAAAGATTATGGAGACTCTGCTTGTTCAATTGGAATCAGTCATCAAGGATCATATCTCTAGTCAATTTGGAGCCTTGGGAATAAAGGGATTTTAAGTAGCTATCTGTGAAGAAGAGGAATAGGATTTATTTTGACCTCTGAATCAAAGAGTAAGAATCTACATTACTGGGAAGAAATCTTTCTTGATGATTCCTCTTAGGAGACCAAATCTACCTAAACTATCCTCCAATTTTCATCAGGAACCAAAATAGGACATTGTCATCCAGTTCAAAAGAAAGCACAATGTATTAAAAAAAAACTCCACTAAAAATGGCAGGGAGGTTTAAGGCTTAGATCATGGCTTTCTACATTGTTAATGGAAGAAGATTAATGGGTTAACCAACTACCTAACAGGTGCTTTCAATTTATAGGTATTGAAGGATAGAGGTGAAAGCCAGAGGCCTGCTATATTCCAGCTCAGGAAATGAACTGAATGTGATGTGCATTTGTGAGAAAAGTTGTAGATATGAAGAACAAAGATGTAGCACCATTTCTTGTTAGAAATGTACTATGTATGACTTTTGACATAAAAAAAAGTATATGTTCGTACAAATTGCCTGGGGACGTCATGCAGTAAAAGGGAAATAAAGGGAAGTCAACCTCATAAGTCTAAGATGAAAGTGAAATGAAACAATCAGCTTAATGATATCTGCCTAAATAAATGTGGACAGAAGTCCTGTGGTCATAAGAAAAGGAAAAAGTAGAGGGAGACTTTGGAAAGAGATGTTGGAAATTATTATTGCTATTATTCTTTAAGGAAGATTTAAAATTGTGATGGAGCATGAGAAAACAGATAAAGTATGTAGAGATGAAATCAGAAGGACACCAAGAAAACAACTGGTTGGCGTTGTCTTGAAGGACAAGAGGGTAGATAGGGAACAGTTATTTCCAAAGAGAGCTTTGTTTGGAGTCCTTAGGGAAGGAAAGAAAGGCAGAAGAGCAATAGAAAAAAATGAATGGAGGGAAAGATCAAAGAAAAGGAGAATAACAGGTCCATTGTAGATAGATTCAAAGGCTTAGAAGAAGGAGGAGCATGGGATTGGGTAAAAAAGGGGAAGAGGCATAATGGGAGGAGTTAAAAGAGGAAAGAGAAGAGGGGGTTCAAAGGAAGCCGTGAAGGACTAAATAAAATCATGCAAGTATGGAGAAAATACAGCTTCCAGTGGGATCATGTCATGCAAATCACATCAGAATGAAAAGGATGATGATGAAACCTAAAGGACTCTGACCTCACACATAATAGGCATTCAATATAAATTATTTTTAGCCTGAATGAATGCAATACTAGGCAGAGTAGAGAGAGGGGAATATATTGCCTTTGATGGAATGAGTTTGGGGCCCTTTGCCCTGGTCAATAGGGCACAAGAATCTCATAGGGAGGGAATTTTTGTTTAACTCATATAATGTGGATATTCAAAAGTGTTATGAGATCTGAGTTGAAAGCATATGTTAATGGATATAAGTTGGGAGAGGAAAAAATAAGATTTACAAATATGCGTGCCCCACCTATAAAGTGAGTAAAGTACTTTCTTAACATGTAGAAGAGCTGTCAGAATATTAAGACCTTTTATTATTTGACCTCTATAATTTTTCATCTGCTAAGAATTGTTATTATTTACCCACTTTATTTTATGTATCATTAAAAAAAACACAACTCTTAAGCAATCAGGAGTTCTGTACCTTTTGTATTATATGCCATTCAATATAATTTTAAACATCTCTTATGAATTATCCATTTTTAAAAATCACTGTACATTCCTGTGTTAGTTGATACTTCTATGCTGTTAATTGAACAAAGTGGAAAATCTAACATTGAACAAAAAATGATAGAATGAAGCCAGCTCTTTGTGAGTGCATAAATATGTTTCCAGGAATTGCTTTGCTATGAGAGCTCTGTTCTTTTCCAACCTAAGTTTAGGTTTAATGTGTGAGAAATGCCTTTATTTAATGGATCTATCTTTTCAGTGGGAATATTTCAAGATACATTTCAGCTTGAGTAAATGGGAAGTTTACTGCCTGTGTCTAAAGCCCTTCTTTTATTGGTTTTTAAGAGTTTCATTGCATTGACAATGTATTCCCTGAGGCTGCTAAAGAAAAGAATGGGGGAAGATGCTGTTGGAAATAGATCTGGGCATTACATGTAGCTTTAGAATGGATTTCTCCAATCACCAGGCAATTAATTACCTCTTCCCAATTCTCTCTACCTCCTCCCCCCCAATTTTATCTCTCTGACAAGAAGTCTTTGAAATCTATCTGCATCTGTTTTCCTGCCATACAATTAAAATTCCTTATGTTTTTTGAAAAAGGACAGATATGAATTTGAGCAACATTGTTATTCTAGAGTAATGATTATCAATAATGATAATGAAATGTTTTATTTATGGCGATCTCTCCAAGAAGCCCAATGCATTTCAGAACATGATGTAATGAATAACACTTGTGCATTTCCTATGAGAAGAATGAAAATGTTCAAGCTAAGACTGGATGGTCAGGTTGGATATCTGTCAGGGATGTTACCTAGAGGATTACTGAGTGTTTGAAAGTGAGTTTGAAGACCTCTAAGGGGTATGCCAACTCCAAGATGCTATGATTCTATGAAATAAGCAAGAGACAT
Organism: Pseudochirops cupreus; assembly: GCA_028627135.1. NCBI lineage: Eukaryota > Metazoa > Chordata > Mammalia > Diprotodontia > Pseudocheiridae > Pseudochirops > Pseudochirops cupreus. The sequence continues at coordinate 77,698,598 of CM053584.1, forward strand.
CTCTGTTTGACAAACGGGAAAACAAAAACTTATTCAATTAAATTAACTTATTCTATATCAACACAAATTGACTAGGATCAGGACCCAGTTCCCCTGTTTTTAACTTGAAATTTTTATCTATTTTTTGGATTATTTAGAATAAAAATCTATATGGTTTATGCCTTCTCTGGAAAGATATGGAGAAAGTTTCATTACTCCTCAAAAAACTAGGTCCTTTTTTGGGTTCTGAATTATTTATATTTTTCATTCAATTTAGCAATATCTTCTTGGGGAAACAGTGAATTGGGTTAGATAGATGCACATACAATCTATCTATCTATCTATAATTCAAGTCAGTATTTATTTAGTACCTATATTACACCTTGGGCACACATATAGTCTATGTCAACCTATACTGATTGAATCTATGTGTGTTATTATTTAACTGAACTGAAGAATGTTTTCTGTTTTATATTTTTTTTGTTTTGATTTTTACTGATCTGACTGGTACAATTTCAACCTATATTTCCACTAGAAATGCCTTCTTTTCCTCTTATAGGGAGAAACCTATAGTATTCATAATTGTGTCCAGAATAAGGGAAGTAAAAGTTTCACTTTATTCTACTTGTGTCAGATCACGAAGACAGTATTATGACCAGTTTGAAGTATGCATTTTAAAGGACAAGGAAAAATTATAATGTATTCACATAACCCAGATGTTGAATGGAATTGAAACTGTTACAACTACCCCATAATAGTTCTATACAAATCAAAATATAATTCCACAAATTTTTCTAGCCTTCTGGTGGCAGAGAATTCTGCAAAACCCTTTTCTTAGCTCACATAATTATCAAGGTCCTTTATTTTTGTCCCCCAGTCAGTCATCCCAGGTTCTTTGTATTTTGAGGGTCAGAATTCTTTTCAAACCACAGTTCATGAGCCCCCACTAATGGGTTTTACTTTTACCAGTCAGTCATATCACATCTAATTAGTAACAAAGGAATTTTAATACAAAGCAATGTAATTAAAGTTATAACAGAACACTTCCTTCATTAGCCTTGAGATTAGTCTTTTATGAAGATATATACACTCAGTGAGGAGAATCAGCCTTCATAGGAATTATGCATGGGATTTCTGCACATAGAGTAGAGAACATATGTGAACAGAGAAAATATATGGTGAGGCAGCCTATTTCCACATTGTAAAGCTGCTGTTTATCACTGGTATAATAGTGATATTCCATACTGGATCTATATCCCACCAGGATATATGCTCTCCATAGCTCACCCTTCAAGATAGTTGAGTTTCTCAGGGGCAAGATTCCTTTTTAAATTCCTCTCATCAACCCCTCACTTTTATGCAAATGGCAATGACTGTTGACTTGAGACAAAAGGGATTGACCTTTTTCTGCTTTCCTCTAATAACACTTCACAGTCTGGTCTCTCCTAAGACGCCTTTTACTTCTATTACTTTGGAAAGGGTGCCCCCTAATACATGCTCTCTTGACTCACCCTTTGTCTGATCTCCATAACCACTACCAGTAGCTCATGTCTGCAATGCAAGAGCCACAGGGGCTATTTTTCCTTTCTTTCCAGTTAAACAAGATCAGTTACTTTCCAATGCAATTATTTCCAGTTATTTCTGTCTCTGAAAATACACTGCCTGCTATCCCAAAATGACATGTGTTCTTCAGCTAATCCCCTATGTTAGAGCAAATACCTCAAGGTTGTTCTGAGTCTGTGATAACCTCCAAGAAGTCATTTCTGAGTTGAAGATGATCCTGGCTCATGCTTGTCATACCCTGGCTCCCATCAACCTGTCAACTAGTTAGTTCTTGTTGTAGAAACTATGCCATATAAGTATCAGTTGAGGTAATGGAAATGTTTAGCTTTGATAAGACAAGACTCAGGGGGTGGGACATGATAACTCTCTTTAAGTATTTGAAGTAAGGTTGATGAAAGATTAATTTCTTTTTTTTTTTTTTACCAGAGGAAAGAATTAAGACTAAATTAAAGGGTAAAAGTAATTGGGACACAGATTTCAATTTTTTTTTAATAAGGAGGGATTTTTCTATCCCTAAAAAGTATCCAGTGGTACAATGGATAGAGAGAGCACTGGGTCTGGAATCAGGAGGACCTGAGTTCAAATTTGACCTCAGACACTAGCTGTGTGATTCTGTGCAAGTCACTTAAACCTGATTGCTGAGAGAGAGAGAAAAAGAGGGGGAGGAAAGAGAGAGAGAGAGAGAGAGAGAGAGAGAGAGAGAGAGAGAGAGAGAGAGAGAGAAAACAAGAACAGTCCAGAAATGAAATGGGCTGCTTCATGAGGCAGTGAGCTCACTGTCACTAGAAGTCTTTTAGAATAAGCTGATTGACCATTTTGTCAGGGATTTTGCCTAGCATATCCATGTTTCATGGACTAGATGAAAGAGAACAGTGCAGTGGAAAGAATGCTGGAGTTAGAAACAGAAGACCTGAATTTCAATCCCAACACTCCAACTTATGAACTCCATGATCTTAGTTATATATATAACACCTAGTAACTAAAATCGACCGTGATTACTTTGCATTCCCTGACTCAGAATAGTTTTAAAGCTAAATGAGTCCTTAGAGGTCATATAGTCTTTCCCCCTCATTTTACTGATAATCCTGAGATCCAGAGGGGTTAAGTTGACTTGTTTAAAGTCGTGTTATTAGTGAGAATTTTAGCTAGTATAGGAACTTAGATCCTTTGGCTCTGATTCTAACATACATCCAATGGTGTAGGTTAATTCCCAGTCTTTAGAATGATTCTTACATAAGAAGGAATGCTAATTTATCAACTCCCAGTCTCAGTTTCCATAAATACTGTGTTCTCCCTGGTAGTTAGGTGGACTCCAAGAATCTTACTCCTTCCCCACCCATGTTAGGAATGCTTGAGACCCTCCCTAGTATACCTGAGGGCGTTCCTGCTTCTCTTCCCACTCCTCTGTCTGCCTTCTTTGGCTTCTGGGGCATCCCAGAACTGCTGTTGTGGCTTTGTATACCTGGTGCTAAACTAAGCTTTCTTCCCCACTTCTAGGACTGCTTTGGGGGACATATGCTTCTTATCTTCCAAGTTGGGATTCAAGATGAGTTTGAGAACACAATATTCTTGTAAGTTGGAGACTGCTTATATTAGCTTCTGTTGCTTTCTAAATTAAACAACTTGTCAAAGATGTAAAGCAATGTCATATGTTTGAGCTGTAGTATTTCTGGTTTATCAAGGTTCATATCTCTTGGTTTATCTAATTTGGCTGGAACAGGAAAGCAAAAAGGAATCACTAAGTAGGCAGGGTTGGTTGGAACTGGGAGTTGGACAGAGACCATGAATCACAGTTGATGTGACTGTTGGCAAGTAAATTAATTTCCCTGAGCCTTATTTTTCTCTTATATAAAATGGGGATAATAATGCTTGTATTGACCCTCTGAAGGTAGTTAGGAAGAAACTTTTATAAAGTACAAAATAAATGATCACTGTCATCATGAGATGATCAATTTTGCCTTCCAGTCCCACAATCCTTCCTTGTAATTCCTGGAATATAATTTGCTAATTCCCATTTGAACATCTTTGGTTAGGTTATATCCCCTATCTGGAATGACCTCTCCTTCTTGATTTGATCACTCTTACTGAGCACCCATTATTTTAATGATGCCATGCTGGGTGCTATGAAACATACAAAGATGATTTACTCATAGTTCTAGTCTTCCAGGAGCATGTGGCTGAGTAGAGAAATTGGGTAGGAGAGAAAGAGGTATATGTTTAATTGCTAAATCCCCTAGTATCCACCTAGTGCCTGGGCGACCTAAAAGTAGCATTATACAGTGGAAAGACATTGACCTTTGGAGTCAGAGAACAAGTCTTTGAATCTCACCTAGTGGAAGTTACCTTAGTTTCTCTGGGTCTCAGATCCTTCATCTGTAAAATGAAAGGATTGGGTCAGATACCTCTTAATCTCTGATTATATGACCTTGGTCAGGGCATTTAACACTTCTGGGCCTGAGTTATCTGATCTGTAAAATAAAGGGGTTGTATTAGATGACCTTTATGATCCCTTCCATTTATTATTCTCTGATATAAATACAAGATAGAGGGTGAAAGTTTATTAAGAGAGATATTTATGCAAAGTTTTGCATCAGTTCAAGTGAACATGGGATCACTTCCTACACAGGAAAGATTGGTAGAAATGAGCATATCTTTCTGGAGGGTGGGCAAGAGTGGGGAGTGGTTAGTGAAGTGGCCATTCATTGGATTTGGAATTTAGTGATAATCTGGTTCAGTCCCTATTCTCCCACTAGTTTATTTAGTGAATGAGGAAAATTAAAACCAAAGAAAGAAAGTGACTTGCCCTAACCCATATGAGCTATTGGTGTTGTTGAGTCATTTCAGTCATGTCTGACTCTCCATGACCACATTTTGGGGTTTTCTTGGCAAGGATACTGGAGTGGTTTGCCATTTTCTTCACCAGCTTATTTTACAGACACAGAAATTGAGACAAACAGGATTAAGAGACTTGCCCAGGATCACACAGATGGCAAGTGTCTGAGGCTGGATTTGAACTCAGGAACACATATCTTCCTTATTCTAGGCTCAGCACTTTATCCACTGCACCAGCCATCTGCCCCAGTAATAATAGTAAAATAATAATAATAATAGCTAGTGTTTATATAGCACTTACTTTGTGCCAGACCCTACACTAAGCATTTTACAAATATCTCACTTGGTCTTCACAATTGCCCTGAGAGGTTGGGGTGTGTATGCGGTTATTATCCCCATCTTACAGCTGATGACCCGAAGAGTTTAAATCACATGCCTAAGGTCATACAGCTAGTAACTACCTGAGGTAGGGTTTGAACTCAGGTCTTCAGGACTCCAATCGCAGCACTTTCTCAACTTCGACAAGCTCCCTAGAGATAGGATTTGAACTCCAGGTCTTATTCTAAATCTAGTGCTTTCTGGAATTGCTATTCTCTAAGAATAGGAATCAGTTTTACCTAAGGTAAAGGTCACCCCAAAACAACCCAGTCCACCCTGATCTCTTCCTCTCAATTCTTATAGCCTCTTGACCAATACTACTCAATCTGACTTTCAGACATACGCTTCTTTATAACTCTTCACATGTAGGCAATGGGGGTAGTCAACTGCATCCCTTCTCCTTGTTCTACAGGGGCAATTCTCAACCTGTGGGTTATGTTCAGTTTGTAACAATGAAAATACATCCTGCATATCAGGTATTTATGTTACAATTCATAACAGTAGCAAAATTACAGTTATGAAGTGGCAACGAAAATAATTTTATGGTTGAGGATCACCACAACATGAGAAACTGTATTAAAGGGTCGCAGCATTAGGAAGGTTGAGAACCACTGTTCTACAGGAATATAAATCATTCTTGGCAGGTTTCACATAGGGTTCAATGATAAAGGAATTGGTTCTTTGGGATTACACAGCAATTCATTGACCCCTATGATGGCAGTGGGAGGACTGGGGACTGCATCTGATAAGAGGAAGAACCACCCACTCAGTGACATTAAAAGAAATGACCCCAGCCTCTGGTGCTCTCTTTTCCTCCTTTCTATGGAATATGTGGCATGTGACTCTCTTTCTCTTGAACTTCCTGCAAAGGGTAAGGGAGGCATACCCTTCCCTCTCAAGGCTGTTATAATAGTTTTGGACACACATGCTACCTTGGCAAGCTCTAGTCTAGGGAAATGGCCTTTACTACCTTCCTGCTTTGTGTTTCTTTCTTAGAGGATAGATAACCAAAAATCGATTGGGAGAGATATATTTTGGGGAAGTAGCTATTTCTGGAATTTGAGAATTATTGGCCTCCTCAGTAAGTGCTAGCTACATTTGAAGAGGAATCCCTTGCAACTGTTATGGTGTTTTTTGGAGAAGATAATCACTGTTAGGAGGAGGAACCCAATTTCTGCCTAAATTATCAGTGTACATCTACCTTAAGGGAGTTATTATGACAGTGCAACCATGGGTCAAAAGTGAAATGTCCAGCAATCTCCCAAAACATTTCACGTTTTGATGTTTTAAGTATTAACCTTCTAGGAGACCATATTAATTACAAGTTATTGCTGCATAGATAAGTGTCAATGTCCAGTCATGAATCTTCTGTCTTTTTAAGCATTTCTTTTGTAGTAGAAAAAAAATAGCTGTCCTAAATCTTTTTTTTTATCTTTTTTTTTTGGAGGGCAATTGGGGTTAAATGACTTGCCCAAGGTCACATGGCTAGTTTTTGTGTTCAGTGTCTGAGGCCAGATTTGAACTCAGGTCCTCCTGACTCCAGGGCTGGTGCTCTGTTTACTGCACCACCTAGCTGCCCAGCTGTCCTATATCTAATTTATCTTGTGTTTTGTGCACCTTTTTGTTACTTTTGGGGGTCAGACATGAGCCAAATCTAAACCTTAAACGATTCTCTCCAAGGTTTGGGGAAGAGGGGGAAAGATGCACATAAAAAAGTAAAAGATTTTGAGAAATAAAAGTCCTGATCCTTGTCTTTAGAGGTCAAGGTCCTCTAGGACTGAATGGGTCTTCCTACATAAGCCTAGAACCAGAGGCTCCCTTAGAGGGAAGAAGATAGTAGCTTAGCTCCCTTGAATCCAACAGAGGTTGTATGTTGTTGCATGTTCATATCTAGGGCCAAAAACCATGTATCCTCCCTAGCACTTAACACTTATTCACAGATTAGCTATCCCCTATCTTTTTGTGGAATGAATAAGCTAAAGAGAAAGTTTCCCCTGCTTATTCTACCCCCCTCACCCCAATGCATAGGAACCTTGATGGGCTGCCATGGGTTGAAAGGTCCTAGTTTGAGGGTTAGCTTGGTATGCAGAGGACAAAGACATTGTCTTACTTGTGACATGAAGATAGAACTGTGCGTATCAATGCCTGTGAGTCATTTGAAAGGGGAAAGCACCAGGAAGGGGAAATGGCTTAATTTTCTAAAATGTCATAGTTCTTCCTTTAAGGGTATAGACATGAGTCTCATTTGGTTTCCAGTGCCGTAATCACCTGAAATCTATCCCTGGAGCAAGAATGAAAAACTAGATCATAGAACATTTGTACTATTCATCCAACCCTTTGATTGTCTTTTATTAAGCACTCAATACATATGTTTAAAAAATAATTTGATGTTTTACATGATAGAGAACTTTTTTTTTTAGGTTCTTGCTTTAAAAAAAAAGTTTTCTATGTGGAGGTTAAACCTTCCTTTGTCCTACATCTTGCTCATGTCCCTCTTGTCCTATGGAGAAGCCTCATTGAGCTTCAACTCTTGAGAGTTATATTTTCCTTATGTTAAATCCTACTTGATTTTAAGGTTTATGCTTTTGTGTGTCTGTGTCAGTGGGGGTGGCGGCATTAAGGGAAGCCCAGTTTTGGGGTTTTATTCCCTATGTATAGCAGGAGGCCTGTGTCATAGTCCTAGTTTCCATGGTTACTTGTGCAATTCTTTGTAGTGTAGGGTTCAGCTCAAATAAGGGAAATTGTGACAGGACCTAGCTGTACAAAATCATTTCACACATTGTCAGGCCCACCAAACTCAAAGTAAATTCTGTCATCATGAGCTTTGCAGCTCAGCGAGAGCCAAGTTGGCTCTCATTTCCTAACTGTGCTCTCCCCCTCCCTCCCTTCCTTTCTCCCTCTCCTTTTCTCTCCTTCTTTCCTTCTTTCTCTCTTTTCTCCCTGTGTAACTTTCTCTCTCTTTCTGCCTCTGTTTCTCTCTTTATTTCTTTCTCTGTCTTTCTCTGTTTCTCTCTGTCTTTGTATCTCTCTCTGTGTCTTTCTTTTTGAGTATCTGTCTCTGTCCACCTGTATCTCATTCTTTAGTGCTTTTGTCATATTTATTCCCAATGCTTTTTTTCTTTTTGGCCTGCCTGAAATTCTCATGGGTTTGAGTTTACCTATAATTTCTCATCTGAGGCTATACCTATTAGAATATACTCATTTATATAATATAATTCTCCCTTATAATAAAGAATGCAAGTAACAGTACCAATTCCCATGTGTGGGAGTACATAGATTATCCAGTCTGACAAGCGTCTAACACGGACCTGATATATGCAAAGGACTTTGCCAGTCTCTGCCCATAGAAAAATTAAATGAGAAATCGCCATTGACTTTAAGTTGATTACATTTTACTAGGGGGATAAAACACAGTATATATCAATGCAAGTGTTAATATTTATATAGACCCATTAATTTTTTTCAAGGTACTTTATATAAAGTAGGTGTTAATCATTATTTCCATCTTACAGATAATGTACCTGAGGTTAAGAGAAATTAAGTGACTTGACTAAAGTCATACAGCTACTTACTAAGTGTCTAAGGCAAGACTAATACAGGTCTTCCTGATTCTAAGTCAAGTCATCTCCTATGCCACTTTGTAAACTGTTTTACAAATATTATTTATTATAGTTATCATTAACAAACTATTATTTATGTAGCATCTCTTGATTCTTTTACAGTCCTGTGATATAGTCAGTGCAAGAATTATTGTCTTCATTTCACAAATGAGGAGAGTGAGAGGTTCCTAGAGATGAAGTTATTTGTCCAATGAGGGTAGTTACAACAAACACTAGGCCACAGCTGAGAATTAATCCCAGATCTTCTTTCTCTCCAAGTTTAGCACTCTTGTACCTGTACTAAGCCTTAATGCATTTTAATATTAATGTATTTCCAGAAGAGCAGGCATGGCCACGTGCAATTTGAGTTTAATAGGCATTTTGACTTGAATGACTCAGTACTTGAAAGGTTCTTCCTTGACATCCAATTATGAGGATAGACAAAGTTTTTTTCTAGGATTGGGGATAAAGGATCATTTTTTTGTAGTTAGATGGGAAGGAATCATGGAAGAGGGAGAGATTGAAGGTGCATAACAGAGAGGGAATAACTACAAAGGTATTGCCTAAAAACGGTGACATGGAATGGGACTGAGAGTGCTGGTAAAGGGATTAGCTTTAATGAAAAGCATGGATAATTTTTCTTCTCTGTAAGGAAGGAAGAAATTATTATTGAATTCTGAGGGGGAAAAGTGAGGGGCGGGGGGAGAAGATGAGAGAACTTTTATCAGAGGGCCTCTATCTCTTCATTGAGAACTGGGAGATAACATGAATTGCTGGATGTATCTTGCTGCCTTCATGATTAAGTTGCTAGCATTTTAAGCCAGGAATTATGGGTTCAGTCTCACCAATTGTAGTTTAATCTATATAGTACTATAAAGTTGGTGTTAGAAAATAATTGGATTTAGAATCTGAAGACTGGGTTTAATTCTTGGCTTTGCTACTGACTACATGTGATTGTGGGGAAGTCACTTAACCTTCTGAACCCGATCTTTTTGCTCGGTAAAAAGAGGAACTAGGTGATGTCTAAGGTTCTTCTAAAGCTATGATGTTAGAGTCTTTCATTTGAACCTCTTGTTTGCTTCATCACTACCTACCCTAAGGTGCTGCCTTGGCTAGAGTATTGGCTTTGGAGTCAGGATGACCAGAGTTCAAATGTGACCTCAGATATTTACTAGCTACATGACCCTGGGTAAGTCACTTAACCCAGTTTGCTTCAGTTTCCTCATCTATAAAATGAGCTGGAGAAGGAAATGGCAAACCACTCCAGCATCTTTGCCAAGGAAACCCCAAATGGGTTCATGAATTGGACATGACTGAAGTGACTTAGCAGCAACGACAAGTTCCCTCATTTTACAAATGGAGGAATTGGGACCAAAAGATGTTAAGTAGCTTGCCTGATTATGCAACTGGTTAAAAGACAGAACTGAAACTTGAACTCATAGCTTTTGATTCATAGCACAGAATTCTTTCCCCATGAAAACACTTTTTAAAGTATGATTTTTCTATGATGCTTTCCATATTAAAGTGTATATCCAAGACGTGACAAAGAGCCTTTGAAACTCACTGACCAGTCTCTATTTCCATTGACTCATGTGCCTTCAAATACTTTGTAGGGGGCAGGGAAGGAGGGCAGAAAAAAACTGAAAAGTTTCTGTAGAAATTCTAGAACTCTGCATAAGAAACTAATGGAGTTTGTAGTATGGGGGAGAGGACACAGGCGGTATTTTCTTTCCATCTTCCAAATAAATATAGTTTGGAAGGGAAAGAATTGAGGAAATGAATGACTGCCTATGTAGATAGTGTCAAAGAATGGAATTTCACTCTCTAATCCATAACTAAAATGGACATAAAAATGGTAAGACAATGAAGAGGAGTGATAGAAGTAGAAAGTCTTTAAGGTCTGATCAGCAGAAAGACAAAAAAGAAAGTAAGAAGTTAATAGTAGCTGAATTTTTATCTCAGACTCCACAGACAATTGTGTGTGGGGGAGCAACTTCTGTTTGTCTTATGGTTTTTGTAGAAACTTTCTACTTAACAGACTAAAGATGGGCCAAGGAAACTAGACAACCATTCTGAGAAAAGGTGGGAAAGACCCAAAAAAAGTCAAGAATCTGCCATAGAAGTTAATTGAAAAGTGAGAGCTCTTCCTTCTCACCCAAACTTTAGTTCCTAAGAGTTTACAAGAACAGCAAACAGGAATGGAAGTTAGGCATATGAGTTAGCCACAAGAGCTACCAAAAAAATACAGAGAACACAAGAACTATTAATTCTGGGGGAAAGGAGAATTTCAGACTAACCTGAAATGAACATACTCTGTTTCTGCTAGTCTCTTGTGTCAGATTCACCTAAGTAGGGGCAAATTCCAAGTTGTTCCCTAGAGGAGTGATTCAAGGACTGGAGGAAAATTTTCCCCATTCTTTACATTATGTGAAGGAGAATACAGTGTGTCTCAAAATAATGGGGGAAAAAATCATTTAAAGAAAAGAAAGAAGAAAAATTCCAGAGGCAGAGCAAAACTTGAATGTCTGTAAGGAAGTTGGAGAATAGATGAATGAGAAATAGAGAAGGAAGGGGAAAGGAAGTATCACCAAGCTTTTGGGGACATGCAATAGATCAAATGCTCTTCCCAAAGAGGAGAGAGCTAGGGCTTTTTAAAGGGAAAGTATTTTCATTCTCTAAGAAATAATGATATACCAACTGAAGAGAAGGCAGCTAAGACTGACAAGAAGAAGAGATGAAGAGTGGGGATTTGAAACTTCTTACCGAGGCAACCAATGGTGAGCCTGACACAAACAATACAGAGATATACTATTTTCTTGGAATATGTGTCTGGGATGTAACAGAGAGTCTCTCAAGCCCTATCAAACTTGGTGTCTGTTATTCACTCATAGTGATTCATATAAGTGATAAAAATACTGTCAGAAGGAAGCTAGAAAGCATAGTTAGGAATTCTAAGGTTATGACAAGAAGCTGAACACCTCAGGGGAATAAATGGTGTTCCTATCATTTCTGCTGATTGAATGAAGGACCTATGATGAGAAGTAGGAAGGTGATATATAGACAGAGTTATAGATAGACAAATAGGTAAGTAGGTAGGTAGATAGGACATTTACTAAGTGCCAAGCATCGTACTAAATGTTGAGTAATGCTGTACTAAAATGACTGATGCACAGGGAAACCACCAGTCAACTTAGATCTAAAAAAAACCAAAACCAAAACCATGCAAAATAAGAAGGCAAATCTTTTGTGCTGTTCTTGTGGAAAGATAATGAGATGTGGATTAGTATAATTAGTTGCATTCAGAACTTGTCTAATGGGTGGATCAAAAGAATATTCTTTAATGGTTCAGAGTCAATTTTGAAGATCTCCAGTGTAGACTAAAAGAAGGCACAGGACTATGGCTTGGAGTGGATGGGACTATGATCACTTATGACAGAGAAAAGATGGAGTTACTCAATAGTTATTTTACTCCTATATTTTTAGCTGAAGAGAATGATTTTTGGATTGGAAAAGACAGGTAAAATATGACTGATGGGGAGCTGAAACCTGAGATAAGTGGGATGATTATGAGAGAGCTAAGTTGACTTTGGTGAGTTTAAGTCACTCGGATGAAGCACATCCCCTCTTACTAAAAGAATTAAGCCATTATAAGTGACCTTTGAAAGATGTTGGATGTTTGGAACATTACTACTAGACTGAAGAAGGGCAAATGGTATTTGATTTTCAAAAGAGAATGAAGAACTGAATCTACAAAGAGACCAATGAACTCGACTTTTATTCCAGGCAATTTGATAGAGTGAGATATTGAAAGGGAGGTTGTGATGATCACAAAGAACTTGTATGTCTTCACCAAGAACAAGTTAGGTTACATTAACCTTACTTTCTTTTTTGACAATGTTACTAAAATAGTAGTACAGAAGGATGCTGCAGATACATTTAACCTAGATTATAGCAAAGCATTGGATAAAATCTATTATGCTCTTCTTTTACAAAGATAGAGATATATGGATTAGTGCAACAATTTGGACTCATTGAATCATGGCTTTAGATCTGGAAGGGATTTTAGAGGTGATCTGGTCTAGTTCTTTTAGATATTTATTTTTCTTTCATATAAGATAAGATATCCACTATTCTACCAAAGAATACAAAAACAAAGCAAGAAAACTTTAACCCACATTAAGTAGTGAGAATAGAATTTATAACCAATTACTATGCAAACTGGCAATTCAGCAAACATACAATTATATTCCAGTCCCATAACAATAAAGAGAGAGTATTCAAAAGAAATACTCTATTTTTTACATCAATGACCTTAAAACATGATGCCATTATTGTATTAGATAAATGTCTGAAGCCATTATCCAAATGACATGGCAATTGTCTTGCTATGCACTTCTGCAATTACAAGTAGCACTTTTATGACTTACAAAATAGTATTAATTTAGTGAAGCTTTAACCTTGAAATGCACAATGTAACATTCTCAGCTATTTGATTGTTTATAGCTAATGTTGGGGAAGAAATGTATTTTTCACTAGCACTTGTTTGATCAAACTAATATGAAAAATCAATAACAGAGTAGAATTTCCCTTCTCTACCAGGCATTTTTGAATGAGATACCATAGCAATGGTTGTGGAACATTTTAATATCTAAGAAGCACCCTGCATGTTGACAGTCTGTTGTCACTGAGCATCATTTCTTCTTCCAATGTTTTATTTTGCCTACACTTGGTGTCTGGATCAGTTAAATATTTTGACTTCACGGATAACTTGAGTTTTCTCTGGCTCTTTGCTCTTCTTCAGCATGCTCATTATAAAATTATCTTGATGCTTTTGTTCGACCCCTAACTCTTTTTCAGGGTCTCAACTCTTGTATTTGTTAAGCTCATTCTACTTTTTTCAAATTCAAATTAATTATCCACCAAAAAGTTCTTTGCCAACTGTCTTTTAGAACACCCCTGACCTTAGGGAGGACTGTGATCCTTTTAAAAGATTTTATGGCATTTTGACTCCAAAATCTGAACATCTTACGGTTGTTGTGGACATGCTATATCCCAGGTGCTCTGGTTCAGAACAGAAAAAAACACTTCTCAATGAACATCTTGGCACCAACCTTCCAGTCTTTGTGAAAACCCCATTCATTTTGCAGATGAGGAAACCGAAGTCAAGGGAGGTTAAGTGGCTTTTTCAGGGTCACAAAGTTGGTAAGTGTCTAAGGCAGGATTTGAACCCAGGTCTTTTGGACTCCAAATGAGCAATTTGTATACTACAACATGCTGATAGAATGACTGGACCCTAGAAGTGTTCATTAATGGTTCAAAGAAGGAGGTCGCCAGGGGAATTCTTCTAGAGCAGTGGTTCTCAACCTGTGGGTCGCGACCCCTTTGGGGGTCAAACAGGGTTGCCTAAGATCATTGGAAAACACATATTTCCAATGGTCTTAGGAACTGAGACACCACTCCTCTATTTGTCTCTAGGCAGGTCTGCCAACATGCAGATACGCGCACATACGAGTAATAAAGGGTTGTGGCATTAGAAAGGTTGAGAACCACTGCTCTGGAGATTCATGCTTGATGTTATGTTTCAAATTTTACTAATATGGGGAGATACACACACATATGTATATTTGTATATATTTATATGTACATACATATGTGTGTATACATGCATATATGTATGTGTATGTATGTGTATATATCTGTATATCTACCCATAGACACAGACACACACACATATTTGGCCATGTTTATCAAACACCTTAGGGAAATAAATGGTGTTTTTATCATTTTTGCTGATTGAATTGAGAACCTAAAGTAAGAAGGTGATATATAAACATATAATATCTATAGAATTATAGATAGAAAAATAGGTAAGTAGGTAGGTAGATAGGACATTTGCTAAGTGCCAAGCATTGTACTAAATGCTGAGGTTGCAATAAAATGACTGATGCACAGGAAAACCACCAATCAACTTAGGTCTAAATCCCCCTGCCCCCCAAGAAAACCCAAAACAAAAATAAAAACCGAGGCAAATTAAGAAAACAAATCTTTTGTGCTATTCTTGTGGAAAGGTCATAAGTACATAAATCTGGGAGAGATATTTAATGAACTGGACGACAGAGATAAGATGCAGAAAGATTTCGACAGGCTAGAACATTTGTCCAAATAGCAGCTGAAATGTAATAAGGATTAATATAAAACTTTTTCTGAATCTTTAGGGCAAAAATAAAGTTTTTAAAAACAGTATTTTAGCACTGATTTTCTAAGTAGTAAAACTTTAAAAAGTGTCCCTTGTTATTTTGTTTTACTTTGGTTTCAGATGTCATTAATCAATTAATCAACCAAAAAAGCATTTAGCAAGTGCTCTGTGTACTATGTTCTGTGTTAAGTACTGGGAATACAAAACCAGAAAAGAAATGGTCTCTGCCTTCCAAGAACTCACCTTCTCTTTATGAAACAACACATACATACATAAGTGTGTAGACAAAGGAAATGTATGGTAATTTGGAATTGGGGTTTGGGAAGACCTGGGTGCATCTGAAAAAACATTTATGTAGGAGGTAATATCTAAACTGAGTTTTGAAGGAAATTATGGAGTCTAATAACTGGAGGAAAGGAGGGAATGAATTTTAGGAAAGAGGCACAGCCTGTGGAAAGATACAGAGATGGAAGATGAAATGTTAAATTTGAAGAAGGAAAAGGCTGGTTTAGCTGGACTACAGTGTGTGAATGAGGACAAAACATACAATAAGTCTGGAAAGATTGACTGGAACCATATTGTGAAGGGTTTAAAATGTCCAACAGAGGAGTTTGTAACTAGTCCCAGAAAAAAAAATAGGGTGCAACTGGGGTTTATCAAGCAGGAAAATTCTGTGTTCTAACCAGTGCTGAAATAATTATGCTGCATGTGATGAATCAAAAAATACCACAAACATGGAGGAACTGGAATTCTGGGTTATCCAAACAGCCATGTTGAGATGCTCTATGGGTGAAGCCTGTAGCATATGTCCAGTGGTGAATTATGTGCACAAAACTTATCAAGTTGATATATAACAGGAAAAAGATGTAGGTGGGTCATGTAAAAGCAAGGGTAACAGATTCATAGACTACGTGTTACACTGATACCTATAAGACATCTAGAGGAAAGCCTTAGCACTTAGGAGACAGACCTATGGAGAATTTGTGTGGGACAATGGATGAGTAGGAACAGGATGAGGTATGGTTAGCTTGTCATCTCTGCTACTGGAACACCCTCATCAGGGATGAGAATACACTACTGAAGTATTAATTTATGAACCTGTTTCTCCCATTCCAACCCTTCAGGATGTAGCAATAGGACTCTCCAATTATGTAGAGAAGAGAAAATCTGTTCTGGGTCACTCCTTTGTAAGGAAGAGCAAAGTTTTCTCACTCCCAACATGAACTTGTGGAGGGCTTCCCAACATGTTCCAGTGGAGGGCTTTCCTACGAACGCATCTTACACAGGTCATTTGGTCCATGATATGGAAAAGCAGACAAGAGATTTCTGGCTATCGCCCATGCCTGGGATTCTCTTCATCTATATCTTTGCCTCCTACATTCTCTGGCTTCCTTGAAGGCTTGAGCAAATGTCAAAATACAACTTTGGTCACCTCCAAAGTGCCTACTATATGCCACAGGAGTACACATATAGAGACAAAATGTCTTTTAAAAATTAGCTTGCCTGAATATTACTTCTATTTCTCTGATAGTTGTGCTTAACTGTTGTAGATCTCATAAAATCATAGATAAAGAGAAAGCCTCGGAGGTCATATAATCCAACTACCTCATTTTACAAACAAGGAAACTAAGGTCCAAGGAGGTTAAGTGATATTCCCAAGCTTGCAGAGGAGGTAAGTAATAGTGGCAAGATTTGACGTCAGGTTTTATGACTTCAGAGTCACTGTTCTTTTCATTGGACCCTTCATTCTTCTTTAAGTGGCTATATCTGGGTCTTTTTAAGAAAATATGGATGACTCCGGGTTTTCTCTTTTAATAGGCAGTTAATGCAAAATGGTGCTTAATCCAAGTGTCTTGTACATTTGTATTTTAAAATGCATTATTTGAATTTCTTTTAAAGAGATAAATATTACTAATTTCTTTTTTTCCCCTCCTGAGAAGATGTTAAAAAGGTTTGCATTCACTCTTTGGTAATCAAGAATGTGCTGGCACCTACAGGTCTGCATTCTGAGCAACAGTTCTTGGTTTTTGGTTTTTTAGATTAGGTGGAATGTTTGCTGACTTCAAGACATCCCTTGGGAGCCATTTATTTTTTATTAAAAACAAAAATGAACGAACAAATTAAAATAACAAAAAGAACTCACTCAAATCCCTAATATTATTTTTCTTATTTATCTCTTGCTTAAAACTGCAGTTCAGAGTGGAGAAAAGAATGTTCTATATGACTGAGGGATGCCTCTCTCTGTCTCTTGTCTATCTGTCTCTCTGTGTTTCTGTCTTTTTGTCTCTTTCATTCTTTCTGTATATATATATATGTTGAAGGGGGCAGTTATAAACTATTTTGTGTATTTACTTTTAAATTTTAGCAGAGCTTGTTCAATAGTCTGACTCTAATCCAAGTTAACTCATTCCATCCCCACAAAGGAACCTGGTGTAATATGAAATAAAATAAAGTATTTCAGTTTTTGATTGTAGTATGTCGAATCCATTGCAGACTGAGACTGATTTAACCCAACACCCACAAATAACAGCACATGTTTCTGAAGGGAGACAAGAAACCCCAACACCCACTAAACAGTTGTCAGTCTGACCTGCGTATGTAAAGTGTGGAATGATAAGTGACTCCCCTTGGCTGTTTGGCCCTGTTAAATGACAGGATCATAACTGCCATGGAGGAAAAGTTAGAACCAGCTCCTTTTCATTCATGGCCTGTGTGTGAATTATGTCATTTTAAAATCTCTCAGTGGCTTTATGATTTGAATGTCACAATCACAGTCCCCTGATACAAATGCTGGAGTCAATGCCATCGGATAATATCCATATGCTATTTATTAATTAATCTGAACAGTGTTTAATCTGTGACTCTGTAGTTCTTATGGATTTCAGGTTTCAAGTCACACACCATGCTCAGAAGTTGCTTCATCACATTTTCCAAGCTCTCCTTGTAGTTACCAGTGAGGTTCTGAATCTTTCCTACTGTCTGCTCATCTATTTCAACTGAGAGGTTGCTTTGGGAACCCATTATCTGCAAAGGCAAAAAGAAAGAAACTCATTGAGTCAAGAGTTATTTATTATTATTATTAATGTATATATATTTTTTGTTTTTACAAGGGAGTATTTATCTCAAAGAAACACCAAGAACACAGACAGCTACAGACATGTCCCCCAACACATAGACCACATTCTTTTTCTTTTTTTCTTTGGGGTGGGGTGGGGAAACAGGGCAATTGGGGTTAAGTGACTTGTCCAAAGTCACACGGCTAGTAAGTGTTAAGTGTCTGAGGCCAGATTTGAACTCAGGTCCTCCTGACTCCAGGGCAGGTACTCTATTCACTGTGCCACCTAACCACCCCTATTTATTGTTATTTGCCGTGTTTGTTAATGACTTTCTATTTTTTACTATAAATACTTCAAAAACCTTTGAAATGACCCCTAGAGAAATTCAACACAAAATACATATATTAGACACCCACTGAGCAAAGCATCTAAAGTCCTACTCTGAGGTGACCTTAGGCTCTCAAGGATGATGCCAAAAAAAAAAAGGCAAAGTTCTGGCAAGTCCTACCAAGTCAGAAGAGTTTCAAGTATCAGCCCCGTGATAGTCCAAGAACCAACTAGTTAAGGCCAGATCCACCAAGGGATAGATGTGAATTGAGATAATGAAAACATTACTAGTTTTAAATTAAATAGATATTAATTAATATTAATTATCTTTTAGATGTGAACTCAGGAAGTCTCCATGTACAGAAAAGGAAAACTGTTTTCAGCTATTCCCAGTGAAAGGCAAAATGGATCGGCCAGGATGTATAAAGGAACACCTTGGCTTTGAGTGCCACCTGGTGGCTGACTCAGATATTGCACTCTGAGTCACTTAAAACGCCACTGGATGGATTTTTAACGCCCAGGTCATTAATGCCCATCTCTCTTTCCCACAGTAACTCATGAAATCATCTTCCAAAGTGTGGTGGACTAGTAATTTCCATTAATATCCCTTACATTCGTAGCCCATATAGCTGTGGATCCTTATACCAACTTCCACTCTCACAATTAGTCTTAGGTCCCAAAGTAAGGCAATCCCTTCCTTTTAGGGTTTTGGGGGATGGGGGGGGTTCTCCTTAGGGTTCAGGAGTTTCTTTAATGTCATTGATTCAAGTCTCCACTGGTGTGCTTTCCCCAAAGATTATTGGTTGATACTCATTTAGTCATCTAGCATTAGGAACAGTTGATACAAAATATCCTTCTCCCCAAGTCTATAACATAAGTACATAGAGAATCCAGGGGACAGTGGGCTCATGCTTAGAGATCCCATGTGGCAAAGGGGTAACTCATAACTCCTAGTTGTTGGAAGTTCTTTTTTTTCTTCTCCAATTTATGGGATGACCACTTAAGAAATTCTACTTAAACAGGTGAATCTGTTTCCTTGTGCCTTTGGCTCCCAATTAAGACACTGCAATCAGTAGATGCAGCTGGCTAGGCCATTGTAGGTGAGTCCAAAGCCCACCAGACCATTCTCAGCTTAGAAGACTCTCTTCTGGACAAATGAGGATGGTCAATCTGGGTAAGAAGACCTCACCAAAACTGAAGTTGGCTTCCCTCCTTCTCTGGGGTTGGCTCCTTTTCAAGGGTTTCAGCTAAAATGTTAACACGTTTCAGTTTCTGGAATGAATCTCTTCTCAACAACCTTCGTAATTTGTAGAAGATATCCAAGGCATGGCCAATTTTTTTTCATCCTGAACAAACAATTCTTGCAAGTCCTTCTACTTCAAATGCTTTTTCATGTTCAGTCTAAGACCTTTGAAGGAATGATTTAATTGGGCATCTTATCACTTACTTTAGTAAATATCTCAGGCTGGATTTTCACTCAGGTCTTCCTGACTTGAGACCCAGTACTCTGTCAACTGTATCACCTAACTGTTCCCATCCCAGTGAGGAGGCGGATATGTTTGTGATTCATATACACAAATAACTACAATAAAAGTTAGAAAAGGATTGTGCGTATGGGGAGATCAAACTTTAGATGCCTGAGTGATCCAAGGAGGGGGGAATTTTTTCTCTCTGGGGAAAGAGAGAAGGCTCAATACGGTACCTGAGCAAGGAAGTGAGGAGGAAAGGGATACGGGCGGACAGGGTGAGTGGGGGAGAGGATACATTCTATTATAGTCATTGAATTTAGCATGTTTCAAGGCATGGAAGTTTGAAGGGGTAAGAGAAGACTGATGAAACATTGAGCAGTCCAATTTGCCTGGAGCATCAAGAGTACACAAAGAAGAGATATTTTCTCCAGTTACTAACGAAGGTGACAAACATTGTTCTGAGAAGTGTCCATGGGATTCACCAGATTGCTCAAAGGGTTCAAATGTCAAGAACCCCTCATTTAAGGGAATTCTGCATTTTGTAGAATTAGGCATTCTTCTATAAAGCCAAGCATTGACCCCTAGTTTATCTGTTTAGGAAGATCAGTTTCATATTTCCATTTAATTTACACATATGTACCCTTTCTTTGTTGTCTTTTGCTTGGTTTTTCTCTGAACATTTGGGAAAGGTATACAAGGTACTCAGTACAGGAAAATAAGTGTAAGCTTCTTCTGGAGGGCTGTGAAAGTCTAGTGAACTTCAGTGCCCATTTGATCTTTCTGAGTCCTAAACATGAAATCAAATGAACTTGATTGAGTCTATCCAGGTTCTACTCCTGTTTATAGTGCAGGCTAAAGTTGACTTCCCAGTTCAAAGAAAAACAGCTTTGAAAGGATATTATAGCTCCTTAGACATCCAATAGCTTATTCAAAATAACATTTTGATGAGTTAAGCATAAATGAATCAGAACCACATGGATTGTGTTTTCCTTGTTGCTCATAAGGTTTTAAAAATATGAGGGAGGTGACTTATCAAAATGTGTTTGGGGTTTGGCCAAGGCCCAAACACATTTAAAAAATAATTTGGGGGTATTTCCGGAATTTTCAAGGCTGTCAGATCCACCATATTGAAATGAAAAAAAAAATTCAATAATTAGAAATGTCTACTGACAGAGAACTGTTGTCAGGAGGATATTTTACATGTTTTATTGCATGGCTAAGGGTTACAGCTTCAGGGACAATAACCCTCAGGATGCTTGCAAATACTTTACTTGGTTGTTATTCTGTTGGGGGCAAATGGAAGATTTTACAAAAGTTAAGCTAAAAAGTTGTGATTTCTGTTCCTTCTTCACATGTGAAGTTATCAATTTTCTCTCCCCTAAAATGTAGTCCAGCTAATTCAGTATAACTCACATTGAGCTATTTGGAGAGAAAATGCAAAGATATAATTACAGTGGGGGCATCCAGAGCATCAGTGGTAGGGGCAAGGGTGGGAAAAGATTTATAGTCTCTTTATCTCCTTTTTTTTCTTTTGGTGCATCTTTTTGGAGGGGGAAAGTCAGGGCAATTGGGGTTAAGTGACTTGCCCAAGGTCACACAGCTAGTAAGTGTTGTGTCTGAGACTGAATTTGAACTCAGGTCCTCCTGACTCCAGGGCAGGTGCTCTATTCACTGTGCCACCTACCTGCCTCTCTTTATCTCCTTTCTAGCTCTTTTAGTGGTAGACACTCACTTTTTCCCATCAGCTACTGAGGGAAAGTTCTATTCACTTTTTTACTTTTTAGCAGGGTAGAAACCTTGGGATACCCAGGATGTCCTTCCTAACTCATGGGGCTGCATCTGAAGTAAGTCCTCTCTCCAGGCAAGAACAATGCTAATTACACCTCTGGCAAAAGGGCTTTAATGGATTTTGAACTCCCTCCTTACCCCTCCTATGGTGTTTCATGGAGTAGCTGGCTGATATATTGGGATGACAGTTCAAATCTCAGACACTTTCTAGCTATGTGACCCTCAACAATTCAATTAACCTTCTTTGGTCTCAGTTTCCTCATATATAAAAGTGGAAGAATAATAGCACTTACCTCAAAAGGTTGTGTAGAGGATCAAATGAGATTACAAGTGTAAAGCTTTTGGCAAAAGATAAAGCATTATTCTATCTAGCTATTTAGGTATGTATACTTGTAAACATACCTATACACATATGTATATTGGCATGTATGTATGTATATGTGTATAAATACACAAGGCAGCTAGGTGGGGCAGTGGATAGAGGGCTGGATCTGGTGTTAAGAAGACTCTTCTTTGTGAGTTCCAATCTGGCTTCAGACACTTAGAAGCCAAATGACTCTAGGCAAGTCATTTAATCCTGTTTGCCTTAGTTTCCTCATCTATAAAATGAGCTGGGGAAGGAAATGACAAACCACTTTCTGCTAAGAAAACCCCAAATGGGGTCATGATAACTTGGACATAGCTGAAAAATGACTGAACTGAATAAATACACACATATATACATAAATGTTTATCTGTCCTCTGTCATCTCTCCCTCCTTCCCTCTCTCTCTCCCTATCTGTCCCTCTCTCTCTCTCTTTCTCTCTCTCTCTCCCTCTCTCCCTCTCTCTTTTTCTCTCTCTCTCTCTTTCTCTCTCTCTCTCTCTCTCTCTCTCTCTCTCTCTCTCTCTCTCTCTCTCTCTCTCTCTCTCTCTCTCTCTCTCTGCTATTCTTTCAGTGACCTTTACAATCACTAT
>CM053584.1:77720840-77738675 GCA_028627135.1 Pseudochirops cupreus
AGGTCTTCCTGCTTGACCCTAAGTTTAGGTTAATCATGAGGAGTCTCGCCTAGGATAACAATACAAGGAATACTGGTGAGGTCACACCAAGAGTAGAAGTGCTGAGACAGTTTTTGTAACAAGCCTTCAGCAGAGCAGCCCCATGCACTCTGGCCTTTCTCTGTGAACACAGTTTGATCAGCCAGCTGTGAAATTGGCTTAGACTTGAATTGTGAAAATGACTAGTTTTTATTCAAGTTCAATGCCGACGGTTAATTTCCTGGACTAGATTTAGATCTTATGCAACTCCTAGGAGGAACCTTCTTAGCTGTTGCATGTCAAGAGATTCTGCACCCCCATAGTCCCATAGTGTGCAGCGTTAGGATGGCTTTGGGGCTGTGTGTTTTTGTTTCATTTTTGATACAGAAAAAAAGATAACAAAACTTCTTTTTTTCTAGCACAAAGGTGGTTATATAAAGCTGGGAAGACTGTGTTGCCAGGTACTCTTGTCTCATGGGCTCGTCATAGCTGAATTGATCAGGAATTGGTCAGAGAAGAAATATTTCCCAAGACACATGATTGTGCCTGATAGATCCTCCTTGATTAAAAATAGATCTTTACTGTGTCTGTTTCTCAGAGAACAGTTACTACAGGAATGTCTGTTAGTTTGAAGCGTCACCATTTCCAAACCTTATTGTGTGTAATCTATCAATCTCATGTCTTTTGTTTCTTCCTTACTTTTCCCTTCCCCTCTTCTTCCCCCTCCCCCTCAAAACCTTGAGCTCTGCCCTTGGGACTATCTTGGACTCATAAGTGAGTTTTCATCTTTTCTTGTCTGGGACCAGGACTCTGTATTATTTTCTGATCAACATTTCCAGATACATATCATCTCCCAACCCCACCCCACTTAAGCATTCTGGTTCCTCTTCCTATGTTGTCTTCATCCTATAAGAACGTAAAATCTCTTAAAGGCAAAGACTGTTTTACTTACTTCTATTTGTATATTCAGTACTAAATATTTACCTGGCACATAGTAAGCATTTAATTCTCTCTCCTTCTTTCCCTCTCTGTCTGTCTGTCTGTCTCTCTCCTCCCTTCCTCTCTCTGTTCCCTCCCTCTCTCTCCCTCCTCTCTCTCCCTCTCTCTCTCCCTTTCTCCCTCACTCTCTCTCCCTCTCCATGTAGTCATAGTTAACCAGTCAACTAGCTTTTAGTAAATACCTACTATGTGTCACACACAGCTGCTGCTGCTACCACCACCACCACCACCACCACCACCACCACCACCACTACTACTAGTTGTCATTTACATAACACTTATTATATGCTTTACAAATATATAGCTTTGCAATTTACACATGAGCCTCACAACATATTTACATATGAGCCTCATACACTAGGGAACAAAAAAAGGGTAGAAAAAATAAACAGTACCTGCTCTTGAGACTCACAGTCTAATGGAGGAGACAACACACAAGCAACTATATACAAAAAAGATCTATTCAAGAGAAATTGGGTGTACTCTCAGAGTGAAGGCTCTGAGACTAAGAAGACTGGGAAAGGCTTCTTGCATAAGGTGAAAATTTAGCTAAGACTTGAGGGAAGCCAAGGAAGCTAGGAGTCAGTCATAGAGTATGAAAGAGAATTTAGTAGGCATCTAGTTTAACCCTCTCATTTTAGAGATGAGGAAGCTGAGGCCCAGAAAAGTAAAGCAATTTGCCAGATTCTCACAGGTAATAAATGGCAGATTTAGAATTTGAATCCAGGCTCTTTGTTTCCAAATTCAACATGTTTTCCACTGTATTACACATTATTATTTTTTTATATTTTTTATGCAGTTTTATTTTTATTTTTGTACTAAGGGATAATAAATCTGTTGATAAAAAATAATCTTGATTTCTGATAAGTAACTTCTTTCTTCTAAAAGTTGATCTTTTAGTTCTTACCAAAGGAAGAAAAGGAGAGACAATGTGGTATAGTGGATAGGGCACTGGACTTAGAGTCGGCAAGATTTAGGTTCAAATCCACCCTTAGACATTTACTAGTTGGGTGATCCTGAGCAAGTCCCTTAACAATTTCTGTGCCTTAGGTAGTTAGGTGGTGCTACCCTACACAGAACTCTAGTCTGGGAGTCAGGAAGATCTGAATTCAATTCTGGCCTCAGACACTAGCTCTGTCACCTTGACCAAGTCAATTAACCCCACTTGCCTTAGTTTTCCCTCTTGTAAAATGGGAATAATAACAGCACCTATCTCCTAGGATTGTTGTGAGGACCAAATGGGATAATGTTTTATAAAGCACTTAACATAGTGCTTGCCACTTAGTAGACACTATCTAAATGTTAGCTATTATTATTATTATTATTATTATGAGCGGGTTGGACTTTATGGCCTCTGAGCACCCTCTATGATCCTGTTTTTACACCAGAATAACATCATTCACAAAAACAAAAATCATAGGTGAGTTCCTAGAAGATGTCAGAGAATGAAAATATTTCCTTGGTTTCTAAAACACCTGACTAAAAGAAACAGATTGATCAGTTAGAATTTATTAAGTACCTTCTCTTTGGTAGGTACTGTGCTAGGTGTCACTGATACAAATACAGTGAAGGAAGCAATCCCTAATTATAAGGAGCTTAAATAGTATATGCACAAATAAGAATATCGAGAATAAACACGATTATGTCAAAGGTAGTTTAGTGTAAAGTTAAGGAAATATCAGATGGCCTTTGCACAGCCTCAAATTAGGTACTGCATTTATAGACTATTGATCCTAAGAATATGGTTTCCCAGGACATCATTAGCACATTGTAATCAAGCCCTATCATGCTGTTTGTTACAAAATTCCCTTCATTATATTGATACATTTATAGTATATTCCTGTGGAGCTGCTTGCTTCCTTTAGTGTTGTTTGGCTTATCAGTGGTTTGGAGGGCAGGGGGGATCAAGTGAGAACAGAAGGTAGGCTACGCCTCTGTGTCTGCTTTGGTCATTACTGTGTTTCCTGTCATCCAAGGGAGCTCTTTGATCTGTACATAAACAAGAATATATAAGAAACTTCTTTTATAAATCGATTCTTTTCCACTTTAACATATGCAGAGATTATTCTCTCATTTGTGGATAGCATGTCACTTTTGCCAACCCCTCAGTCTTAGAGAGAATGAAGGTTTTTTAAAAAAAGAAACTTCCATGGGAAAGCCCTAAAAAAAACTTGGAAGTGGTAGAATGTAGGATTATATAAATGTTGTCATGTTCCATTGGTGTAGGGAAATTGCAGTAAGGAAATTCCCTTTTCCAAGACATCTGAAGGATTATCTTTCACTGTATTCCTTTAGTATGCAGTATTACTGCTGCTATTGCTTTTACTGCTGCTGCTGCTACCGCTGTTCCTGCTGCTACTACTACTATTACTACCACCAGCACCACCACTACTACCACTACTACTACTACCACCACTACTACCACCACCACCACCTCCACCACCACCACCACCACTACTACTACTACTACTACTACTACCACCACCACCACCACCACCACTACTACTACTACTACTACTACTATTAGTTGACATTTACATAACACTTATTATATGCCAGATACTGTGCTAAGTGCTTTACAAATATACAGCTTTACAATTTACATTTCAGCCTCACAACAACCCTGGGAGGTAGGTGTTATTATTATCCAAGTTTTATAGATATGGAAAGTGAGGGAAGCAAAAGTCAAGTGACTTGCTCAAGGTCACATAGCTAGTAAGTGTCTGCGGTCAAATTTGAACTCGGGTCTTCCTGATTACAGGGCCTAGTATATGTCTACTGTGCCACGTTGCTGCCCCAATCTAACTAATCTACACATATTCCTTCTCTCTCCATTGGAATAAATAGAGGCTGTGTTCTGTATAGAGCAGGCACTTAAATCAGTGTTGAATTTAACTGAATTGGATTGATTTGAATCATCTTCTCCCACCCTTCTTTACATCAATGAAGAAATGGAGGCTAAGAGTCAGGTTGCTCAGATAGTTGACCATCGAAACTGGCTCTAGAATCTTGGTCCTTGTGTACCCTCCCCCGCGTTCTTTTCAGTATGTCGTACTGTCTCCCATGGGACTCTGCTTAAAATGTTGTATAAGAAATTAACCGATATTTGTACTTACCAAAGACTGTTTTTCCCGAAATTCCTTTTCTTTCTGCATCCTATACTGATCTATTTCAGCCATTGCTTCTTCTTTTGCTTGTTTTAGTCTTTTACCTTTTCCTGAAAATTAAAAGAGGTGTCTGAGATAAGTAGAAAATGAAGCTGCATTCAAAACGGATTCTGTTTGGAATCAGAAGATCTTGGTTCAAATTTGGGGTCTGCCCCTTCAAATCTTATGAGACCCTTTAGTTCTGAGGGGCTCAGTTTTCTTATCTTTAAATTGAGTAGATTGGACTAGCTGTTCTATGAAGTTCCTTTCATTTTAAAGCCTAAGAGCCTGTGATTTCATTGAATATAATATGTGTATATATATATATATATATATATATATGTAAAGTATATATGCATATACTTACATACATATGCATATACAGCTAGGTGGCACTGAGGATAGAGCATTAGGCTTGAGTCAGTAGGACTTCAGTTCAAATGCAGCCTCAGTCATTTATTGACGACGTGACTGGGCAAGTTTTAACTCTTTCTCAGTTTCCTCATCTGTTAAATGAGTATAATAATAACACCTATTTTCCAAGGTTGATGTGCAGATTAAATGAAATAATAATTAGCACAGTGCCAGGCACATCGTTATCATTGCATAAATGTTAACTATCATACACATATGTGTGTGTGTGTGTGTGTGTGTATATATATATATATATATATATACATATATGTATATATGTACATACACACCACATCAGAAGGAAAAGGTCAGGCCAGCAGTAGAATCACATCACCACATACTACAGAATTGTTGGAAATTTGCAAAAGAAACAAAATATAGTTACACAGATTCTGAAACATTTTCCATTGGATTTCTTTAATGTAATGGAAATGACAATTTTCTATTGCACTTTCATGTTTAAGTAAAATAGCTGTCTCTTTTATTCACAGCAATAACAGCCAGAGAACAGATTTTAGCTGTCATTGGTTGGGAAAGACATTATTTGGTCAGATTTTCGGTACTGGTTTGCCGCCAGGAACCCCGTGGTCCACACCAACTGGATTCTATTTAACGCTGGCAGCCAGCCAAGTCCCTACAAACCTGCGACTCAGACTCTACCAAACTGGCTTACGTTTTTGTTTTCACATTTTATTGGGATTTTCCCCTTAACATTTTCTGCCTGTAGAATGAGTGATTAAGATTAAGAGCACATCAAAGTAGGTTTTGTATACTAGCTTTCTATAGGGAGACTTGAAAGGGATTGTAAAACCAATTTTTTTTTAATAGCAAAGAGATTCAGTTAAATGGCCCCTCACTTTTATTAAGGCCAAGGGTATAAGCATTAAGGCCAAAGGCTGGCAGACTCTACTGTAAAGTTTTAGTACAAAAGTAATGCTTTGGGTAGCACTGGTTAAAACCTGAAATTAACATCTTGGACTACTGGAATTGGCTCTGTAGGTCAGAGGACCAAACACAACTTAAAACCTTCCTACTCCCCCGCCCCAGGAGGTCAGTGGTAACACAGCAAAACTCCTTAGTAATTGCTAAGATTAAACTTTTAAAGAAATTCTGTACCATATTCTGAGTCTTTCTTACTTCTTGTCTTTTACATCCCAAATATCTTGTCCAGGTAATATTTATTCTCTTCTCTCAAGTCAATGAGCAATGCTTCTTTTCTTCTTTCCTTCAATATGGTCTGTTGAGTAGGCTTTAGGTAAATTAGTTTGTTTTAATAGCAGTGGTAGCTCATATTCTTATGTTGACTGAATGTGTACAGTGTGCTTCCCTCTTAACAATGCTTCAAGTAGGTAGTGCAAGTGATATTATTTCAACTTGACAAATTAGGAAACTGAGGCACAGAGAGGTTAAGCAACTTGCCCGAAATCACACAGTAGTAAATGTGAGAGCCAGGACTTTTGGCTAGAACAATGTTCTTTCCACTAAATCATGCTGCTCAGCCACAAGGATGTTACAGCGTAAGCTAACAACTTGATGTGTAGGAAGGTTCTGTGAACTTGTCAGTATGGGAAGCTACCTTTAGCAACACAGATTTCAATCTATAAGGGGCTAACCTGAATCAGGTCTGTATGTTGTTAATTCAGGTTTGATTTAAGAACAAAATGAGATACTTATAGGTTATTTAACAGCTAATAAAAGGAGGTTTACTTAGCCATAGCACAGAAAGAAAGTTCAACAAGGATACTCAAGCATTTGCTCGGCTAATGGTAGTCCCTTCATGTTTATTTGTAAATACATCTGTAGTGACTTGCCCAGTTTTGGGACATCTAACAAATCTGAAGGGACCTAGCTCTCTCTCCATGGATCCTTTTTTTTTTTTTTTAGTACCCTTAAGCGACCAGGAAGCCACATCATTATAATGAGAGGATACCTGGAAGCTATGTTAAGGGAGGCAAAATTAGCCAAACCCGTGTTACTGGAGATAAGGAGAAAACTAGTAGAAAATGATCCTATTAGACAACCCAGATATAACATGGTAGATGAGACCTAGAAAGTTGAGTGAGCAATATAAAAAGGTTAAGAAACTTATATAAGTTAGCAACAATCACATAAGTTAGCAAGTATCAGAGGCAACATTTGAACCCAGCTTTTTTTCCATTCCAAGCCCATCACTTTGTCTACTATGTCATGATGCCTCTTATATAAGTATAATACCAGGAAATGTGATTCTTTAAGAGAATGTTATTTTTTAACAAATCTATGATTTTGCAGGAGTGGATAACTAATACCTGTCCTTACTTTAGATGGGATGTCTTGTTAATCATTATATAATTTTTAAGCCAAAAAAACTCCATTTCCTGAGTAATGAATAGAGGATATCAGTATTCCTATTAATGTTTATAATGCTTGGGTTGCTTTGTATTATACTGTTCAGGACTCATATCACTGCTATTGATCTTTTAAAATCTGTGACTTAGCTTTAGGACACAAGTCTTCTGAGCTCTCTTTCCTTTGACCTCTCTTTCCATTTGGTTGTTAGGGCAGAATTATTTTAGCTTTGCTCTTCTTTCTTCTTCTTGGTTGAGAGTGAAGTGGGAGACACTTCTTTTCTTCCCTCCACCCCACTCCCCTCTCCTTCTCTTTCCTATTCCTCCTTCCTTATGTTTTCTTTCTTCTTCCTTTCCTCCTTCCTTCTCTTCTTCTTTTCTTTTTTTCTTCCTTCCTTCCCTTCCTTTCTTCCTTCCTGCTTGTCTGCCTCCCTCCCACCATAGCTCCATGCTTCTGTCTCTTCCTTCCTTTTCCTCTACTTTCTTACTGAGACGAGGATCCTTACTTTGGATGTTTTGTTCTTAGCCTTCTTTTCTGGTGGGCAGATCAGCAAGTTTTAGTTTTACCCTCACATTCATCTCTAGCAGCTTCATAGCAAGGCTCTTTTGGGTCTAATCAGTAGACAGGCATTAATTAAGCATCTAGAACAGGTATTGATTGATCATGTATCTCATCTTCTTTTTGGAGGAAGACTTGTATATCTCATAGCTTTGGGATTACAAGTAAGAATTTCATTTTTATTATATAATTGTTTTTTAATATATTTGCATTTTTGTACTAAAATAAGCATTTCTTGAATAGTTCATGTTATTCTCTATCAAATTACTTTTCTTGAGGAAAATCATATTTTTGCTTTTAATAAGGTTGAGCCCACCAGGCCTTTTGATATCCAGTGCCTAGATCCTGAAAGTATGTCACAGCATATTTGGGGCATGGTAAAATTCTAGAACCCAGGTCTCCTGACTTTAGCCTACTGCTCTTTCCTCAAGAAGTTCGCACTCAGCCCCAGAGAGTATAACTAGGATAATAGGTAGAAGTTAGAAGGAGCCTGATTTCAGCTCACAGTAAAGAAGAAATGCCTAAGACATGCAGCTGTCTAAAAGAACAATAGACTGCCTTAGAAGACCAAGAATTCCTTTTCACTTGAGGACTTCAGTTGAAGCCTTCCTAGCCCATCCTCAAGGATGCTGCACATACTTCAGTGAGTAATTGGTATATTACCCTGTACTCCCTTCCATCTTTTAAGATTTAGAAATTGAGTATTAAAATAGAATCAGAAACAGAGTAAAATCTCATTGATTCTGGAATGGCTTAATGCAGTGGTTCTCAACCTTCCTAATAGGTGACCCTTTAATACTTGTATGTGGGCATATCTGCATGTGGGCAGACCCGCCAGGAGACGGATAGAGGAACAGTGTCTTGGTTCCTAAGACCATCGGAAACCAACCCCTGTGATCCCTGTGAAAGGGTTGTTCGACCCCCAAAGGGCTCTCAACCCACAGGTTGAGAACCACTGGCTTAATGGGTTGTGGTACATGAATGTAATGGAGTACCACTATGCTATAAGAAACAACAAAGATGATGAAGATAGAGCAGCATGAAGACCTTCACATGATCTGATGTAGAATGAAATAAGCAGAGCCAAGAAAACATTCTACATAATGACTACAACAATGTCATCAGAAGAAAATAACCACAAAACAAGCAGAAGTAAATGTTGAAGATTACAAAGAATAAGCAAGGCCCCAAAGAAGAGATATGAGAAGACAAGAAAGGAAGGTTCACAAATGTGGAACATTGCATGTATTTTCAGATTTTTTCAATATATTGATTGATTTTGTTGATCTTTTTCTTTTCTTCTTTTCCATTTAGTTATGAAATTTGTTATATGAGATTTGTCTGTGAGAGATATTGGGGAGCGTTACTGGCAGAAATACTAGTGATATAAATTTTATATATCTACATCTATATGTTTATATATATATGCATGTGTGTAAATACATACATATATACACATTATTTTAAAAAACAGATTATAAGCTACCATGACTCTAGATAAACTGTAATAATTCCCAATGACATGCCTAAAAGCCCTTCAAAAGTCTTGGTGTTGGCTGTATCTCCATATGACAAATAAGGAATGTGGTTAGCCAGGCAGAGTTGGCAATGTGACCTTACCCCCTGTGCTTAGCCTGTCTCAGTACCTTTTACTTACTCTCTCATTTATGTGGCAGAATAGATAAAACTTGGGATTCAAAAATTAGGAAATATTGAACCCTAGTGATGCTTGGTAGTTATTCCACAATAATCATTCCCTGACTTATAGCTTAGTCTTCAGAGATTGAAAATTGGGAACATGTATGGCATGTTCAGTATAAGCTATAATGAGGTCTCTGAATGCAGGAAGGGTAGACAAAGAAAATATGAATTCTAAAGGCATTCTTTTTTTTTCTTTTTGGACGGGGGAAGGCAGGGTAATTGGGGTTAAGTGACTTGCCCTAGGTCACACTGCTAGTAAGTGTTAAATGTCTGAGGCTGCATTTGAACTCAGGTCCTCCTGACTCCAGAGCCAGTGCTCTATTCACTGTGCCACCTAGCAGCCCCAAGGCATTCTTTAACTGGGAGCACCATGCTATTTGTTTTTAAGAGCTTTGCACCTAAAGCTAAGACTCTCTTGATAAGGAGATGTGTTGCCAAGATTCTGAAAGAAGAAATCAGAATCCCCTAGGGATATGAATGCGTGTGTGTGTGTGTGTGTGTGTGTGTGTGTGTGTGTGTATACATAATATATATATACATAACACATATATTTATTGCTGATTTCTTAGAAAGAGTTTTCGCCTTTTCTAAAAGAGTTGGGAAAAGTCCAGCGTTTTTATTTTAGTTGACAGAATATGGAAAGATCCATTTTTTCCTTGAAAAGCTAGCCAAAGAATTCAGGTAGACCAGAGGTACTATCAAACCCGCCTAGCCAGATGGAGAGTATATGTCCAGTAAGCAATGTCCAGGAGGCAAGAGTCCCGTTAAGCAGCATTTGGTGGAGCAATGTTTAGGGAAGATTACAGCAGAGCATTAATGTCCAGTATACACTATGAGACCTAGCAACTGAAGAATACAAAACTAGAGGGGAGAGAGTCCAAGGAAGAAGCATGATGGCATTATTAGAAGGCATCAGGAATTCTGCACATTGAAGATGTTAATTGTCCCTTCATAAATGTATGTCCTGATCATACATGTTTCCCACATGTATGCATATCCATGTATATACCCTGGTCCGGCATTCTCTCTATATGTATACTTTGCCATATATGTGCCCTGGCCTTATGTCTTCTTTACATGTGTTTCCTTCCATTGTGTCCCCTGGTAATGTTAATGGGATTTAAGATCTTCTCTGCCCATTAATGGGCCTCAAGTGAAGCCCATTAAGGGAAGTTTGCTTAGGGGAGGCTTGTTTGTAGGGGGCTTTCACACCTTTTGTTAATTTCTAATTAGGCACTGAGTCATGAGTAGTGTGATGTTTTGTGGCTCAGAGAAGTATATGTATACTCTGAGTTGGTATTTTGCTTTGGGGACTCACTTATGAGAAGGATCTTGTGATTCCCTGGTCAAGATTCTGAGTGGCTGTATGTTCAGAACTCCCTGACTGCTCAGATGTAAAGGCTCTCTTGATCCAGGGATGTATGTAAAATGTATAGCTGATTCAAGCAGTCAGAGCTCTGTCTCTTGGTCTTTATTTCTCTGCTTGTGTTTTCTGTTTGCATTTTCTCTGAAGTTCAGGGACTTGACTTTTCCCTTGAGCTAGTGAATGTAATTAAAAAAGATTGTTGACACCTTAAACAACTATCTTTCCTAGTAAAGCAGATCTAAGAACCTGTGCTAGCAGCCATCCTGGGTAGCCCAATGTGCTTGCCACTATATCCCTGTGTGTGAATTTGTGGGACAATATACCCAGGTTTATTAGAAAAATATTTTCTTTCTATATCATTTATTTAATCTTTGAATTAATTAGGCCTTGTAGTTGACTATTAAAGATAAACATATCATTTGGACCTCATGAGATTTTAGAGAGTGTTGTATACCTTCTGGGAGGGTACTTGAACCTGGGAGTTATTTCCTGGAGGACCTCTTCTGAATGTTAGGATAGGGAACCCCGAGACTCTACACTAATATTTTAGAGGTCAGGTTACTGTTTGGATCCATTAACTCTATATTTTAAGTAGATTGGTAAGGGCAACAATTCTTCCATGTGATACATTGTTTGTGAATTAGGAGAAGTAAAAGATTGAATTTCTAGGATTTTTTCCAAAGTGAAGGCAGAAATTTATTAGATACAGCATGTCACTAAACCAGCAGATAATCTGTATAAATAGAACAGATATGCCATTGTAGCCACCCAACATTCTGTGAACGTTCAAAGTATCTTTCTGTTGTTTGTAAACTGAATAAAACTCATTGAATTCCCCTATTTTCTGGAGATAAAGACTGGTTCTTAGATGATAGATACACAATCTGTCCTGAGTTAGTAACCTTTCCTGGAAAGGCTGTAAACTTTCCAGGGGAATAGGCCCTAAGAGAATAGTGTTCTCAGGAGTATTCACCAACTGGAGGGAGTAGGGCAGGTTTATTATAATGGATTTTTAAAAACACACGCCTTAGGAATCTGTAGCCCTGAATTCTAGTTCTGACTCTATTTAATAGTTTTCCAGTAAGACCTTAATCCATCTCAGGCTTCCTAAGAAATTGAAGAAGATAATAATCTATGGATGTCTCAATAATAGAGACAATGTGGCATATTGGATAAATAGCTGCTCTGACAGGTTCTATCAAGTCAGAACATTTTGGGGACGGCAGAACAATGATTGTTGTCAGAGGATCAACCTAGCTAAGTGTACTGAAGCTCATCATCAGAAAGTTGGCAAGCATTATCACTTGATAATGGGGATAAGAGTAGGGTGGTAGTGGTTACACTGGAATCCATGAATCTCCTTACAAAGAAATAGAGGGATTTCAATACATATGCAGAGAAAGAGCATCCACATTGATGAAATCACTGATATTTCAAAGTTTGAAGTACTAAAGAATCTATAATCCTATACTAAGAACCTAAATTTTGTAGAGACAGTAAAGTGTGGGGATAATGAAGAATTCAAGCAAATGACAACCTGAAACTGTATTGCCTATACACACTTTCTTCTTTTTTTTTTTCAAAATTTTATTTTAGACTCAAATGCCAGGACAAAAATGCACAATAGAGAAAAGAAACAAAAACATATCATAAACTTAAATATTGAAACTTAAATACAAAGTTAGAAAGGAAAAGAAAAGCATGTCGTGTGCATAGCAGAACATAAGAGAGGATTCAAAATATGTAACAATAAATTTTCATATCAAGAAAGCCCGTATGATAAATAACACTCTTTGTGTTGAGAATTGTCCATCTTTTCTTTGCTTCTCTGTGAGTTTTCTTTTGTTCTCTGCTGTGTACTTTTTTCTTCGTTCTTTTTTTCCCTTCCCCCAACTCCCACCCCCAGAAGGCTACAACAAATTTTAGATACGTTTCTCTATAGCTATAAATCTATACATACCCTCCCCCACCCCCAAAGGCTGCAATAACTATGTTTCTCTATAGCTATAGACATATACATACACATAGACATATACACATACATATGGAGACATATACTTTCCGAAACATACTCTACACCTGATCTTTGTTTTATATTTGTGCATATTTCATTTCCTATCTCTCCTGACTCCTCTGCTTTATTTCTACCCACTACCTTGCTCTCCTATGACTTACCTCCTTCCCTCCAAAGATCCCTCCCCTATCCATATGTATTTTCTTCTGTTTAATATAGTATATACCTTAATGTAAGAACTATATCTGAAGCATAAAAGAAGGAGCAATTTCTCATTTAATATGTGTACGTAGAGAATTTTGTTATTGAAATAAATGTTCATGTGCTTTTTTTTTAAATTTCAGGAAACAAGTTCTGAAATTTTATGGCCCCTGAAATTTTGACTTGTAAGGAAACATTTTTAAGAGCTGCTCCCCAGAAGGTATGTTTGGATTGGGAATGTTCAAATTAAGTAATGATGTTTGTAGGAACCATATAGAAAAACATAGGTGCTTTATTGAATTTACTGAAGGATGAATTTGAGCAACATGAGATAAAATAGACAATTGTGTATTCATATATGTAGTTATTTTCATATGGGCAAATTTTTAAAATGTTAATTTTTTAAAAGTGAAGATTTAGAGGTAATTAGAAAATGGATGTTTATACTTGAATATCTACTGATGACTCATTATGGCATACATGCAGCAGTGGGGAACCTGAGGTCTTTAGGTCATGTATGGCCCTTGAATTCCTCAAGTACAGCCCTTTGACTGACTCCAAACTTTGCATGTGGCCCCAAGGCTGCAGGTTCCCCATCTCTGGCATAGAGAGTATGGAGAGTTCTAGTGGCTATTCCACCAGAGGCCAAGCTCTGTCAAGGCTGACCAAGCAAGAAAGCCTTTGAGTGAGAGGTTATCTTGGTTGCTCAAGGACCAGCCTAACTAATTTAAGAAAGATATTACCACCAAATTGAACATTGAAAAAATTGATAATTTTTTAAAACTACAACAATTTATGGAATCTACTAGGGCATGAAGGGGTTAAAATTTCATAGTGGAGAGAGTGCCCATGTTGATGAAATAATAGTATTTTGTAACATATATAAATTTATGTTACTCCTAATTGGTCTCCGTGCATTTAGTCTCTCTCTTTTCCAATCCATAGTCCACAAAGCAGTCAAACAGATAGTCCTAAGGCACAGGTCTGCCCATTCCCCTCCCCTGTTCTAGACCCTCTCTCTTACTGTAGGATAAAATGTAAACTCTGTCATTTAATGTGCTTCATGAGGCTCTAGGGGCTGCCTTTTTTTTTTTTTTTAGCATATTATCAATTAGTCTTCTTGCATTTTATATTCCAGCCAATCGGGTTTGCTTGTTATTCCTTATAAATAACTTTCACTCTCCTGTGACCGTGCCTTTGCACAAGTAATTTCCTCATGCCAAGAATGAACTCACTCTTCAATTCTAACTATTTGAATCTCTGCTTTCTTTCAAATCTCAGCTCAAATGTCACCTCAAACAAGCCTATCCTAATCCCTCCCAACTGCTAGCACCTTGAGTTTTTTTTATATGCAGGTTATTTTCACCAAAAAGAATATATGCTCCATAAAGACAGCCACTGTTTTTGTTTGCTTTGTGTACTCATCGCCTAGAATCATGTCTGGAACATAGTAGTGCTTGGCAAATGTGTGTTAAATTGTTAAATTGAAGGATCGTGTCATATGCCAACTCCTCAATGAAACCTTCTATAATACCGCTCATTAAGTGGCAAAGTGGTTAGAGCATTTGACTTGGAGTGAAGAAGACTCAATTTCAAATCCAGCCTCAGACATTTATTAGCTTTGTGACGCAGGGCAAGTAATTTAATCTGCCTGAGATTCCTCATTTGTGAAATGGTAATGTCAATAGCGGTTACTTCCCAGGGTTGTTGTGAAGATAAAATCAGATATTTGTGAAGAATTCTTTAAACCTTTAAACTTAGAGTATATAAATGTTATTATTATTATCTCCAACCAGATATGACCTCTCCCTCTTCTGAACCCCAAGAACATTCTGTTTGTGTCCTTCTTATAGCTTTTATCATATTCTGCCTTGCATAATGGTCGTTGGTCTACTTGTCACCTCTCTACTGACTACATTTGTAAGCTCTTCGAGGGCAGGTAGCATCTTCAAAACCACATGAGTTAGTAGATGTAAGATGCTGCTCAGCTTTGAAAACACTATGTAAAGTTCAGCAATTCTTATTCATCATTGTATACCTTATAGCTCCTAAAATGTGCCTTGCATCTAATAGACACTCATTAAGTATCTGTTTAAATTAATTGTATTGAATAGTCTACCTTAACTTAAAATAGAGTAGTGAGAAAATCATATGTTATTATCAAAATTGGACACATCTTCCCTCTCTTTTCCAACGTAAAGATGTTGGATCTGTAGGCTTGAAAACAAAAATGCTATAGCAAAGTAAGAGGATTTTGGAAAAGATAATGTGTGCTCCACTCCAGACCAAAATCAAGGGCTTCTTACAAGACGTCATATATCAGATTCCTCTCCCAGTGACAGTCTCTCAGTGTGTCCATGAAATCCACCTATCATCACACCAGGTGCCTGCTGGTCTCTGTTCAATTAAGTGGGCAAGTTATAGGGAAAGAGTTGCTAACTCAGCAATTTTCTGGATTGACATAGGAGCTGCCGCTGTATTGCGACACTACCTATGTTAATACTGACTACATTCGAAGGAGGAACTACCTCTGGTACCCATTGTTTCACTAGATGAAAATAAAAATGAATCAATGGAGTTTACTTACATTAGCCTCTTTCTTACTACTTTATCTGTGAAATCAGGTCTCCAGATTGGAAGATGGGCACTATTGCCTTGGAAGCAGCAGCAGAGGAGTCAAGCAGGAAAGGCCGTGAGTCTACCCTATAGTTTCTCTGCTGTCCTTGTAAAGCATGGAGATGTGTGAAGCATGGTGATAAACTCTTTATGTACCTGGCAAAGCTTTGGTGAGTACTCCTTTCCATTGGAGAGGAATTATCTTCTCAATAAAATAACAGTAATAATACAGTTTGCCCAGGAATTTCACATATATTATAGCTTTGTTTCTCACAATAGCTCAATGCAGTAGGTAGGAATGATGAAGTTGTATTAAAGGACAACTACTAACCAATCAGTAGTGAGTGTAGTGAATATTAGCAAAAATTACAAAGTATCACTCCAAAGGAGAGATATGAGAAGACTGCCATCCCACACCTTTATAGAAGTAAGAGTTACATGGATGTGGTACATTGCATATATTTTAGGACTTTTTCATTGTATTGATTAGTTTTACTAACCTGACTTTTTTTTTATTTTAAAAATATTTGTTAGGGGCAGCAAGGTGATGCAGTGAATAGAGCACCAGCCCTGGAGTCAGGAGGACCTGAGTTCAAATCTGGCCTCAGACGCTTAACACTTGCTAGGCGTGTGACCTTGGACAAGTCACTTAACCCCAATTGCCCTGCCTTCCCCCCTCCAAAAAAGCAAAAAAAAAAAATATTTGTTATAGGGGCAGCTAGGTGGAACAGTGGATAGAGTACTGGTCCTAGAGTCAGGAGGACCTGAGTTCAAATATGCCCTCACTTACTCACTGTGTGACTCTGGGCAAGTCACTTAACCCTGATTGCCTCAAAAAAAATTGTTTAATGAAAATGGCTCTGTAGAGAGTTGGGGAAGGATATTGGAGAATTGTTGGTGATATAACAAAAAACCAAAAGATGTATTTAAAATTTAGTTTTAAAAATATAGTCATATTATTCTAGTTTTTGAAATGAGGATCCAGTCTTGAATTAAAAGGGATCTCTGAAGTCATAAAGCCCAACCTCCCCATTTCATAGATGAGAAAACTGAGACCTAGAGAGGGTAAGCAACTTCTCCACAATCACACAGGTAATGATAGAAGAGCTGAGCTTGGAAGCCAGGTCATAGGCTCCTCTGTCCTCTGACTGCAATCAAACACTCTTTCTGCTGCTGTCCTCCACATGGACATCACACTCTTGTCCATGGTCAGGTTTGGTTCTTATGACTCTCTCTAGGGCTCATTTCACTGTAGCATATAAGAGATTCCTTTGTGAAAATTTGCCATGGGAGTCTAGAATTTAAACTTAAAATCTAGGCATAGTCATGACCATTAGAAGCATAAATCAGGTTGTGGTGCCCTTGTGGCCATGCCAATAAATCAACTAATAGTTATGATAGCTAACATTTATGTAGCAATTTCTATGTGCCAGGCGCTGTGCTAAGTACTTTACATATCTTATCTCACTTGATTCTCACAACAACCCTAGGATGTAGGAATTATTTTTATTTATTAGTTTTTTTGCTTTATTATTTTTTTTTGGAGGGGGGAAGGCAGGGCAATTGAGGTTAAGTGACTTGCCCAAGGTCACACGGCTAGAAAGTGTTAAGTGTCTGAGGTCAGATTTGAACTCAGGTCCTCCTGACTCCAGGGCCTGTGCTCTATTCACTGTACCACCTAGATGCCACAAGGAGTTGTTTTTATTTCCATTTTATAGGTAGGAAGACTAAGACAGAGAGGTTAAGTGACTTGTTGAAGGTCACCTAGTTAGTGAATTTCTGATGTTGGATTTTAACTCAGGTCTTCCTGACTTCAGGCACAGTGCTCTCTCCATCAGAGCAATCCATCTAGCTGTCCTCAATTTAGTAAATTTTAATAAGAACCTACAATATGTGGTAGAATTTCTTAACTACTAGGGGAAAAACAAAGGTGAATGAGAAATGGTCTTTGCCAAAGAGTTTAGCTGTTACCAAAACAAGCTTGGTTTGCTATCAGAATAGGTACATTTGAAATGCGAGACAAAAATATGCTCTGGGAATGTTATGAACAGGCATAATGGTTACTTTGTTCAGTTCTTATGCATTACATTTTTAAAGGTGGAAAACCAGAAAGAATCAGTTTTCTGGAGTTTTTTTGGGGGAAAAAGGGCTAGAAAAACTGATGAGTAAACACATTGTGCAAAGAATCATAGTGATCTTTTCAATAGCCTTTGTTCATTAATATGTTTTTATTTTTTAACATAAGCCAACAAAATAGTCCCTGATCTCAAGGAGTTTGTATTCTACTGGGGAAAGACAACACATGGAAAGCAGGGAAAGGAAAGAACATTACCCACGGACAATGAACCAGGCAAGGAATCTAGAGAGTGTAGAGGTGAGATTGAGTTTAGGGGAGGAGGAAAGGAGTTCTTATGGCTAGAATTCCCTACACTGGTGAAACTAAAGACTCTTTGCATATTTGTTTTTTTTTTTTT
>CM053584.1:77739175-77798806 GCA_028627135.1 Pseudochirops cupreus
CGCCCCCGGGGCACAGCCGCAGCTTCAGGCCAGGCTGGTTTTGGTTCGCAGTGCTGATATGGTTCCTCGTAGCCGAGCTGACTTTAGTGGGAAGTATCTTTGTGTGCGTTTTGGAGTTCCAGGATTGGTTTAGAGTCCTATTTTATGGGTATTTTGGGGTGGCTATGTGAGAGCTGCGATATGTTGCTGCTTCTACGCCGCCATCTTGGCTCCGCCCCTGCATATTTGTTTATGTTCATATTTGAAACATGACTGAGAAGGCCACAAAATAGATAATTTCATAAGAGAGTATGTCTTCCTAAATCAAAACATACACATGAAAAGAAAAAAAAAATCAATAAATTCAGATATAGACCAAAAAGATGCTGCTGATCTTTCCTCTAAACCAGCGGTTCTCAACCTGTGGGTTATGTTTGATTTGTAACAATGAAAATACATCCGGCATATCAGATTCATAATAGTAGCAAAATTACAGTTATAAAGTAGCAACAAAAATAATTTTATGGCTAGGGATCACCACAACATGAGGAACTGTATTCAAGGGGCGCGGCATTAGGAAGGTTGAGAACCATGGGTTTCAGAAACCTATCCTTCCTCCAATTTTCTGATTTCTATTGAGAACAATACCATCTTTCTAAGAACCCAGGTGTACAGCCTCAAAGTAATCTTTCATTCTTCCAGGTCCCTTGTTTCTCATATCCAAATCTCTTGTCAAGCCTTGTCAAGCTTGCTTCTACAATATCTCTCATCTGTCTACTAGAATGCTATTTCCTCCTCGAGAACATAAGCTTTTTGAAGGCGAGGATTGTTTCAGATTTTTTGTTTGTTTATGCTCCCAGCACCAAGCACAGTGCCTGGAACATTGCAAGGTACTTAACAAATATTCCTTGACTGATTGGTCTATCTCACTCTTCTCTGTTCATTTAGTTACTACTTTACTTCAGGCTCTCAGTGTTCTTGCCTGGAATATTACAATATCCTGCTTTTTTATCTCCTTGCTTCTAGGATCCTCCTCTAATTCTACCCACACAGATGCCAAAAGGATCTCCCTAACACACAGGTCAGACTATATCATTTATCTGCTCAAGAATCTTCAATGTCTCACTATTTTCTCTGGGACAAAATATAAACTACTCACCATAGTTTTTAAAACCTCTTGCAAATTGCTGCTCGCCTATCTTTCCATACACGTTTCTGATTATTCCTCTTTATGAACTTTATATTCCAGCCAGACTGGAATACTTGTCAGAGCAATACCTAGGAATTCTGATACCTGAAGCAATAGGGATAGGTTTGTGAAGAAATCATGAGCTCAGTTGTGTGAAGGAAGCAAGATGGGGCCAGAGTATAAAGGAACTTTTCTGGGGTATAAGGAGGACTTGGGATCCCACCTTGGGATCTGTCCTCTTTCACCTCCCTTGTTCCACTAAAATGGCTGATGGATTATGTTGGGGGAGGGCTAGCCTGCCCCTATAGAATCCAGACTTCACTTACTCCAGCAATAGAGCTGTCAATTCCCCAATCTTCCAAAGAGGTGGAAGGTAGCAGACAATGCATGACAGTCCTCTCTCTGAACTTTAGGATGTGGTGAGAGTATGTAGCAGAATGTGTTTTGCTTGAATTCACATGTATAACTGAGATCATATTGCTCATCTTCTCAAATGGCGGGAGAAGGGAGAGAAAAGATTTGGAACTCAAAATTTTAAAAAGGAATGTTAAGAAAATTTTTAACATGTAATTGGGAAATACTTAACAAAATAAATCTAAATACCTTAAAATAGTGTATAGAAGACCTGGAGAAGGAAATGGCAAACCACTCCAGTATCTTCACCAAAAAGCCCCCAGAAAGGGGTCATGAAGAGTCAGATATGACTGAAACAAACCAACAAAAATATAGCAGACAGGGTAAGCAGCAAGCTACAGATCTGGGAGAGGAACCTGGCGCTGGGGTGATGTAATGGGGACAGTTGGCATGGAAAAGTAAGGCCAATGGCAAAGGTGTGGCTGGGGTCAGTAGCAGCTGGGAGGACAGATCCCCTGACATATGATCCTAGTTCTCAGCCTTTTCAGCTTTCTCTGTCTTTATTCTCCCACTTCTTCTCCCATATAATAATCCCCCTCTTGCTAAGGTATCTTGAGCAGATAGTGTATACTCTTTTGGCCTCTGCCTTAGATTTCAGAGTTGGGTGGATGGAATATTTCCCCCCTCAAAATCAGTGCCCCACCAGGCTTGGGTTTGTGAAGAGCTAAGGCAAAAAATGCTTTATAGTGATGATGGTTTTTCCATCTTAGAATACTTGCTCTAGTTCACTTGCAAAGTGAGAAGACGGAGGGGTCTATAAAGTCTGGAGTAGGATATGATCTCCTCAATGGAAGGAAGGATCTCCTTTTTATTTTGTTGAACTTTTTCTTAGATTTTTGTTTCTCCAGTGCACAGTGTAGCAGTAGGTGATCATTGAGTTGAATTAGATCTTTGGGGCAACTTGACGAGCCACTGTCACCATCCATCGTGACTAATCGAAATTTGCTAATGCTGTCCCTCCAAAAAGCTTCTGCATGAAACATATGTAATCAGTAATGTTTTTCAAAGTGTACTACTAAAATGTAGGAGTGAGAAAATTGTCTTCAGGCAGGGATTCTTAGCTTGGGGTATGTAGACCTCTTGGAAGTCCCATTTCAGGAAACTCCAAAGCTTGGGTGAGAAAAACAGATGACATCTTTATATTTACTAACCTCTAACTCAAAATTAGCCTTTCCTTCAATTATGATTTTTTTTTAAATTCTGAGAAAATGTCCATAGATCCATAACACAAAGATGATGAGACAAAAGGGTATTTAGAGAAAAATTGGGGGATAAGTGGGAGG
Organism: Pseudochirops cupreus; assembly: GCA_028627135.1. Classification (NCBI taxonomy): domain Eukaryota; kingdom Metazoa; phylum Chordata; class Mammalia; order Diprotodontia; family Pseudocheiridae; genus Pseudochirops; species Pseudochirops cupreus. The sequence continues at coordinate 77,742,041 of CM053584.1, forward strand.
AAGCCCAAGTCCTTTGTAACATAGAGTCTAGTATTTTACTAACTGCTAAATGTCACATTGAATTCTGGTCAGGACTCTGAACTCACAAATTTCCTTAGACTCCTAGGCAGGGTTTAAACTAAGAAAAAAATTACTGCTCTTGAAACAGTATGTTCATTTTCATGTTTATTTGTTGTTTTATTCTCTCTCACCCTTCTCTAGGCAACTAGGCATTTGGAAAAGAGCGGCTACATAAAGGTGAAATAAAATAAATTAGTGCAAACCCACAGGATTCTCTTTCAAAGCACTGAAGTGAATTAAGACTTATGCACAGATCAAAAACAAAAGCATTGTTTAAACCAAAGAATTTAGTCATGGTGCAGCCAGATGGCGTAGTGAATAGAGCACCCACCCTAGAGTCAGGAGGACTTGAGTTCAAATGTGGCCTCAGACACTTAAACACTTACTAGCTGTGTGACCTTGGGCAAGTCACTTAACCACAATTGCCCTGCCTTCCCCCCACCAAAAAGCAAAAAAAAAAAAAAAAAGAATTTAGTCACATTCTTGATTGGTAGAGATAAGAAGAGAGCTAATTTTTCTTAGTCCTAGACTTAGTTACAGTGAAATGGGACCACCCTGGTGTGGGGTAACCAGTCCTTCAAATACTGTACAGAGAAATCATACCTCTCTCTTGAGTCAAGTACTAATCTCCTGTTAATGACACCTAAGTTGTGTTGGCTTTTTGGGCAACAACATCACTGACTCATTTTAAGCTGACTGACTACTCAAATCCTAGGAGATTTGGGGAAGTTGGTTTTTTCTTTTGGTTTAATTTTTACAACAATTGCTTATTAAGAAAGATCTTCCTCATCCTTTGGTGGTCAATTATTTGAATTTGAGGAATATACAACTTATTTATCCCTGGTTCTGCTCACTTGACTTTGCATGAATTTATATAAATTTTTTTCCAGCTTTTTCTGAAATCATCCTGCTCGTCATTTCTTATAACACAATCACAATCACATACCACCATTTATTTAGAAATTCCTCAGTTGATGGGCATCCCCTTGATATCTAATTCTCTGCTGCCACAAGAAGAGCTGCTATTATTTTTTTGTGTGCATATAAATCCGTTCCTATTTTCTCTGATCTTTTCAGGTTATAGATGTAGTAGCATTATTGTTGGGTCAAAGGATATATATCTATATCTATATCTATAGATATAGATATAGATATAGATAAAGATATATATATATATCTATATATATAGATATAGATATCTATATCTATATATATAGATATAGATATAGATATATATAGTTTTATAACTCTTTGGGCATAGTTCCAAATCATTCCCCAGAATGATTGGACCAGTTTACAACTCCATCAACAATGCATTAGTGTCCCGATTTTTCCACATCACCTCTAGCATTTGTCATATTCCTTTGTTGTCATGTTAGCCTATCTGATAGGTATAAGGTGATATCTTAGAATTGTTTTAATTTGTATTTCTCTAGTCAGTAGTGATTTGGAGCCTTTTTTTCACATGACTATTCATAGCTTTGATTTTTTTTCTGAAAACTGCCTGTTCATAGACTTTGTCCATTTATCAACTGGGATATAACTTTCATTTTTATAAATTTGGTTCATTTCCCCACATTTTTGAGAAATGAAACCTTTACCAGAGAAACTTGCTTTAATTTTTTTCCCATTTCCAATTTTCCTTCTGGTTTTGACTACATTAATTTTGTTTTGTTTGTGTGAAAGCTTTTAAATTTAATATAATCAAAGCAACCTATTTTATTTCTTGTTATGCTCTCTATCCCTTGTAGGGTCATAAACTTCCCTTATCCATAGATCTATCAGGCGCATTATTCCATGCTCCTCTAATTTACCTATGATGTCACCCTTTATGTCATTTATTCATTTTCACTTTAGCTTGACAAACCATGTGAGGTGTTGGTCTATTTTGAGTTTCTGTCAAATTGCTTTCTAGTATTCCCAGCATTTTTTTGTCATATGGTGAGTTCTTACCTCTGAATCCTGGATCTTTGAGTTTATCAAACGTTAGATTACTATAGTCATTTACTATTGTGGATTGTGTACCTAATCTATTTCACTAATCTACGACTCTATATCTTTACCAATACCAGATTGTTTGGAGGATTACCACTTTGTAATTTAGTTTGAAATCTGGAACTACTGAGGTCACCTTCCTTCACATTATTTTTAAATTTATTCCATTAATATTCTTCACCTTTTATTCTTCCATGTGAATTTTAAAATTATTTTTCTGAACTCTATAGAATAATTCTTAGATAGTTTGATTAGTATGGCACTGAATAAGTAAATCAACTTTGGTAAAATGGCCATTTTTATTATATTGGCTCAGTCTGCCCATGAGCAATTAATATTTCTACAGTTGTTTGGCTCTTTCTTTAATTGTGTGAAAAGTGTTAAGTAATTGTGTTCATTATAATCCCTGGGCTTGTCTTGGCAGGGAGATTCCCAAGTATTTTATATTGTCTGCAATAATTTTAAAGAAATTCCTCTTTCCATCTCTTACTGCTGGATTTTGTTGGTAGTATGTAGAAATCTTGATGATTATGTGGGTTTATTTCATATCCTGCAACTTTGCTAAAATTTTTAATTCTCTCAGCTACTCTTTTTTGCTGATTCTCTAGGGTTCTCTAAGTATACCATCATATCTTCAAAGAGTGATGTTTTTGTTTCCTCATTATCTATTTTATTCCTCCTATTTCTTTTTCTTTTCTTATTGTTAGAGTTATCATTTCTAGTATAATATTGAATAATAGTGGTGATAATGGGCATCCTTGTTTCACCCCTGATCTTAATGGGAAGGCTAAATCCAGTTCCCTACATGTGAAAGTTGGATTAGATCACTTTTAAGGTTCTTTCCAATTCTAAATTTTGATCCTATCATTCTATGATAAGTTGAAGAAAGGTAGATTTAGACTCAATCCAAGGAAAAACCTCCTAATAATTAGAAATGATCCATAGTGAGATGGATCCTGTTGGGGAACAGGGAGTTTTCCTCCCATTGAAAATATTTAGGCAGAGACAAGATGATGACTCATCTGATATAGTATGGTATGGTATGGTATAACATAGCATAGCACAGCACAGAACCATAAAGTACAGTACAGTATAGTATAGTATAGTATAATATAATATGATACATAGGTAGATGAATGGATGCCCTCTTGAGTGCAGGTTAAAGTAGTTTATTCCTGAAGTCCATTCCAGCTCTGAGAGTTAGCATCCCTCTTCTAATTAATGGACTAATCAGATTTGCATTCTATTTACTCTTATAAAACTAATACCCTCAAAGATTTTGGGGACCTCATTTTCCTCATCTGTAAAATGACAAGCTTGGATTAGATAGCCCCTAAGGTCCCTTCCAGCTCTAACAATTTAATTTTATACGTACACATGTGTGTATATGTATTAGCACAGTTGTATATGTATTCATATATATATCCAGCTAGAACTGCTAGCTTTTAAATTACTAACGTTTATATAGAATTTTATAGATTTTTGAAAGTGCTTTCTTTTCTACTTTGTGAGTTACATACTAAAAGTACAATGATCTCCATTTTTTCCTCACGAGGACATTGCGCCTTACCCTGGTAAAGCAACTTGTCCAGAGTCACACCATTGTCAAGGTAAGCAATGGAAACCAAATCATCTGAATCTGACTCCAGTGCTCTTAACACTTCACCACTCAGGTCAATTCTCTAAGTTAGCTGGTTTAAATTATTCAAACTCTTGATCTTGGCTTCATAGGGAAGAACATTTTACAACATGATAGCCAAAGTCCCTTTTGGCTCTAACTCTATGATTTCACATCTATTTAGTAAAGAAAAGAAAGAAATAAAAGACAGTAAAACATAAAAGCTTAGTTAAATAATAACAGATTTCTTATGCTGTGAAGGTCAGGTTTTATTTATGTTTGTCATGGAATGAACTGCGTTCATTTGGCTGGTATGGGTTGGGTATTTTATGTGGCTACTGTAAACTGTTGCCTGCCCACTTTTGAGTGGGAAAATCTGGTGTTAGCCAGTGAAAACTGTCTCTAGGCTCCTGCTTTCTGGGGCAGAACAGTATATTTTCACCCACTGGGCAAAACCAAGAATAAAGGTTATCTGTTAGAAATCAAAACATTTTCTGAAAGGCCTATGGAGAGGGCCAGCTACTGACTCTCCTTGGCTTAATTATTAGCTAGGCAGACATGACTGAAAGGGAATACTGGCAAAAAACAAAATACCTATTGTTGCTTTAGATTGTGGGCATGGAAAATGATCATATTACAGACAAATGTGGACACAATTTTTATAATTTCATGTAACTTGTTCCCCAGAATGAAACATCTATATTAAGTTTATTCATTTATTTGTATAGCCAAACCACACCCTTTTCAATCACCTTGTATGTGTGCAAAGCCCTGGGGATACAGTGAATGGATATTAATGAGACCTATAATTTCACTGGTAAAGGGAATTTCTCGGTGGGTAAGTTTAATCTTCTAAAGCATGAAGACACTGAGAAATTAAGTGACCTGCCCAAGGTCACACAGGCAATGTGTGTCAGAGTCTAAAACTGAATCTAGATCTTTCTGGTTAAGAGGCTCTACTTTTCAAAGACAAAACTAAAAGTGATCTCTGCCTTTAAGTAGTTTAACATTCTACTGGAGGGATTTAATATGTAAACAGATAAGCATATCCAGGATTATTTGAAGAAGGAGAGAACCCTAACAAACTAAGGGATTGTGAAAGGCTTTCCAAAATTTAAAAAGAAAAGAGTTTATCATTTGCCCTTACCTCGGAATTTGAAACTGTTCCCACTCCCTGCCCCCAACAACCTTCGTTAGCCTACATACTCAACATGAAAAATATTTTCCTTTTTTACCAGTAAGTTTGGAAGAGAGTGAGACGGTTGATTAAAGTCATTTGAAAAGACAATGATATTGATTAAAACTGAGTGTAATGCCTTTTTTTGGGGGGGGGGGCAGGAAACAGATGAATGACTGTCATGTCTGAGAGAGAATTGGCTTTTTCTTTTGAACATTTTAAATTGCTCTAATTTTGGTAAGAAAAAATATAAATATTTTAAAAATCTGTGTACTCGGCTTCATAGTTTGCCTTGTCTTCAAATTTTTTTCGTTTTCATACCATTCATATAATCAGGAGTGTGGCACTGTGAATAGAGCCCTAGCCTGTAGGCCTGAAGACCTGAGTTTGATTCTTAACTTTATCCCTTAGCTGTGTAACATTGGACAGGTCACTTAAGTTGAGCCTTAGTTTCCTCATCTGAAAATTAAGGAAAATAACACCTGTACTAGTTGCCTGAAGATATGATGGAGAGGAAATAAAGCACTTTGTTTACTTTTAAATGTTATACATGTTTATGTATTTGTGCTATTAAGTCAATGAATATTTAATTTATTAAGAAGTGCATACTCTGTGTCGGAGACTGTGCTAAGTACTGGGATTACAAAGAAAGGCAAAAGACAACATAAAATAAAGGTCAGGAGTAGAATTTATTAGAGGAAAAAAAGCAAGGGTAGAAATGATGAGTTCAGGCAAAGTTAAAGCTAAAATAGATTTAATCAGAGGAGATTAACAGTGAAACTATACTATGTGCCTGCCATATTAATCAAGATTGTTTTAGATTATTTAAAATAACTAGACAGTATAAGGCTGGAATATAGCCATGGTATAGGAAATGCAGAATTAGTAGACTTAGAAATATATGGAAAGACTGGCAATTATGATGGAAGAGGCTATCCACGCTTAGAGGGCAAAGTATAGTATGATCTTACATAGATACGTATGAATGTATATATCTATATATGAGTATGATTATAGATATCTAAGTATGTGGATGTAAATGTATGTATATGCATATGCATGCATATATGTTTGTATGTATAAGTATATATATGTATGTTTTGATGTGTGTGCATATATACACCTATACACACACACATATGTTTGTATAGCCACAAATATATTTGGACTTAATTGTGCCCTTCTTGGGAGGTGGAAGGGAAGGGGAAAAGAAGAGCAAAGAAAAAAATGCACAGCAGAGAACAAAAGAAAAATTACAAGGAAGCAAAGAAAAGATGGACAGTTCAGAATACAATGTGTAGTTTCATTATATAGGCTTTCTTAAAATGGAAATTTATTTCTGTATATTTTGAATCCTCTCTAAAGTTTTGCTGTGTACATGGCAATGCTTTTTCTTTCTTTCTTATTTTGTATTTAAGTTTATAATACATTTCTTTTTTTCTTATTGTATATTTAAGTTTTAGTATTTAAGCTTAAAGTAAACTAATTTTTTAAAAAAGAAAGGCAAAAGATAGTCTCTGATTACAGGGAGCTCACAATCAAAGGGTGTGGAGGGAGACAATATACAGACAACAAGGTAGATATATGTATGGGTAACTAGAGGGCACAGTGGATCAAACACTGGACCTTCAGCCAGGAAGATTCATCTTCCTGAGTTTAAATCTGGCTCAGGACACTTACTAGATGTGTGACCCTCATCAAATCACTTAATCCTGTTTGCCTAAATTTTTTCATGTATAAGATGAGTTGGGGAAGGAACTGGCAGACTACTCTAGTATCTTTGCCAAGAAAACCCAAATGGGGCCATGAAGAGTAGGGCATGACTGAACAACAAGGTACCTACAAGGTATATGCAGAATAAATTGGAAATGACCAAGAAAGGTAAATAGTATAAAGGACGATCAGGAAAGGTATCTTATAGAAGGTGGGATTTTAATCTAGAGGGAAGGCAATAAGATTAAGGGGAATTGAGAAAGGCTTCTTGCAGAAAGGGCACTTTAGCTGAGGTTTGGACTTAGAAAATCCAGGAGGTGAACATGAAAAGTGAAAGGGAAAGGTACTAAGGACAAATAGCCAAGGAAAAATGCACATGCAGTAAGAAGACAGAGTTGTGTAATGGGAACACCAAGGAGACCAATGTCATTGGGTGGAAGAATGTGGGGAGGGAAGTAAGGCATAAGAAGACTGGAAAAACAGGAAAGGGTCAGGTTATGAAGAACTTAAAACCAGATTTTATATTTGATCCTAGAAATGATAGGGAACAGCTAGAATTTATTGAATAAGAAAGTAACCTGGTCAGATCATGTACGCAAAATTTTAAATTGATTCATATTTTCCTCATGGACAATAGTGGTTTTGAGGATCAGTAGAGATAACTATGTAAAGTATTTTCAAACCTTAAAGTGAGATATATATGTACATATATATATCTCACTTTAAGGTTTGAAAATACTTTACATAGTTATCTCTACTGATCCTCAAAACAATCCTGTGAAATGAATACTATTATTATCCCTATTATTTCACAGAAAGGGAAACTGAGTCTGAGAGAGATTAAGTGACTTGTCCGGGGTCACATGAGTGAGAAGTATCTGAGACAGGATCTGAACTCATGTTCTTGATTCTAAGTCTTTCCATTAATGTATAAAGCAAATGGGTTGGGCTAGATGACCTCTGGTCCCTTCTAACCTTGGATCTAGGAGCATATGTTCCTACAATTCTATAATTAGTTAATGAGTTAGAGAATTGAGAATAGAGAGTTGCTCACTTCTGGTCTATGTGGTCTCAGCTAGGAAACCATGGATGTCTTAATGAGATAATTGCTTATAAATAATAATTAACTACAAAGAACTTTTATGTTAATGATCCACAGATCTTCTATCTGTGTTTGCTAGCAAAGGAGCATAATCCAGAATCTGTGGGTCTTTAGAAGGTGATTAATCCATGACTCAAATCTCAACAATTTCAGGCACCATTACTGGCTTCAGAGTTTTTGGTTTGTATGGACTTTCTAGCAGCCTCCACCACCTGCTCCACCGATTTATTAAAAACCTAATCCTAAGGTTGAAAGTCTACAAACTCTATTCTCTCCACCTCAAAGAACACGTGCAAAATCTTTCCAGTATTTTTGCAGTTGTGCTTGATTATGCTTTTAACATTCCCATTCCCTGGATTGTGTCCCAAAGTCATGAAGTTGATTCACTTCTTTCATTTGATTTCTTTTCTTATCCAAATTAAAATGAAATATTTCACATTAATAGTACTTCAACTTGTATTTATCCATACTATTGAAATATTGCTATTACTCTTATAATTAAGACTCACTAAAGTTTCTAACATGCTTAGAGTAAAAGTACTGTAGAATAGAGTTAATAATAATAGTCATAATAGAGTTAAAGTACTGAAGAATACCTTCCTTACCTATCATATGTTTGTTGCTTTATGACTTATAAAATCATTTTACATCCATTATTGTCTCATTGATTATATATATGTATATGTACACACATATATACACATATTTATTTATATATGTGTGTGTAAACATACATGCATACACATATACATATATTCAGGAATCATGATATTTTTTTTACCCTGTCTACCTCATAGGGTTGTTGTGTGGAAAGTACTTTATAAATCTTAATATTCAATAGAAAAAATGAGCTATTGTTATCATTCTCATTATAAAGATGAGGAATCTAAGTTTGAGTGCTTGGATCTAGGTCACATAGCTAGTAAATAAGAGAATTGGGATTTGAATCCAGGTTTCATAAATCCAGAGTCTGAGTTGCAAAATTGGGCCTCAGACAGCATCAAAATTGAATGTAACCCATAATCCTGTCTACAATACCTCCAATAATTGATCCTTTAGTCTTCGCCTGAAGGGCTCTAAGTTTGAAGGAAGAGAGATCCACTCTCTATGTTCCATGGTAGCACATTCCACCTTGGGATAATCCTCATTGTTGGGAAGTTAGCCTAAGTCTGTCTTCCTGTAATTCTTGTCTGTTAAAGTGAATTGAACCCTCTGGGGCCAAGCACTTCATGTTGTTGCATTCTAAGAATGTTTTAAATAGCATACCTTCTTATTCAATTTTCCTTCTATAATTTTGACAGACCCACTGAAATAGTAATAGTAATTATTGAAGAATTTGTTCTATGTGTAACAAGAATAATGGCTTCTAGCATAATTTCTTTCTGAACTCTGTTGAAAAGGAGAACAAAATTATAATAATAATTTGACATAAGTAAAGTACTTTAATTTTTTCAAAGAACTTTACTGAATGACCTCACTTGACCTTCACAACAGCCTTACTGGTTGGTATTAAATGTGCTATTATTCGTTTTGTACTGATGAGGAAACTGGGGCTCAAAAAGGAAGGGGTAAGAGTTTTACCTGCTCAAGAGACTTAGATGTAATTGTACCATAACAATGTTATTATATAAAAGAAAGAAAATTAGAGGAACCACTAAGAACACTTGAAGTTAGAAATGCTAGCTTTGGAGTTTAGTTTGCAGACAGCTGGACCATGTGATGGGAATATTTTTAAATCTTGGAATGAAAAGCAATTAAGAGGGGAATCTGTTTAAGGATTTAGTTACAAGCCCTCTTGGAAAAATGAACTGAAGCAAAGAAAGCAGCAGACTTTGCCTCCCAGTGAGAAGATCTCCATTTCACAACTTTGGTTTGGGTTCAAGGAACTCCATTTCAGCTCGAGAGTCAGAGCAGATCAGAGTTTAGAAACTAGGCATGCAATGAACATTAGAAAAGTAAACACCATCAAGACAAGTGAGAACTTACTCTTTTTGGCTTCGTCCAGCTTATCTTTGGCTCGTTTTTCTGCCTGCAAGAGTTGCTGGATTCCCTGAGACTGACCGGCCATCATTGTCTCCTTGGAATCAGGCTGTCTTGAGGAGCTCTGATCCCTGGGGGGGGGTGGTGAGAGAGATTTTTACTTTCCCTTATCATCGCATCACTTGGAATGTTTTGTCAACAGATTCTGGGCATAGCTATCTTGCTTCAAACTAGCTAGCTTGGGTCAGAGAGCCACAGTACTCACAAAAAGCAGAGTGCAATTCCAAAAATAAAGGTAATTTATTTTTAGGCACTTTCAGAACTTGCAGTTTGGGGAGTCTAAAGTTGTCTTACTTTTGATGAAAATAAACCTCAGTTACTAGGATGGGTAAAGTAGCCTAACAGTAAAATGTTGTATTTGGCATCAGGAAGATGGGGATTCAGATTTCATTTTTGACAGAACACTAGGTGTGTGACCACAGAGAAGCCTTAATTTTCTTGTCTGTTAAATGTGGATAACTGAAATACATACCTGACTAGTTGTCAGGGTAAAATGAAATAATGTATATAAAGCATCATCTAAATGCCAGTTATCATTATTAGCTATTTATATGTTTAGAGTTGGAAAAGACTTTAGTATCTAGTTCAAACTATCATTTTATAGAAGAAACTGAGAGCAAAAGATTAAATGACTTATCCAAGGTCAAACAGTAAATGACAAAGGCAGTATTTGAACCCAGGTCCTTTGACTCCAAAACCAATGCTCTCCTAGAGTTTTGTAGCATGAAGGAAATGACTACTATGAACTTGATGAAGGTGGATCTGAGCAACCTGCAAACAGGGTGAACACTATCTTTAAACTTTATTGGTGAAGCAAATTGACCAAAAGGGAGCTGTGGATTTTAATCATGGGCAGGGAGAAGAAATTCCATTCAACTTGAGAAATATTGATTAATTTTTTAATATCTACTTTGTGTTAGACACTGGAACCAGAAGATGGAAAAAAAAAAAAGACAGCTCCTGCCCTCAAGGAGCTAACAGTCTAGTAGAGGAATCTATCATGTACACAAATAATTCCAATACAAGTCAGGGGGTGATCAAGTGTGGAATTATGAAATTGTGGCTTGGGAATAGCAAGAGGCCAGGATGAGTTCTGGTTTGGGAGATCTGGGATCTTTTCTGAAAGACAAAGCTGCACTTTTATTTATATCAATCACTCTGCTGAAGTTCTGTCTGTTGTTCAGTTGTATCCAACTTTTCATGACCCCATTTGGGATTTTCTTGGCAAAGATATTGGAATGGTTTGCCATTTCCTTATCCAGCACATTTTACAGATGAGGAAACTGATGCAAACAGGGTTAAGTGATTTGTCCAGAATTACCCAGATTTGAGGCCATATTTGAACTCGGGAAGGTGAGTCTTCTTGACTCCAGGTCTGGTATTCTATCCACTGTCCCACTTAGCCACCCTCTTGAAATTCTGTTGAAATCATCATTCAAGACCCACTGGTTTTTGACCAGATGATAGGAATTTTAAACTTTATCTTTGGTTATTTGCTTAGTGTGACTAATTTATTTGATGCAGGTACATTAAACATCTTGAAAGGAAGGCAATCCTTGATTTTTTTTTAATTTTGAAGGGTAAGAATATTTGTTCTTTTTCTTTCTTCTTCTGGGCTTCAGAAGATAGAGGTTCTAAATTTTCTTTGGATGTCTGTAGAAATATAGCATGTGAGCATTCTCTATAGATCTTATTATGGGGGATGAAATTTATGATATTCTTCTTTAATTGACTCTTGTTGGAAGAAATAATGAAGTAATTTGAGAGTAAATAAGAATCTTTAAAAAAATTAACGTGATAGAAGTGACATTGGGGCATATAGCATCTTTATTAATGGGCAACTTTGAAAACTAGTCAATAATGAGCCTAATGGGTCACTAGGGAGTTCCAGAGGCAGAATCTGAACTCAAGTCTATTGCCAAGTCCTGTCAATTCTGTTTCTCAGTGTATGTCCCCTTTTCTCCTTTAACTGTCACCATTTTGGTCCATTAGGCACAGGGTCATGCTCATTTTGATTTTCAGAACTGCCAATTTTCCTGTAACATTTCTCAGAACTGTTTCTTCTTACTCCAAACAGTAGTTACTCTTATCAAGCAATCCTACTTTTCTGGTCTCATAAACACTTCGAAATATTTTGGTTGCCTTTCATATTCTTCAGTGCTATATTTTGTTTCTCATTTTAAAATAAGAATGTTAAAATCACTTATAGTACATATCTTGGGTGGCTAGGTGGTGCAGTGGCTAGAAAACCAAGTCTGGAGTCAGGAAGGCTCCTCTTCCTCAGTTCAAATCGGGCCTCAGACACTTACTTAGTGATGTGACCCTGGGCAAGTCACTTAACCTTGTTTGCCTCAGGGAGAAGGAAATGGCAAACCACTCCAGTATCTTTGCCAGGAAAGTCCCATATGGGGTCACGAAAAGTCAGACACAACTGGAAAACAACTGAACAACAAAAGTATCTACCTCATAGAGTTGTTGTGAGTGTCCAATGAGATGACGTATTTAAAATACTTTACAACCTTTAAACCCTATACAAGCATCAGTTACTATTACAAAGTATTTTGTTACAATTTTAAGGGAACCAGAACCACAAACAAGGTGTAACTTGTGCCAAACACTCATGAGTCTCAGGACCCAAGCATGGTTGAAATATTTTTACACCTTCTTGGTTGGGCTTATAGCCCCAACACAGGAAATGCAGGAAAACCTAAGCCTAGTATCCCTCATTATATTGAACCAGACTCTCTCACTTGAAATCACGCAGCTCCCATGTATATGGACCACTTTGCAAACCTTAAAGCACTTTTTGAATGTTAGCTATTATTATAATTAACAATATTTAGTGCTTGTACTAGTGCCAGGTGTAGTCCTCAGTGACAAAAGCAGGAAAAATCATTCAGCTCTTTGCTGAGAAGAATTTACAATCTAATAGGAAAAAGAAAGGCAAACACAAGGAAATCTATATGACAGTCAATGACAAGAACACATATATGCTTACCCAGCCTGCAGTTCCTATCCAAACATCTACATAGAAATACTAAGTAGTCAGAGAACTGAGACTGAAGAAAGAGGTGGCAGCCCTGTTCTCTGAAGGCTACTAGCTAAAGAATTGTTGATTTCTAGTGGGGAAGGGGGAAGGAAATAAACATTTATGTAGTTTACTATGTGCAAGGCAGTATGTAAAGCACTTTGCAAAGTATGAGGGAAATGCTGTTATTATCCTCATGTTTAGCTGAAGGAACTGAGGTGGAGAGAAGTCAAATGCATCACACAGTTAGTAAAATATCTGAGGATAAATTTGAATTCAGATCTTCCTGATTCCAGGTCCTGTTCTCTAACTACTGGTCCATCTAGATGAAGAGACTATATGGCAGAGATGAATCTTGATTAGGGCTTTGAATAAAGTGAGAAACAAAATATGGCACTGAAGAATATGGATGTTTGAAGTGGTTTCAAATTAAAATATTTCAAAGTGTTTATGAGACCAGAAAAGTAGGTCTGCTTGACGAGAGTAACTGCTGTTTAGAGTGAGAAAAGGGATGTTACAGGGAAATTGACAGTTCTGAATATGAAATAAATAGACCTTCCCTGCTTACCCCAAACTTCAAATCACCTTATATTTATTTATGTTTTATCTAATTTTGAAAATACATACACATACATATATACAGGGTGTCCCTAATTAGCATAAATGAGATTTTATAAGAAGACATAGGAGACACATGGGAAATCTCATTAATTAAATTAAATTAATCTCATTAATATGGAAAATAGTCCCAATAGCTAACGAAAGCTTTTATTCCATATGAAATTGTCATGGTTAAAATTTATGCTAATTAAATAAAATGTTGTTGGAAATTTCATTTGTTTCATTTCTTAAAAATATGCATAGTTAATGAGATTTCCTTTGTGTCTAGACTTTAGGGACACCCTGTACAATATGAGTGAAGGACAGAGAGAGCCAGAGCCAGAGAGACAGTCTTCTCTGATAGAATGTAAGCTCCTTGGAGACAAGTATTTTTTTGTATTCTCAGTGTCAATAATACTTACTAGATGTTTCATAAATGATTGTTGATTGAAAAGTAATGATATTGGAAATGACAATGGAAAATGAGGCAACAATCTTGCTGCTGTTAGGGATGAAAAAGTTAGAAAAATGGAGTAAATGAAGTTTGGAGGTTGGGGAAGTCTTGCTGATGAAATATTCAATTTCATTAGTTTATGGAGTGCAGGGTAGGCAAATATACTCAATAAATGTTTGTTGAAAATAAAAACTATGGGATTAGAGAGAATAGGAGGTGGTGTATAGATCCCAGATTCCAACTGGCTCCCCAAGGAGGGTGGGGGTTGCATGCTGCTCTAATTACAGAAGATAGAAATCTATGGCTGGGAGCTGCTGGGCTCTGGGAAACAATGGTGCTAGATAGGAGAGTTCAGAAGCCAAGGATAAATCAATAGCTTAACACAGGAGTCAGAGTTCATATGGAGAATTTCATTTTCCATTTAGAGATTTTTGTATATATTACTAACTACAGATTTTTGATACTATATCTGAGTAAATTGTATTTGTAATCCCTGCCATATAAAGTTGGTGACATTTTTGTACGTGTTTTAGAATTAAGAATGTTGGACATATATTTAAATTCCAGAATATTGACCCAACCTCTTGTAATTAGCCTTACTGCTAACTATATAACCTTAGAGCTAAGGGTCCTTACCCTTCCTTTGGGTCATATTTGTTCGTTGTCTCCTCTATGAAATTGTGAGCTCCTTGAGGGCAGGAATTGCCTCTTGTCTCTTTTTGTAACCCAATCACTTAACACCATGCCTGGCACATAGTTGGTATCTAATAAATGATTATTAACCATTTTATTGATTCATGGATCACTTGGCAGTTGTGAGAAACTTAAGGATTCTTTCTCAGGAATTGTACTTTTATTTTTTTCTGGCCATCTTCCTTTTTGAAAATGTTTTATTAAATTTATTTTTAGTTTTCAACATTCATTTCCACGAGATTTTGAGTTACAAATTTTCTCCCTGTCTTTCCCCTACCCCCATCCCAAGATAGCAAGTCTACTGAATACCCCTTCCCCCAATCTGCTCTCTCTTATATCCTTTCCCAAACCCCCTCGAACTTTCTAGTAGGGAAAGATGAATTTCTATACCCTGGTGCCTGCATATCGTATTTCCCAGTTGCACATAAAAAATAATTTTTTTTAACGTTTGTTTTTAAAACTTTGATTTCCAGATTCTTTCCCTTTTTCCCTCCTCACCCACCCCCACTGGAAAGATAAACAATTCAATATAGGTCATACATATGTAGTTACACAAAATGTTTCCATAGTAGTTATATTGTGCAAGACTAAGCACATTTCCCTCCATCCTATCATGCCCCCCACCCATTCCATTCTCCACCTTGACCTTGTCACTTTTCAAATATATGTGCTTCTAACTACCCTCTCCCCCAACCTGCCCTCCCCTCCATCATCCCCCCTTTTATCCCCTTCCCCCCCACTTTCCAGTAGGGCAAGATACCCAAATGAGTGTGTATGTTATTCCCTCCTTAAGCCAAATTCAATGAGAGTAAGGTTGACCCATTCCCTTTCACCTACCTCCTTTTCCCCTGAATTGTAACAGTTTTCTCTTGCCTCTTCTGTATGAGATGATTTACCTTATTCTATCTCTCCTTTTCTCTTTCTCTCATTCTATTCCTCTCTTACCTCTTAATTTTATTTTTTAGATATCATCCCTTCCTATTCAACTGATCCTGTGCTCTATGTATACATGACGCACACTCACATATGCATCTATACACACATACACCCTCCTATATATACATATATATGTATACATATATATACATATGTATATATGTATACATATATATTCCCTTCAACTACCCTCATATTGAAAAAAGTCTCATGAATTACAATTACTATTTTTCCATGTAGGCATGTAAATAGTTCATCTTTAATAAGTTCTTTATGATTTATTTTTCCTGTTTACTTTTGCATGCTTTTCTTGCTTCTTGTATTTGATTCAAATTTTCTGTTCAGCTCTGGTTTTTTTCATCAAGAATACATGAAAGTCCTCTATTTCATTGAATGACCATATTTTCTCCTGAAGCATTATACTCAATTTTGCTGGGTAGGTGAGGAATTGTACTTTTAAATGAATAAAATAAAATACATAATATTACGAAGGTATACATAGTATACGTAGTGGATATTATTGCAAAGTATTATAATTATATTGAAATACAGTTACCTAACTATTTAAAAAACACATTCATGGACCACAGGTTAAGAAGCCCTTGCCTTAGAGGAACTGACAGATTTGGTCTGGGACCAGGGATGGTGTCACATGCCTGTAGTTTCTGCTACTGGGGAAGACAAAACTGGTAGATAGCTTGAGGTTGGGGAGTTTTGAATTTAGTAGAGCAAAAGTCAAAATCACATTCAGTCTGGCATCAATATGGTGAGCCTTTGGGATTGGAGTGAGAGCAGAGCATCAAGCAGTCTAAGAAGGAGACAACTGGTTTAGGTGGGAAATGAAACAGGTCAAATCACCTGTACTTGATTAACAGAGGGTTTAAGCCTATGAGGAGTTATTGCATTTCCATCCTGGGGAAGCTAGGGGAAAGAAGGAAGGAAGAAAGGAAGGAAGGGGGAGAGAGAAAAAAGAGAAAGGAGAAGAGAAAGAAAGAAACAAGAAAAGGGAAAGAAGAGAAAGAAAAGAAAGAAAGAGAAATCGGGGCTGAGGATCAGCTGACCTGAGATCTAATTGGACATTTACTCTTAATATGGCTTCTTATGAGATACACAGAAATTATCTGTCCATTTAATTCATCTGAGTACAACAGATAATGATGAATCAACCTTGCCTAGACAAAATTGTGAAGTCAGAGATGTCTGATTTCTGACTTCCAGCCAACTTTTTCTTTATCTCCTCCCACAAATACACTCTAACCCAGGGGTGGGGAAACTGAAGGTGAGGTCACTGGGCCTCCTAGGTCCTTGGGGGCAGCCTTTTGATTGGTCCAAGTTTTACAGAACAAATCCTTTTATTGAGGGAATTTGTTATGTGAAGTTTGGATTCAGTCAAAGGGCTGCCCTTGATGACCTAGAGGGCTGTATGAGGCCTTGGAACCTCAGGTTCCCCACCTCTGGTCTAGCCTAATAAAAGTTACACTATTGTGAGAATTAATTTGTCTGTAGATTTGCCTCTAGTTCAAACCTCTCATATTAAGAATGAGGAAACTGAAGCCCAGAGAGGTTAAAAACTTGCCCAAGGTCATACAGACAGTAAAAATGGCAACTTTTAGTTGTAGTTGTATTCTAGGCCACCTTTTTGGTAATAGAAGACCAATTGGCCTATGGAATAGCTACATTACACAATGAGGATTCCATCTATTTTCCTAGCCCTTACTCAACCAACTTTCACTCACCTCTGGCAAGTTGGTTTCCTAGTGTATGGCTACTACTCTCCCTTAGAGTTGTGAGAGTAACCCTGGAGGAGGGTGGAGTGATTGAGTTTCTAGTCCTATCCCTCACAAGCCCCATCGTTATATTTTCTACTCATTATCATTCAGTAATTTCAATTAACTTCTTAGAAAATTATTTACCAAAATGGCATAGCAAGAACAATTGGTATGACAACATTTCCCCAAATCTGAGGGTACACTTTCTTTTTACATACACAAGGTCCCTGGCGAAAGTCCCTGGGGACTCAATGTACAAAGGTAGTGAGGTACACATGTGGAAGACACATATGACTAAAGAGTAGTCACAACTCCTGGTTACTGGAAGCCCTTTGTAGAAGCCTCTGAAGTCTCTTTTAGGTGAAGCTCTCTGCCATGGTCTAAGAGGGAGTGCCTCTGAACATACAGTTCAAAACCACTGTGACTCTTTTGGTGTAAGGGTGAGAGGAGTGTCACATCCTTTGAAACTGCTTCCTCCCTCAACTATCTTATTTTTGTCTCCATCTATGCCCATATTTGTCTGTGTTTGTAGTTAGTGTCTTTTGCTGATCCTGACTGGATGTGCTGTCTGCTGCTGGTCCAGTCTCTACAAAAAAGGTACAATGGTGGTGGTACAACACTCTTTCTGGGCTCATTCTCCCCCTTCACATTCTCCTCCCATCTCTATGTGCAATGTCCTACTTCTTGATGCATGTTGCATATTGCATGGCTATATGGTCCATTGCATGGCTAAACTCACTGACAGACAAATTGCTCTTTTCTTTTTAATCTCTCACATTTATTTTTTAATTACATGTAAAATTTTTTAACTTTAGTTTTTGAAAACATTGAGTTCCAAGTTCTTGACCTCCTTCTCCTCCACCCTCCTTGAGATGACAAGCCATTAGATATAAATTAATACATGTTCAATCATGCAAAAAATATTTACATGTTAGCCATGTTGTAAAAGAAAACAGACCAAAAATCATTAAAAAATATGTGTGTGTATACACACACGTGTGTGCGTGCTCACACACACACATGTATATATAATTTTAAAAAATCATCAGAAGTCCTTTGAAATTATTTGGGATTAGTATTGCTTAGAATAGCCAAGTCAGTCAAAGTTGATCATAATACAATAGTGCTGTTACTGTGTACCATGTTCTCCTGGTTCTGCTCACTTCACTTTGTATCAGTTCATGTAAGTCTTCACAGGTTTTTCTGAAATCATTCTGTTCATCATTTCTTATAACACAATAGTATTCCATCACAATCATATACCACAATTTGTTCAGCCATTTCCCAGTTGATGGGCATCCCCTCAATTTCCAATTCTGGGCCACCACAAAAAGAGCTGCTATAAATATTTTTGTAGAAATGGGTTCTTTTCTCTTTTGTTTTATTTCTTTGGGATACAGGCTTAGTAGTAGTATTGTTGGGTAAAAGGCTATACACAGTTTTATAGCCTTTTAGGCATAGTTCTAGCTTGCTCTTCAAAGTGGTAGGATCAACTCACAACTCCACCAACAATGTGTCAGTATCCCAATTTTTCCATATCCCCTCCAAAATTAATCATTTTCCTTTTTTGTCATATTAACCAATCTGATCTAATTACTCTTTTTATATGTATCCCCAAAGTGTAATTTGTTCTTCTCAACCAATCATAAGATAATTCCTGTGTGATCTAATTACTCTTTTTATATGTAGCCCCAAAGTGTAATTTGTTCTTCTCAACCAATCATAAGATAATTCCTGTGTGACATCACTTGCTTTTCATCCAATGGCCAAAATTCCTATGATCTTTTAAAATTGATTATAGGTTAATCTACTCATTGTGACGAGGATAAAGTTATAACAAACTTCCTTAGTCTGTGGTTTGATTAATTTGGGAGATCTCCCTCCATGTATGTATATGTGTCCTGCAATGTATCAAATTAGCTTCATGGAAAGTTAAATTTAATTTCAATACCTTAATCTGTTCATGTTTGTTCCATTTTAATAGTTTCTTCTTCATTATGATTGTCAGCTCGCAATTTTGAAAACAAAATTAGAGGGAATATTTGTTTCTAATGCAAGATGTGAGAGAACACTAGATATAGTAGTATGTCTCCCACCCACACTGATCCAGCTTCCAGCCTGGCCCCTGCCATTAAGACTCAGGGTGGCAAACTGGTGGAGACCAGACTCAGCAACAGCCTCATCAGGCATAGCAGCTGTAGCCTCCTCGGTATCTGCAGGTGCTCAAAACCCAGAAAAAGAAAGTTCTTGTCACCAGTTTTTGGCACAGTCAAATAGAAATGATACTAAAGCATATGCATTAGCATCTGCCTTACTGCTGAATCCTGTAGAGTACTAGGCCTTTCCACATACCCTGACACTAAAGCATCCTACAGGGGTTTATGGCACCCTAGGAGGAGGTGATTTTCATGAGAACAGGGGAAATCTTTCCTTTCTATTTGTATCCCTAGTATTTAATACTGTATTTGGGGCACACAGTAGGAGCAAGTAGATCAGTGGCTCTCAACCTGTGGGTTGCAACCCCTTTGGGGGTTACCTAAGACCATCGGAAAACGCATATTGCTGATAGTCTTAGGAACCGAGACGTTGCTCCTCTATCCATCTCCAGGCGGGTCTGCCCACATGCAGATATGCCCACATACGAGTATTAAAGGGTTGCGGCATTAAGAAGGTTGAGAACCACCGAGCTAGATGATTCAATGCACAGAGTTCTGGATTTGGGGTCAGGAAGATCTGAGTTCAAATTCTGCCTCCGATATTTACTAAACAGATATTTACTTGAGCAACTCTCAGCCTCAGTTTCTTCATCTGCAACATGAGGATAATTAAAATATTAGATTTTTATGCAGGTCAAATGAAATAGTGCAGTAAAATACTTTGCAGACCTTAAAACCTATAAGAAATTCTAGCTCTTTCAACAAATATTTTTTTCATCCATTCTTCTACCTATCCATCCATTTATTTATTCATCTACTATTCACTTGGACAGGTAGATGGCACAGTGGATAAGAGTATTGGGCCTCTTAGGAAGACTTATCTTTGTGAGTTCAAATCTGGCCTCAGACACTTATCACTGTGTGACTGTGGGCAAGTCACTTAACCCTGTTTGCCTCAGTTTCCTCATCTGTAAAATGAGCTGGAGAAGGAAATGGCAAACCACTCCAGTGTCTTTCCAAGGAAGCCTCAAATGGGATCATAAAGAGTTGGACACAACTGAAAAACAACTTGAACACCAACTCATCTGTGTCAGTGGAAAGGGTTCTTGTGTCTGAATTTCCCAAGCGGAATGCATGGCAGATCCTTCCTACAGTTGTTAAAAATTCAATTCAATTCTTAAAATTTATTATTATTTTGTGTAAGGATGAGGCCAACGTTCTGGATATAAAACCTAGGACATGATTACTCTTCTCATAATCTAATGAAAGACTTCATAATAGTCTTCATTTTTCTATTCCTTTAAACTCATATTGTATCAAGTCATGTTTAGGTTCAATAGAAGAAAGGAACCTGGAAAGATATAGTTAACTAGGATCTATTTCCACACAAAAAAAATCTCAAAACAATTTCAAAATATGCAGCCCTGTTGGGCACCTTTCCTCATCTTAAGTATCTTTTTTTTTTAAGGTATCTTCTCCTCTTACTGCAAGTCCTTTAGCTGTCTCAGTACTGTTTCAGTTACAGAACAATTCAGGTAGAGCTGGAGGTTGTCACCAGAAGACAATGTTGACAGCAGGGCTGATGCAGGGTGACTACAATAAGTTACATTCCTTACTGTTCGTTATGCAATACTCAGGGTTCCCATTTCAACTGCTGGACTTGACTTTATTTTACACTTCTGCATTTAATGTCAAGAAGCTGTCATTTAAAAAAACCTGTTTTTATTTCCACCAAGATTTTGCAATTAAATACATAAACTGACAGATCCATAGACAAGACAAGAGGAAAGTCGATTTTGGAACTTAGTCACCAAATATGAAGCTCTAGGCATGTACGAAAATATCTGCTCTCAGCAACTGAAATCGTAGGGCTTTTCAGAACATTGGGGGGATTTGCCATTCTTTTCTCATAGTTGTTGAGTACATAAACAAATATTTCATTTATGATTTCGTGGAAAATAAGTAATTCAAAGATACAGGGCCCATTGGTATGGTATTTTGGTTTAGGTGTTTACTAAGTCAACGTTCATTGAATTAAAAGTGTGTAATCTAGTCAAAAGTGTATAACTCATGTGTGAAAGGGCTTCACCATGCAGATTACTGGGGTTCCCTTTATGAAATTTCTCATTTCTCTGATTCACAGCCCCCACTCCAAAAATCTGGGAAAATTTCCACCTGATGTCCCATAACTTGTTGATGCCGGCTACCCTTATAGTCTAACCATACACAAAACAAAGAAAGTTTTATTGAAAGATCCTAGGAAATGAACTAGAACTTTGGAAAAGAAATGCTCTCCACTCCCACAGGCCTGGTTTGTGATCTGACTAAGCAAGGCCAGGGTCCCCACAGACACCAATTCCTGTGATTCTGCGAAGTTCCCCACAGCAGCTCTTCCTGCAGGTCTTTCTAAAACCCAGCAGGCAACAGTAAGTCTGTTGTTCTAGGCAGTCCAACTCCCATCAGGCAGGTTTCTCAAGGCAGCTCCTCCCATAGCTTTGCATAGCTCCCAGTAATCAGCAACAGATGTTCTGCCAATCCCCTATCTGAGGCTCCAGTTCCCAGAAGGTGTTCCTTGTCATGGCTCCTGCATAGCTCCATCAGATCATTTCACACATTCCTCAGACCCTGACCTCTTTAAATGTTATCCTTGCCCACCCCTGGGGAGATTGCCTCCAAGGATGCTCCTGTTGTGGTTGAAGATAGAAGTTCTGCCTGCTTCATGCTGTATTTCTCCTCCTTTGATCCTACTACTCCTAATGATGCTGGCCTAAAAATGCTGGTCAAGGAACCAGAAATCCTGCTGTTCCCTTATTTCAGGAGGATCTCAGTTATTAACACCAAGTTCAGAAAAGAAAATTATAAATCTTAATGCCTGTTCTCCTTCAGACACCAGGCGGGGAAGGACAATACCTCTCCCTTCCCCACCCCTGAGCACTGGTTACATGCCCAGGAGCAGACAACACACACTGATTTCTCCTGATTTAAATCTTAAGTCTCCAAGAATCTCTTGGAGATTGTTGAGATTCTTGAGATTGGCAAAACCCTTTCTTTGAACACACCTGACTCAAGTTTCACAATTTTCTCTGGGTTATCTGCCATTTGTTGCTGGTAGGATTGGCTCCATACTAGGTCTAGAATTTTCTTTTGACTTCTGTGCACAGCATGATCACAGAAGACTTTCACAGCTACTAACCAACAATCTTTGGATAGCATAGACTGTCTACACTCACTTTGCTTAGAGCAGTGGTTCTCAACCTTCTTAATGCCGTGACCCTTTAATACTCGTATATGGGTGGACTTGCCTGGAGACGGATAGAGGAGCAGTGTCTTGGTTCCTAAGACCATCGGAAATATGTGTTTTCTGATTGTTTTAGGCAACCCCTGTAACCCGTGTGAAAGGGTTGTTTGGCCCCCAAAGGGGTTGCGACCCACAGGTTGAGAACCCCTGCCTTAGAGTCTCTTATATAATCATGCATTAGGAATTTTCAATTTCTGCTGTTCTCATAAGAGGAATTTGGTTTCAGATAAATTCAACCAAAGTCTCTGCCAATCAACTCCATTTTTTCTGGCCAGCAATACAACTTGTATGTCATCCTCCTGTGACTCTGAGGGACAGAGGAAGAAGAGATGAGTAACAGCTATTGGGGCTTCCCTGCTGAGAAGTATTGAAGCAGCTAGTTGCTTTCCTAATAACAACAATGGAAAGATCTTATATCTTCCCTTTGTATGTATCCAAGATCTCACAGCAAACCTCTGGAAACTTTTAAAATCATATACCTCCCACCCACTTTGGTGATTCATGGGGATACATGTGATGTTGCCATATGAAATTCAGGGAATATCACCAAAATACCAATTATTGGGCAAGAAATTAAAAATCTTAGAGATACAGAGCAGTGTTTTCATGACTGCCATCCATTGAAGCTATTGGTTTCAGAAGAAAAAGACAGATTCAGATATGAAGACCTGATTAAGAAGGTATCGTCTAAGAAGAAGATTTAGATTTCTGAACTCAGGCTTAAACTATAGACATCGCAGGCTTACACTTTAATATCCCTTAAGCATCAATGAAGCCAAGTATTTGATAATTCAGTCACAATCTCTAAACCCCCTTAATAGGAAACTAGACTAGCCTACATAAAAGACACAATTTTGACCACAGTATATTTGTGTCTATAAATACATCACTATTTAAAACATTATATAAATGCTAGTTATAGACTTTGGTATGAATGAAGTACCACACGAAACACTGTTGGTTCAGTGAATGTTACTGAATAATGCTAAGGTCACCACTTAGAAGACCCTTCACACTGCTTTGGAATCTTGGGTTAGGTTTAGAATCACTTAGTATTTAGAAATATTAAAGAAAGAGGCTAGAAAACATGAATGATGTCTGTTATACACTCAAATACATCAAAATAAATTTTGTGTATAAATATATATGTATGCATACACAGTCACACACACACACACACACACACACACATACCCATATATATCAAGCTGGAAAAAGGAAATGGTAAACTACTCTACTCTTCTTTGCCAAGAAAATCCCAAATGAGATCATAAAGAATCAGATACAACTGAAACAATTTAGCCACAACAATACATATGCATAAGTCTATACACTTATACATACATACACACATGCTCATATTCTCCATCAAGATATATCTCAAAGAGGGCAACTACAATGTAAGAAGAACAGCAGATGGTTTTCCATTTGTAGTATACAGATCAAATACAAATCCTCTAGGGTTCTCAAGTGGGCAGCTAGGTTACAGAGTGGATAGAGTACCAGACCTGAAGTCAGGAAGATGTATCTTTGTGAATAGTAGCTTTGTGACCCTGGACAAGTCACTTAACCCTGTTTACCTCAGTTTCCTCATCTGTAAAATGAGCTAGAGAAGGAAATGGCAAATCATCGCAGTATATTTGCCAGGAAAATCCCCAAATGGGGTTACAATTAATCACTGAAAATGACTGAAAAATAACAACAACAATAGGCTTCTCAAGTAGACATTGGTTTGGTTTTTTTGTTTGCCACTGTCCATTCTTATAACTCTCCATGTCATATGCTAGCCAGTGCTTACATTTCTCCTTTCCTCCTGCAGTAATAGCGTCTCCTGAGAAAAATAATATTTTCTTATAGGATATCCATTCAGGAATCCATTCAGGATAATATCTATCATAGAAAGAAAGGCAGCATGGTATAATGAATAGAGTTGGCATCAAAATCTGAAAGATCCAGGTTTTAGTTATCTGACATTCCATGCTGACTCAGTGACCTTGGACAAGTCATTTAACCTTTTTTGTGACCTCAGAACTTTACACAATGCCTAGCACATAGTAGTTGCTAAATAAATGGTTAGTGACTGATTGACCAACTTTTACTACTTCTGGTAATTGTTTAAGAATATATGTTCAGAGAATGTGACTTATCTGCATTACCAGAGACACTTCCAAATGAAGAGATCCTTAGACCTATGTAAATCACCTGTGCTGGTAAAAAAAAATGTGCCCATATGTGTGGCATCATGGCTGTATTTTTGTCTAGTAAGGAGTTGTCTGACAGTTCTTCCACTTCAGACTTGGTTATCCCATTTTCTTTTCCTGCACTAGGAAAGTCAATTGCTTCAGTTTGCAGTATATGAAGTAGGGAATTTTATGATGACTTCTCATGTATCTCCTTCTCCATACACTTATAGAGGAAACCAGGGAAGCTCGATTGCCTTAGAAAACTCATACAAGACATTGTTTGTACTTTCTAGACTCTTTCCTTAATATCCTATTCCTAATTCTAAATCTGTCTTAAGATTCCAAAGCACTCTGCAGGGTCTTTTAGCAGCATTCAGTAATAATTACTAAACTATTAGTGTTTTGTATGAGGGTTCATTCGTTTCAAAGTTAATGATAATAATAATAAACTAGCATCCACATGGTGTTTTAAGGTTTTGCAAAGTGTGCTAGGAATATTATTTCATTAGGTCCTGACAAAAACCTGGGAGACCCAGTCCCTGGAGACCATTTTATTAGATCAGGAAACTGGGACAGACAGAGACTGAGTGACTTGCTCAAAAATCAAGTAGCTAGTAAATGTCTGAGCCTAGGATTGAACTCAGGTCTTCTTAATTCCAAGTCTTGCTGAATCCCATAGCTGCCACTAGTCCCCTTAAGGGGGACTTAACTGAAAGATCATTTTTTTAATCCTTCATGAAAGAAAGTCCACTAGTTTCATAACTGTTTTAATGACTGTAAAAAGTACCTCCCCAACATCCTTCAGGAATGTTATATGTCAATAATATTCCAGCTGAACCCTTAAAATGTAATCCTTGTGTGTCAGGGGCATTCACAACATAGAATTTGGGTTCATTTTGAAGAGTTTCTCATTTCTCTGGCTTAGAACTCCCACCCAGAAAATCTGGGGAGTAATTACTCTTAGACCAACTAGTATACTGACATCACCTCTCTTTGCAAGTGCATAGTTAACAAAGCTGAAAAGGAAAAATGTTATTGGAAGTCTACAAAAAAATCAGATGGATCTGACAGCAAAGCTCTTGGAAAACAGACACCTCCCAATGAGCTCCCGTCTGCCAAAGGCACACCTATATACAGTTTCAGTTACTGTTGTATCAGGCAGAGACCCTAGCAAGTTCATACTGTTATTGTTGTTCAGTAATGTTCGACTCTTTGTAACTCCATGGACCATAGCACGCCAATACTTTTCATGGGGTTTTCTTGGCAAAGATTCTGGAATGGTTTGTCATTTCCTTCTCCAAAGGATCAAGGCAGACAGAAGTTAAATGACATGTCCAGAGTCATATAGCTAGTGTCTGAGGCCAGATCTAAACTCAGGTCTTCCTGACTTTAAACCCAGTCTATCTCAGTCTATCCATTGAGTCACATAGGTTCTCCAGTAGGTTCTTAGCATCACCAATTTAAAGCAGTAAAAGGATCTTAGAGGCTATCTAGCTCAACCTACTCAATTTATAGATCAGGAAACTGGGCACAAAGAGTTAGTAAATGTCTAAGGCAGGATTTAAATTCAGCTTTTCCTGTCTCTTTATCCAAGAATCTACCTAGTTACCTGCAAAGTGGTGCAGTTTTGAGTAGCTCCCAGAAGGTGGCGACAGGTACCACTGTCCTCTGTTGATCCTCCTGATCCCTACAACTCTTAAGTATTAGGTCTCACTCATTCTTTGCCATGGCTCCCTAGCTCTTAACTGTCTCCTCCTCTTCCAAGACAGTGTCAGGCACTGATCTTAAGGCCTGATCTATTATAGGATACTATTGCTGAGCAGCACATAGGAGGGACCCTTTAGAGCAGGCGTTCTTAACCTTTTAGGTACCTTAGATACCTTCTGGCAGTATGGTGAAGTTTATAGGCTACTTCTCAGAATAATTTTTTGTTTTTGTTTTTTTTATGGAAGTAATTGCTAAATTTCAGTTAAAGGCTAGTGAAAGTAAAGATGGATTTTTTTTTCCTCATGGAAGGTCACAGACACTCTGATTCACCTGAATCCCAGTTTAAGAACATACCCCTGTGTGTTCACAATAGGAGGAGACCAAGTTTTTCTCATATCATTGCTCTCATGAAGAAATGCTAGAATAGGAATCTTCTTTTTATAGACCTGAGTCTATTTTTTCTTCCAGCCTGACCCCATGCCCAGAGATATACTCACCTGCTCAGGAATCCTGTCTCTTTTTATCTCAAGGTACCAAGACCCAGAAGCAATGTCCTTCTCCAGACACCTGGGAGGGGTATCTCCTGGATTCAGCGAGCATTCCTCTTTCAGAAGTTCATAAGGCATAGCATTTCTTCTTAATAAGTCTTCAATCCCAAATGATGCCTGAAGGGTGCCATCTAGGGTACCAGCTCCATCTGGGGTAGAAACATCAGCAGGAGGCCTAGTCCCTGGAGACCACCACAAATGTTTTTGAAGCTTACTATTTCATGACACGATCTCAATACACTGAAAGGGGAAGTTACAGATGGGTTGAAATTAACTTGGTGTAACAATTGAAGCTTCAAGCTGAATGGAAGCTAAATTATTATTATTATTTTTAAATTTGGGGAGAATTGGCCTGTGATTTCACAGGGATAGGGAATAGCCAAAAGGGATAGGAAGTTATTGATGAGGTTTTCCTTCTGTCTGTGCAGAACTACAGTTTCTTTGAGCACTAAGTCGTTATGTGATTTGGTGAAGGTTGTACAGCTATTTGTATGACAGGACAGGTTTTCCAAATGTATGTAATGGAAAGAAGGCTGAACTTAGTCATAAAACCTGTATTCAAATCCTGGTTCTGTATCAGTTGTGTGATCTTGGGCAAAGTGCTTAACCTATGTGGACCCCAGTTCCTCATCTGTATAATAAGAGGGTTGGATAAGATGGCTTGAATGTTTCTTCAGCTCTAAAATTATAATCTATGATCTCAGGACTCTGGAGGTGAATCTTTGGGCACTCTGACTCTCTCAATGCAACTTTATTTCTTCACTGACCTTATATTTCAAAAGGGATTTTAAATTGAAGGATATGTTTGCTTTATTTCACTTCAGTCATATAGAAGGTATATGTGCTTTAGGGAGAGTTTGGCCTCGGTCCTCTGTGGTCCTGTTCAATAATATATTAAGATCCTGATATCCTATGAAATATAACTTGCTTGAATAAGTACAATTAGCTGTTAATTATCACATTAGCTAACACCATTTCTCAAAGATTTGAACATGTCAATGTTATGAATGTTGATACAAACTATTTCTTCTATTTGACAAAATAATCATTGAAGAGTTATAGTAACAGTAGAATTTGAGCATTTAGGCACCAATCTTTACAACATGCCTGTAGTTGGAGGAATTTTTTTATATGAAGAGATTGAAATTCCCAGCTTAGGTCTCAGCAAGCAACATTTCTTTGCTTGGCAAATCTTAAAGTGTCATACAAATACTAGTTACTATTAATGATGGTGATAATGTCAGTTAAAGAGATAAACTAACCTAATCCTCTTGTTTCACAAATGAGGAAACTGAGGGGTAGTGTTTTGTCTAAGAACACACAGGGACATAGTGTAGCTTTAGTCATTTGGTGATTTACTTCAGCATGATAGGAAGCTATTTACTGAGGGCCTACAAGGCATACCATGAAAGCAGATGCAAAAATAAAGAAGAATTTTTTTATGTCTTATTTTCTTTGACCTCCAAAAGTTTCAACAGAAAGAAAATCAGCACTAAGATGCCAATGGAATGAACAATGTACAAGGCTTACAGTATTTGATCCCTCTTAACTCTACTGTTGCTTAATTAATACCCTGATCAATTCTACTGCCTAATTCTCTCTGCTGTTGTTGTTGTTCAGTTGTTTCAGTCCTGTCTGACTCTTTGTGACCCCTTTTGGGGTTTTCTTGGCAGAGATACTGGG
This sequence comes from Pseudochirops cupreus, assembly GCA_028627135.1. NCBI lineage: Eukaryota > Metazoa > Chordata > Mammalia > Diprotodontia > Pseudocheiridae > Pseudochirops > Pseudochirops cupreus. The sequence continues at coordinate 77,770,801 of CM053584.1, forward strand.
AAATGGCTTCCCATTCCCTTTTGCAGTTCATTTTACAGATGAGGAAACTGAGGCAAACAGGGTAAAGTGACTTGTCCAGAGTCACACAGCTAGTAGATATCTGAGGTCAGATTTGAACTCATGAGAATGTATTTTCCTTTTTCTAGGCCTAACACTCTATCCACTGCGCCACCTAGCTGCTTTATTCTTTCTGCTAATTATTTTCTATTTATCCTGCGTATATATAGCTTGTTTGTACATGTAAATGTTCATTGACTGGCTAACACTATGCAAAAAGATACAGAGATTAAAAAAAAAGCCATAACCCCTACCCTCCAACAGTCTATAAGAAAGAAAAAACAAAGTGAGAGAACGAATCCCTCCCCCAACCTCCTCCCACTCTGTTTTCTTGGTTGTAAGAGACATCTAAGTATGGGACTAAACCATTTTTCAGGAACTTGCATTTGATTTCCTTTCTTAATTTAGAAATTTAAAAAAGAATGATTAAAAAATCCATGCTCTCTGATGGTGTTTCTGTTAATAAATTCCTTTTATCTTTGCTTATCACAAAGTTGAAAGCTTAATGACTGATGTTTTGAATAGATACATTTGTACATTTAGCAGCTGTTCAGTATATTTTTAATAATTTCCCTTTTTCTGCAGTTTCATTTCTACTCATACTTCCCCTTACATGGCCATGTACTCATTGCCCCTAATTCTCTCTGCCTACCATATGCCTCTTTCCTCCTAGATCTGTCACCTATTCTTTTGCCCTCCAGTGGACCAGCCCTTGAATCTGAATATCAGTCAGAATTAGACTCCAGAACTCTGGATGCCTATTACTTTAACCACTTGCAAATCAGCAGTAGCATCTTAAATCCTCACAGTTGATCTGGCTTCTCATTTCTCTTTATACTCTCATTTTTACTCCTCCCTGTACTACCACTCATTACTTTTCTCCTAGACTATAGTAATGTCATCCTAACTAAGATGCAGTCTTTTCCTTCTTCACTCTATCTTTGACATAGTTGTCAAAGTAACCTTCTCAATCTTATAACTTTTCCTCCAAAACACCCCTCTTTTGAGCTTCCATATTTCCAGAAGGTACTCCTGTTTTCCTGTGACCTACGTTTGCAAGTTCAGTGCCATGCTCACCTCTGCACTCTTATTCACCCCACAGAGAAAATAAGTTGCCAAATGCTGTCATTTTCACCTGCACATCTCTCACTTCTGACATCCCCTTCTCTGTACTAACACAATCAACAGCCTAGCCCTAGCCCTCAACATCTCTCTCCTGGAATACTGCAATAGCCTCATAATGGTCTCTTATCCCTAATCTCTCATCTCAGTCTTTCCTCCCTACACTTAATTTGTAAAGAGTGAGCCTGATCAAATCACATCCCCTACTCAATGAATTCCAGTGGTTCCCTAGTACCTTCATGACAAAATAGAACCACCTCTGGGAATAGAAACTCTTCACAACTTGTCCTTAACTGACCTTCCCAGCCTTACTGCACATTTGTCTCCATGAATCCTGAAGCCTGGCCAAACTGTCCTTAATATTCCTCCTATCTCCCAACGCCTTGTCTTTGCAATGGCTACCTCTCATGCTTGGAGTAGACTCCCTCCTTACCCCCCTATCTTGGATCTCTTCTCCTTCAAACCTCAGCTCAACTTCCCCTCCAAAATTATTTTGTATCATCTGCTCTGTATTTGTTTGCATATTCTTATGAATATTAATGTAGTCTTTCCCATTGGAATAGAAGCTCCTTGAGGTAAGGAATTATTTCACTTGGTCTTTGTATCCACAGAAACTAGTGGGAATATAGTAGGTCCTTCAGAAATACTGATGGAATAATTACTTCCTAATGCATGAGATTTACTATGTCATTCCCCTGCTCAAAAACAACTCCCTATCAACATAGGGATAAAATACAAATTCTCAGTGAGGTATTTAAGTTCATTTAAAATCTGGTTCCAAATCTTATTTTCTAGCTTTATTCCAAAATATTGTTCTTCATGCATTCTGTGTTCTAGCCAATCAAAATTACTTCCTGTTCCCCAATATCGTTGTGCCCTTTCCCACCTTGAGGTATCTGTAGAAGCATAGAATGCACCCCTTGCACAAATATCTTTTGAAGTCCTCTTTCTTCAGGGCTCATTTTGGGTGATACCTCTGTCCTGATGTCTTTCCCCAGATGAAGGCAATCTCTTCCCCATTTTTGTAAGCACTTTGCTAGACCTCTCTTTTGGGATTATCCCATCTTATAAGCATATTTTTCTTAGGTTGAAGAGTACATGCTCTGGAGGTCTTCACTTCCACTTGTCTCTCTCTTTAATGGCTAGGTGACCTTTGCCAAGCCAATGAAACTCTCTGAGTCTCCCTTTTAAAAGTAAAAAGGCTAAAAACCTGCCCAAGACACTTCTTAAAATAATAGAAGTTGTATAGTATAGTTGATAGACAATTAGCTTTAGGATTAAGATGTCCTGGGTTCATGTCCCAACTATGACACATACTGTCTGTGACCCTGGGTAGATTGACCTAAGGCCTCTCTCAAAGCCTCAGATATGTCAGGACCCATATGTACAAAAAATGTTTATGTTAACACTTTTTATTGTAGCAAAGAACTGGGAAAAAATGTTCGAAAATTGGGGAATGACTGATCAAATTAGAGTATATGACTAAAATGAAATGTTATTTCACTATGAGAAATGACAAAAGGGATGGATTCAGAGAACTCTCTGAAGGCTTGTATGAAATGGCACAGAATGAAGTGGGGAGATTCAGGAAAACAATTAATTGGCTGATGTTGTTCAGTCATTTTTAGTTGTGTCTGACTCTTCATGACCCTATTTGGTGTTTTCTTGGCAAAGATACTAGAATGGTTTGCCATTTTCTTCTCTAGATCATTTTACAGATGAGGAAACTGAGGTAAACAGGGTTAGGTGATATGCCCAGGGTCACCCAATAGTAAATGTCTGAGGCCAGATTTGAACTCAGATGAGTCTTCCTGACCTTAGGCTCAGCATTCTATCCACTGAGCAGCCTAGCTGCCCAAGACAATGACTGCAACATTATATAAGAAAAAGACTTTGAAAGACTTAAAATCCTTGATCAATTGAGGCATTGAGTATAACTCCAAAAGAATGGTGAAGACGCGTGCTTTTCACTTCTTGGCAGAGAGGTGATTGATTAGAGATACAGAATGAGATATGCATTTTTAAATGTGGAAATATTAAATGTATATGTGTGTATCTCTCCTTCTTTAAAAACAACAATAACAACAACAATTGTATCTCTTTTTTAGAAAGGAGACCTTTATCTTATTTCATCCTCTGAATAACTGTGTGAATTAGATACTCCAAGTATCAACTCTTTTAGAAGCAGATGGGAAGTTACCTTTTATGGTCCCACTTGCCCAGTGACCACAGAACTAGTAAGGTCAGAGAGCTCTGATGACTCCAAATCTGTTCCCTTCCATCACAGTTGCTTCTTTATGATTATGCTCTTGTAAGGCATTATTTTATTTTAAAGTTTTACCATTTAAACCACTTTTTCATACATTGTAAGGAGTTTCCTTAGGCTAGAAATCCTAACCAGGGAAAGTGTAAAGCCTCCTCATTACGTTTCCATAAGGAACTTGTGAATCTGATGTTTATTTCTTTGCCTGCCCTTTCAAAAATACTTTGGGGGGCTTTTAAAAAGAGATGTCATTTATTAGCTTGGGGATTCTTTAGAGTAAGCTGTTACCCCAGTGACCAGTTTCTCTATTCCTTATCTATCTCTCTACTAAAAACCGCATCATAGAATGTTGATCATTTCAGGAAAAAAAAATGTTCCCAGTTGTGCAACTTCCCTTTCTTGTTGGACAACCTCTTCTAGACTGCCCCTGCTCCCATTCTCTGCTCCTTATTGCTCATAGGAGGATTCCAAAGCTAATGGAAAGTCCTCACTGTTGCTCTGGCTTTATCATCTTTGGTCTGTTTGGATTTGCTCTTGTAATTCTTAATGTTTGCCTCCTTCAAAAAGTAAAGCTCTATGAACAGATCGGACAGTCATGCCTTGTCTAAGCAGAGGTGGTTCATACATCATTTTAGAGAGACCTGAGAAGCCATCTTGTCCAAATCACTCGTATTATAAATGAGGAAACTGAGGCCCAGATGGGGTAATTGGATTTTCCAAAGTCATCCACAATGAGGATTTGAACTGAGTTACTCTGACTGAAAAATCTAACAATCTTTACACTGTACCTCAATGTAAATTCTTATGTAATATGAATATCCCACAGAACATTGTTGGTATCCCCTTCCTGGTTCTAGTCAACTGTGTAGAGATTTTAGACTACTTTGGGTCAGATATGACTCATTGCTGAGGGTGTGTGTGTGTGTGTGTGTGTGTGTGTGTGTGTGTGTTGTTTCAGTCATATCTGATTCTTCTTGGGATTTTGTTGGCAAAGATGCTGGAATGGTTTGCCTTTTCCTTCCCTAGCTCATTTTACAGATGAGGAACTGAGGCAAACAGGGGTTAGTGACTTGACCAGGGTCATTCAGCTAATAAATGTCTGAGGCCAAATTCGAACTTGGAAGATGTCTTCCTGACTCCAGGCCTGGTGCTCTATCCCCTGTACCACCTAGCTGCCTGTTAGATGATAGAGTTCACTAATAGGCTTCTGAGCAGAACTGATGACAGTGCCCGACCTTACCACTTCTTGACTGTGACTCTCAGAGAGCAATATGTGACTTCTGTCAGGTGTGGAGATAGATGAGTCCTGCCATCACCGCTGCCCACTGTGATGACCTAGCCCATTTAGAAACATGACTCTGGAGTCTTTGGCTGCTTTTGCCCCCTTTGTGTGTATTCTTTCCTGATCTTAAGTATGCACGTATCTGACTTGCTACGAGGTAGCTCAGTGAATACAGAGCTAGGCCTGGAGCCAGGAAGACCTGAGTTCAAATGTGACCTCAGACACTGACTTATTACATGACCCTGGCCAAGTCATTAAATCTTTGGCTCAGTTTCCTCCTCTGCAAAATAGGAAGTTGGCACAAGCTCCTAGGATTGTTGTGAGGATCACAGGAGATCATGTTTGTAAAACACTGAGTACAATTTTTGGTACACAGTAAAGGCTACATAAATGTTAGCTCTTATTAACTGTTGCAGTTTAGACTCTGCCCACCCAGAGATGCCCAAAACTATTGTGGTTTCACGAGTGGAACTATCTCAGAGAATTCAGAGTCAGCCCACCTCTAATCCAAGTGTACAGACTGACGCCTCTCATGAAGCAGGCTAAATGCCGAGAGGAACCAGCAACTTCAGAGAAAGCAAGACAGATTTTTATAGGGTAAAGATGCAACTACATAACAGAAATCATGAATATTAGAGAGGCAGGAGGGGCTTGTTAAGGGATCAGGTAATAGGGAAATGTCCCAGCCACAGTGGAACTGTGCATGTGATTACCCACAATGCATATAGAAAGACCCATTGGGGGTGTGTGTATGTGTGATCATGATATTATAATAAACTTCTCTATGTAATAAGTTCACTCTAGGTTACTGTTACTGCGAAGGTACCTACTTAGGGAAAGTCCCTTCTATTGTTTTTGGGTCCACATCCTTCTTGGGCATCCTGGTGGTGCTGCTTTCTGATTGGCTGAGTATTGTGGTACTGTCTGAGATGAGATATTTGTGGTTGTGGTTGAGTACGTGGACACACCTACTGTTTCTGTGGGAAATATGAAGAATGGGTCTGGGGGCAGTGACTAGCTAGAATGCAGTGGCTAGGATCCCATCACATGCACACACCTGTTCTTTAAGAAATATGAGTTTGTGGACACACCTGTTGTTCTAGTGAGCAGTGAAGCATATAGGAAGAAGCTAGGATATTGAATGGCAGTGAGGGGCGAGTGGCTAGGTAGGGGCAGTGGGCCTGCTGTTCAGCGGGGCCTATAAGGAAGTTAGAATATTGAGTGGGGGCATCTTTATTAGGATTCTATCATTAACTATTATTATCATTTTAGGAATAGGAATATATATATATATATATATATACATACACACATATGTATATGTATGTGTGTATATATATATACATAAACACACACATATACACATACATACACACACACACACACACACACACACACACACACATATATGACTGGAACCAACCTCGTAAGTTGAAAAATTTTCTGATGGGTATTTGTGAGGGTGGAATGTCCTAGATTTGTTGGGGGGCGGGGGTTGACAGCAGAGGAAGTTTCTACATTGACAAAGAAGAGGACTGACCCTAAACCTAGCCATTTCCTAGCAGAATTGTAAAGACAATGTCCAGCCCAGATGGAATGTAAAATGCCCAATTATCAGTCTTGAGAAACTTTTGATGTTTTAACTATTAGTCTCCCAGCAGATTATAGCAGTAGTTATGGGTTAAATGACTGGATTTTCTTCTAAGTCATCTGTTAATGTGTGCTGTGATTCTTTTATGATTGTCATTCCTTTTTCATATAGGAATAAATTACCTGACCTGCACCTGATTCATACTTTATGTTGAACATTGAGTACTTTTTTACTTCCCACCTTCTGGCAATCCTCTAGATTTATGAATCATAATCTAATTTACTCTAATTCTTAAGATCTGGGGATGAGTCACTTGATAAACTGGAAAGTTTAAGAAGAGGTCTCTAATTATGCTAAAGGCAATGATGGGAGGCAAGAATCTTCAGACTTGAATCCAGTTAGAACATGTGCCAGGGAGGTCTTAGCTCCTATGAACTCAATGTCTCAATGCTAGACCTTCAAAAGCTGTCTTTTTGTTTTCTGGATTAGTGACAGCTAGACAAAACTCCTCAAACCTAGAGCATCCTAATGCTTCCCAAGACAAAGTCTTAGAATTCTCATTGTACCTGACACATTGAAGATTCTCAGGCAATGCTCTGTGATGACTGCTGTCACTACTGACAATATATCTGGATGTACTCTATTGTGTAGCTGTGTCTTTGTTAGTGGTTATTTGGAGAATGGGTACTACAATGTACAATATTGGTAGAAAATATTCTCTGCTTTGGAGATAAACTCCATTTTATCTCTTCCAAGGGTTGGGAACCTGTGACCTAAAGGCCACATGTGTCCCTGTAGGTCCTCAAACTTGAAGTTTGGATTCAGTCAAAGGGTCACACTTGAGGACCTAGAAAGCAACATATTCCCCACCCTTGTGATAATTTAACTGATATGTCAAAATAGGAATGTTTACTTTATAATTAATTTATTAGAATTGATACTTGTTTTCTGTCTCTAGGCCTGTGATTTTATTGGGTACAAAGTTCTGTGAAGAAATTGCCTCTACCAATTTAGACCTACAATTATTATGCAACTTAGAATACCAGAGAGTTGTCTGGAGATGTGGAGAGGTTGAGTGACTTGTCCTTTTTCCTTCCTTTGAAAATTTTCATTGCTAATCTTCGTTCTCATATCACACACATTTCTCTACATATTCCTGTCCCTCCTTCTTCCTTGCCTCCTCCTCTGTTTGTCTCTTTCATCTCTTATTTTTAATAAGAATAAAAAAAGAAAAAATATAATCCAGTTCACCAAAGCTGGCCAACAGATCAACTGAATCTGGCATTATATAATGTTCCACTCCAATAGTTCCTCTCAACACTGACGAGAAAAGGAGAAAAATAATAAAAATGTCAAATTTTATTTTTGTTTATTATCATTACTATAACTAACACTTATACAACACTAATTATGTGCCAGAAACTGTGGCTCATCCCTTTTTGATTATTTTCTCACTTGATCCTCCCAACAGCCTTGTGAAATAGGCACTATTATTATCCTCATTTTCCAGGTGGGTAAACTGAGGCAAACAGAGACTTGCCCGGGGTCACATAGCTATTAAGTGTCTGAGGCCAGATTTGAACTCAGGTTTTCCTGACTCCAGGCTTGACACTCTATCTACTGTTCTACTTCATTGCTTCAGGTACATTCCTGTATCTTTTCATTAGGATCAAACTTGATATAATTTCACAATCAGTTTTGATTGTTGTTCTTCTTTAATGTAAATTATTGTAGTTATGTATATTATATTACTGATTCTGTTTATTTTTTATCAGTTCAAAGAAAGCTCATAATATCCTGTATTCTTCACTTCTTAAAAATGTATTAATATTTGATTATATTCATAAACTACAACTTCTTTAGTCCTTTCCAGGCAATAGGACTTATTGATTTTTACAAGTCAATATTTGTAAGAGGTTGACTTGCCTTGAACCCAAGTCTTTAGGAATCTAATATTGCCTCTCTACTCACTATACTATACTGCCTGTCAAACAGATACATATACCTACATATCTAATTTTATTTGTTTTCATTTGACTTGAGGTTTAAAAATAAAAGACCTGTATTTAAATCCAGACTTATCTAAAACTTACTAGCTGTGTGACTATGAAGTCATCAATCTCTCTGAGACTCAATTTCTGCTGTGATAATATGGGAATACAATTCAGTTCAAGTAAAAAAGCATTTATTAAAGATTTGCTGTATGAGATGCCATATTGTCTCTCCAGTGTGGGCACCACCCTCAGAAATAAGACGATCAGGTTGAAGTCTCTACTGTGAAAATTTATGTTTAAAAAGGAAAGGGGGAGAAATTTTTGCTTCCCCTAACACTTATTTGGCAGGTGAAGAATGAATCCATCTCAAGAGTAGTTTTCTTTCTTATAAAGTTCTCTTCTCTGATGCCAGAGATCATACCCCTCAGAGTTAGCCTCTGAAGAGGGGATAGCACTTTTCAAAGAATTAGTAAGTCCATGGCTGATTCTTAGCCATCCAATGACTAGCTGCCCTCTAATTTCACCAGTTTTGACTAGAGGACTACAAAGGACAAAGGGAAACAAGGTATGTCATTCTATACTCTTCATTTAAGACTTCAGTCTCCTGTTGTCCCAATTACGTTCCCCACCTTTTATGATTTCATCAACTGAGCTAGGGAAAATCAATTGATCCTGGATGACCTAATAAACTGTCCCCTGCCCTCAACAGATATGCATTGTCCTACCCTACTTCTTCACCAGCTTGTGTCTTTGAAATTATTTATTTTTATGGTATTGATATTATAGTATAAATTTTTGCCCTGGTTCTGCTCACTTCATTTTTCATCAGTTCATAGAAATCTTTTCATGCATTTTTGAACCTTTCTTTTTCCTTGTTTCTTACAGCACAAGAATATTCCATTATATACAAGTACGATCTTTTATTCAAACCTTCCTCAGTTGATGGGCAAGTGGGTTGGGTGGGGAGGGGAAAACAAGCATTTTTATTAAGTTCCTGTTATGCACAAGGTACTGTGCTAAGCACTTTATAAATATTATCTATTTTGTTCCTCACGGCAATACTGAAAAATAGGTGCTAATATCTCCATTTTACAGTTGAGGAAACTGAGGCAGAGATTAAGTGACTTGCTCAGGGTCACACTACCATTAGGTGTCTGAAGTTAGATTTGAACTCAGGTCTTCCTGATTCTCTGACACAGTATATTGCACTACTTAAGTGTCTCTTTATAGGTCATCTCCTTAGTTTCTAGTTTTATGCCTCTTTAAAAAGAGGCATTTTTGATACATAAAGAACTTTTACATCTTTCTCTTATTTCTTTGGGGCATGTCTAACAGTGTTATAGTTAGGTCAAACTGTTTAGTAACTTTTTGTATATACTTCCAAATTGCATTCTAGAATGCTTGATCCTTTTCACAGACCCATCATTCACAAGAGCATCAATGTTCCTGTTTTCCCACAGCCCCTCTCTAATTTTCTTTTTCTTCTTTGTCATCTTTAGCAGTCTGATGTATGTGAGGTAGACACTCATAGTTGCTTTAATTTGTTTTTCTCTAATTATTAGCAATTTGAAATATTTTTTCATGTAACTATCATTTAGCTTTCTTCCATTGGAACTATCTTTCCATGTCCTCATTAGAAAATGGCTCACTTTTTTTTTTTTTTTTTTTTTTGCTTTTTGGAGGTAGGGCAATTGGAGTTAAGTGACTTGCCCAAGGTCACACAGCTAGTAAGTGTTAAGTGTCTGAGTTTGGATTTGAACTCAGGTCCTCCTGACTCCAGGGCCAGTGCTCTATTCACTGTGCCACCTAGCCGCCCCAAAAATGGCTCGCTTCTTATAAATTTAAATCAATTTCTTTGAAAATTAGAAAGTTTCTGCAAAATTTTTTTACTTGTTTCTCCAATTTGTCTATGACATGACATTTTACATCTGTGAATTTGGAGCTTATCTTGGTTTGAGATGCAAGATTTTGGTCTAAATCTAATTTATTCCAGATAGTATTCCAATTTTTCCAGCAGGTTTTTTTTTAAATAGTCCTTATTCTAGTAGCTGCAGACTTTGTGTTTATTGAAACTAGGTTACTAATGTTATTTGCTTCTGTATGTCAGATCTGTTCCACCGATCGATCTTTCTATTTTAACTAGTACTGAATTGTTTTTGAGAAATACTGTTTTGTAGCACAATTTGGGATCTGGTAGTGCTAGGCCTACTTCCCACTTTTTCATTATTTCCCTTGATATTCTCCATCTTTTTTTGCCTCCATATGAGTTTAATTATTATTTTTTTCCAATTCTACAAAGTAATTCTTAGTAGTTTTATGGATATGTCACTGTATATGTAAATTAGTTTGGGTCGTATTGTCCTTTTTATCATATTGACTCAGCCTACCTATGAAGAAACTAAGATGGTTAAAAAGAAGAAAACCACACAGCTCATCTCTCTGCTACCACTTAACCAGAGATCTCAAATTTTCTGGGGTGGGGGAACAACTCTTGAGTCTGGCCCCAAACAGATTAAAATATAATTGAAAACTATCTACAAAATAAATGTTAATTTGTGGTTTTCTAAGCCAATATGAAGCCTGTAGGAATCTCTTTCTGTTTAAGTTTGACACCGCTGCAAACAACTGTTGTACCACTCAACCCCCACCCCTCAAGCTGCAAATACTATCCAGATCCCCATGATTGTCAGAAGTGAAAGTGAAAGACTAAGAACTAAAACAAAACTAAACAAAACCCCAGTGGGGGAAGGGGGGGAAGCTCAATGAGAAGGAAGAAAGATCTCCCAGGTTGTGAAGAAAAATAAATATTCAGAAGTTCCTCTTCCTTACAGATACACCTGCTCCCACCAAGGAAAATACCTTAACTACTGCTCCATCAGAGAGATGACCTATGACAATGTAAATTAAAGAAAAAACCTTTCTTTCCTCTCTCTCCTCCTAAGGAAAAGGCTTCAATTAAAACTGATTATAGAAGGTGAGGATCTGGTGTCCTTGGTAAAGGATAATGTATGGGTTGAAAGAAGGGGCCCTAACTTAATCTGACACCTGAAAGAAAAGAGAGTCTGGGTGGAAGACACCCCCAGGGCAAAGGAAGGAGTCTCAACTTGATCTGATCTACAGAGCAAGATAAATCTAGAATTCTATTTTTTTGTTTTAATGGGATTTCACTTCTGTAGGGGGTCCAAGCCCACCACAATGGATTAGCCCAGCATCTTAGGTGTGTATGTGTGTGTGTGTGGGGGGGGGGGGGGGGAGGAGTGGAGTATAGGGAAGCAGATAAAAGGTGAGCATCAGTCCTGGATAGGGTCAGGTGCAGAAACATTTTAACTAGACTGGTTTTGATTTCATTTATTTTTCTATTCCCTGGAATAGTGAACTTGAAAGTTATGTGCTCAGGAGTCCCAGTATCAACCACCATCTGCCATTTGACTCTAATGTTTCCTGTACAGTTTATGTAATATTCTCTCATAGAAATTAGAAGTCTCAAAGAGTTGCAGATTATAGATGTAAGACCTGTGGGGGACCCTAGAGAGTATCACTAGAAACTTATGCTAAATGGGGTGTTAAGAGGAGGAACTAAGGAAAGCCTTTTCTTTTCTTCTTAACACAGCAAGAAATGGGTGTCGGCTGAACAAGTGGAGAGGAAGCTGAGGTGGTGGAGTGGAAAGTGAAGTAGGAGTTTAATGTGCTACAGCTGGGGTGTGGTTGGACTCATCTCTCTGAAACAGACACCCGCCCTGGTCAAATGGGGGGGAGTCCAATGACCTGCTTGTCCTTCATGCCTGTACTCACCCTTGTATACTACTATCTTCTCTGATCAATAGCAATACTTAAATAATTATTGGGAATTGATGAGTTTTCAACCAAAGTGCACTTATTAATTAGCTCAAAACCTCCTAGTTGTTGGTCAGTAATTCCAGGTTATGTCAAGTGTCTCAGTGTGCCTATGTCACCCCATCAAAAACTACAATCTTAGAGCCCGTCAAGTCCAACCACCTCATTTTACAGATGAGGGAACTGAAGCTCAGGAGGTCAGGTGATCTGTTCAGGGTCATACAGTAAGTTAACATCAGAGGTAGGATTTGAACCCTGCCCTTCTGACTCTAGAAATAGTGATCTTTCTGTTGTAGCAAGCTTATTAGATGGTCTGTAAGAGTTATTATAGAGGAAAATCCATGTGCCAGTGCCTCTGAAATCACCAGAGGCAAGTTCTAAACAGACTGACTCAACACATACACATATGTATATATATATGTGTGTGTGTGTGTGTGTGTGTGTGTGTGTGTGTGTGTGTGTGTGTGTATATATACATGTTTGTATGCATGTATGTATCAATATTTCAAGGATTTGTGATTTTGTCTTTCCAAATGAAAATCAGATCACAACTCTTCTATGACTTAGGACCTTAGCGAATTATCTGTCTATAGTTCAGAGAAATTAAATGGCATGCCTTGGTCACACAGCTGATGTCAGGTGAAAGCTTGAGACCCAGTTCTTCTGAACTCCAGGTCAAACACTCTCTCCATTATGTTAGCTCCTTAACTAAGAACATACAGGATATATTTATGGAAAACACACCCCATTATGCACAAAGGTAAAGTGATACTAACAAATTTATACTACTAAAATGTAAAATTCTGCCTTTTATATTATTTTTTTTTGCGGGAAATGTTTTTATATAGTTTGAGTAATAGTTACACATCAGAGTAAAAGTCCTGAGAAGAAATGACTAGATACAACTAGATAAATTTTTGTTTGTATGAAGTATATGTGTGTGTCTAAGTATGTATGTTTGATTATCTCTTAGGACTGCTGAAATTATTTCAGGTAAAAATAACTAACATGTATCTAATACTTTATGGTTTACAAAATAATTTTGTTGATTATCTCATTTGATAGGGAAGTAATCCTATGGAATTCTGTGATAATTATTATGCTTCAAAGATACTTCAAAACCTTTCCTGAAAATATGAAACTTCATCTTTTATATCCTTGGGAGGAGAAGAAGAAGAAGAGGAAGAGTAAGAAGGAAAGGAGGAGAAGCAGAAGAGGGGGAGATACAGAATACAAGCTTACCAAGGTAGAAACACCACCTTATAAACAGAATGATGTTTTCAGCTGCTTGCTCTAACCTAAGAAGAATACGTCAGGATTTGTGAACATTCTAATCCTGTGGTTCTCAACCTTCCTAATGTCACGACCCTTTAATACTCCTATGTGGACATAATCTGCATGTGGGTGGACCCACCTGGAGACGGATAAAGAAGCGGTGTCTCGGTTCCTAAGACCATCGGAAATATATGTTTTCTGATGGTCTTAGGTGACCCCTATGACCCTGTGAGAGGGTCGTTTGACCCTCAAAGGGGTTGCGACCCACAGGTTGGGAACCACTGTTCTAATCAGAAAGTGGTCCTTGTCCATCTGCTTTTGCTTATTTCTCCTCTTACACATTCTTTAGAACTTTTCTAAAAAATGATTTTAACACATGACATAGGGGAAAGAAGACCACCCAGGGCCTTCTAAGACCACAAGGTGATGAATACAAAGCACAGGATGGAATTATATTTTCATGATTAAGAACACTTCTCCTCCTCCCCCCCTTCTTTTGGCAGAGCAGAAATAGGAAAACTATACTTGGTGTACATGGGAGATTTGTGTGGGACTTGTTAGGGAAAAAAATATTGTCCTATGTTATACAGAAAGAGGATTGTATAAACATAAACTCATATGCAGAACACTAGAATGTATAAACAGAGGTGGAGTGTTATAGGAGAACATACAAAAATCATTCCATAGATAGCACTGGTCATGTGCTCATGGTGCTTAAAATTTTTGTCTCCATAACTTAGGACATGTATTAAGGATATAGACAGTGGAATAACACATCAGTATATAAAGATCAGCCTTAGATCTTTAAGGAGATTGTAAAAAAAGTTTATTTTACCTGAAAAAAAATGACTGAGGATTTCCAAATATATGTATGTAGGAAATAGAAATAAACTCTAGGCATCATTGAGAATAAAATGTTAACACTGATCATATGGTATTCCATTCTTCCTAGAAGGGAATTTGTCTGAGGAATGTCAGTATGGTTTCATCATAAGATGAATGAATATTTCTTTGTGAGATAGTTCAGTAGTGCAGTGGGTCAAGTGCTGGGTCTGAAGTCCCTAAGAAGCCTGGATTGTCTGCTGGGGGAAAAATTCAATAAAAATTTGACTTATTTCCTATTCTGGTGACTTGTTATTCTGTCTACCTGTAGTAGAAGACTATGTTAACTGCCCTGGTGGACCTTGCCTTTGCTCCAGTGCAGAGGTGTCAAATTGGGTTGCAATATTTCTCAGTTCAGAAGGGACCTCATAAAAATGTAATTGAGAAATGCCTAACAAAGTAAATAAAATACAATACAATATAGATTATGTTAATTTGTGGTTTTCTAAGTCAACATGTGGCTTGTAGGAATCTCTCTTAAAGTTTGACGCCACTGCTCCACATCATCCTCTGCCACCTATCTAGCCCACCCTTCACACATTTCCTACAGTTCCAGCTGCCTCTCACTCTGGGCTTACTCAGGCTTTGTTTGGAGGGCATAATTCCAACAAAGTTCAGGAAAAAATATGTAATATCCTTTCTATATTTTCCTGGTCTAAGAACAGAAGGAGACAACATCTTCCAGGAGTACACAGACTTCAACTGCAGAGACATACTATGCCCAAAGATCCACCCCCAAGACTACTATAGTTGGTTGGCTGTTGTTCCTGGCTGATTTACAGGTTCACATAGTTTGGTTTTGTCATTATAGAGTGTGATAATTAGCAAATGAAACTGAATAATAATGTAGAAACAGACTCAGCAGATCAAGTTTTCTCTGTCAATTACTTTTCCACTATACTACACAATTCACAGCCTCAAGGCAAATGGTGACATGGTTTTCTTTTTCTTTCTACTACTTTCATTTTTCATTTCTATTCAATGTGTCTCTCATGAAAAAGGACAGGCCCAAAGTTAGTCGTGTCCATAACTGCTGAGAAAGCCCAGGACCTTGTATCCAGTAGTCCCAGGAAGAGTATCACTCCCAAGGGCAATATAATCTATCTCCTTTCTCCGTTCAATTTCTTCTGGTTGTTAATAATAAGACAACATCTGTCATTTATATAGCAGCTTAAGATTGGCAAAATGCTTTACTTTATTATCTTATTTGAGCCTCACAACAACTCTGAGATTTTTTTAAAGGCAGTTTTACCCCTATTCTCCTGATGAAGAAACCAAGGCAGACAGAAAAATAAGTGACTTGTCCAAAGTCACACAGCAAGTTAAGTCTGAAGCAGTATTTGAACTTAATGTCTTTCTGACTAGATGTAACACTCTATCCATTGTGCCATGTAGCTCTGTTGATGGGAAAATTCTGAGAGTTTTTCTTTGGTCAGATATTGCTGTTGTCCTAGTATGATTAAGTTGGGAGCAGTAAGAAGAGATGGATGTGCTAAACATATTGTGCATAGCACTGGTAATAAGAATTTGATAAAGACAGATCTTACTTTTCAGGAGGTTACATTCCAATGAAAAAGACCCCACAGGAGAATTAGAGATGAAAGGTATGTGGAAGGAAGTTTATCAGTTTGGGGGAAGGCAGTTGGGAAGAATATGAAGTCCTGAGAACAAATTTAGCTGAGAGGGAATGCTGGGAATCCTCAGGAAATGGTAGATAGGGAGGAAAAGTAATGTTATTGATTGGTAAATAGGGCAATCACAGATGATTTTGATTCAAATAGATTTTTTTTCCCCAATGTGGCAGGTTGATCAAGGGAGTTCCTTGATTGATTTAATGAGTTTAACGAGAGGCAAGTTTTTAAGTGGGACTTCAGATTGTACCTCCCCATGGAAGGTGTTGACACGTCCATTGCCATCTTGTTGAGAGAACTAAAAACATCTGATTAAATGTCATTGAATGAGACTGCTTTCAACATGAATTGATTGCCATGAATTGATTCAACTTGACTATTTTGAAAACAGACTTCTGCCAGAGAATCTACACCTTTTTGCTAGTCTATAAAAAGGAATCATATGTGAGGATACAATCCCCTCCTCCCTTTTTTGCCTTTTCTTTTCTGCCTATTTTCTAGAAAGAACTCTATACTGTAGAAGCTATTAATTATAACTTCGATGAGCCACATGGAAGGTGTAGATGTATGCTTTCCCACATAATTTCAACAATGACATTTTGAAACTCCAGCTTCCAAGATATAGGAGTCAGCAGTGGAGGCTTCCTAAACAATTTGATCTCAAAATTTAGCCAGCAAAAGGGGTTTTGTGAGATCATGAAAGCCTTGAGGTTACTGCTTCACAATAGACCTAGGTTTGAGGTTCTGATGATCTGGCACTCAATTAAGGGAACAGGACTTTGCTAAGCAGGATGATTCTCAATAACAGAAGAGATTTCCTAATGTCCCATTCCTCCGCCCCCTTTTTTTTTTTCCATTTTATGTTATTTTTCAATTAGCAAATATTTGCTTTATCTCTGAATAGTAAAGCAAAACATGATCCATGTCCAAAAACGAATGTTTCGTTCTGAAACTTGTGGCCTTGAACCTGTTAGCTTTCTTTCAACAAGGTATGTGGCATAAATTATGAGACCTCTGGAATCATGGTTGATCATTGCATTGATAATAGTTCTTAAAACTTTCAAAGTTGTTTATCTCTATAATGTTGTTGTGAAAAAAAATGTTCCTCTGGTCCTGCTCACTTTATTTTTAACTCAGTTCATACAAGTCTTCACAGGTTTCTCTATGTACATTCCTTTTCTCATTTCTCACAGCACAATAATATTCATCATATTCATAAGTCATAATTTGTTAAGACATTCCTCATTTGATAGTCTAACCCTCACTTTCCAGTTCTTTGTCACCATAAAAGGACCGCTATGTTTATGTACATATAGCTCTTTTCCCTCTTTCTTTGGTTCTTTTTTTTTGGTGGGGTGGGGAGAGAAGAGTCCTAGCAGTGATATCACTGGGTCAAAGACTATGTATAGTTTAGTGACTTTGGGGAGCAAAATTCTATATAATTCTCCTGAATGGCTGTACCAATTCATAGCTCCGCCAATAATCTATTAATACCGTGGTGTCAAAACCGAGCAGAAACGGATCTGGAGTATTTGAGGCTATTTACTAGTTTGACGCTTTTACTTTAATGTGCCTGTCTCCCTTTTTGGCCATATTTACCAATCTGATGGGTGTGAAATGTAACCTCAGAATAATGTTAATATGTATTCTTCTAATTATTAGTGATTCAGAGCACTTTTTCATATGGCTTTTGATCGGATGTCTTCCTCTGAAAAATGTCTATTTGTCTCCTTTCCCCAATGATTTATCACATGGGGAATGGTTCTTATTTGTTATCAATTTAAATCAAATTCTTATTTATCTTGGAAATGAGACTCTTTTTTAAGGAAAACTTACATTTTATTCCCTCCTTCCCTCTAGGGTTGAAAGGAAGAGCAGGAAGAGCAAAGGATTTGGGATAGTTTGTACTCTGCTGTTTTTCAGCACTCAAAGAGATCTGTGATAGATAGGTAGGTGGGTAGATGGATGGATAAATGGATAGATAGATAGATAGATACATAGATACATAGGTAGGTAGGTAGATAGATATATAGGCAGACAGACAGATAGACAGACAGGTAGATAGATTGAGTGTGTGTGTGTGTGTGTGAGAGAGAGAGAGAGAAAGAGAGAGAGAGAGAGAGAGCATTTATTAAGTACTATGATGTACTAGGCATTGTGCTAAGATATTTACAAATACTATTTTCACTTAATCCTCACAGGAATCCTGTGGAAGGTACTAATATAATGACCATTTTACAGTTGAAGAAATTGAGGCAAAAACAAGTTAAGTGACTTGCCTACAATCACACAGCAAATAGTACTAAAGACAGGATTTGAATCCAGGCCTCTGTGACTTCAGGCTCAGTGTGCTATCCACTGTACCACTTAGCAAACAAGATAGTCTGCCCTCAAGAAGCTTACATTCTAACAGGGGAAAATAACATAAAGGGTTGCTTGAAAGAGTGGGAGAAGAAGAGGTGAATGATGTGGAGTTGGCTAGGGTGTGATATAGAGGCCTGGTTCTTGGCAAGATAAGGCAAAAATATACCTATTGAAGCCAGACAACATGATGACTGAGTCCAGGGTTGTGGTGCTGGGGAGATGAGAATGATGTCTGGAGGTCATTTGCTGTTAGAGTAAGTTTGAGCTGAACAGGGCTGTCCTGCGGCTAGTTTCTTTGGAAAGCAACTGCTAAGTTTTCAGTATGAGTGTTTACACCTTCAAATTGGCAAATGCTACAAAGAAGGGCTCGATTTATTTTTTGATTGTCTAGAGTAGTGGTTCTCAACCTTCCTAATGCCACAACCCTTTAATACAGTTCCTCATGTTGTGGTGACCCCCAACCATAAAATTATTTTTGTTGCTACTTCATAACTGTAATTTTGCTGCTGTTATGAATCATAATGTAAATATCTGATATGCAGGATGTATTTTCATTGTTACACATTGAACATAACCCACAGGTTGAGAACTGCTGCTCTAGAGAGTGATGGAGAAAATGTGAGTGATGCAAGTTCAGCTTGCAATTACATTGTGCATACTTCTCCTCCCCTCTCCCCCCAGCTGATTTACCAGTCTACAAAGCTGCAAATAGGGCTTAATTAAGAGGAGAAATGCATAGAACAATCAAGGAAAACCGGAATGAATGAAATGAGAAGCTGGTCAGAGTTCGAGATAGAGGTTTGTTCTGAGCTCAGAGCTGAAGAGAAGCTAATTCAGGGAGTTTCAATGGGCAAAGTCAAGGGGACATTGAGAACTGGAGTTGAGGGATCCCTAAAAAGAGCAGCTTTGATGTGGAGGTGAGCTGGGCACCCTAAAGGCAGCATGGTATAGTGGAAAGAATGCCACACCTGGAGTCAGGAAAGTTCTCGAGTGCTCAATTCAGATCCGGTACATGTGTTGCTTACTAGTTTGAGGGAGCACTGAGGAGTAGTTAAAGGGCTAGAGTTGGAGTCAGGAAGATTTGTGTTGAAATCCTGCCTCAGAAACTTTGTAGCTACAAGACCCTGAGCTTATGCTCTCTAGGCCTCAGTTCCTTCATCTGTAAAAGGAGAGGTATCTACTACATGGCCCCTGAGGTCCCTTTGAATTCTAAACCTATGATCTTATGATCCTATGAGTCAGATAGAAGATGACCTATCCCTTTAGAAATCAAAAGGGATCTAAAGAAAATAATGGCTTTAGAAATCGACTGAACTAACTCTTGCTAGGACATTGACCCAGAGAGTTTGTGGCTGAAGGAGGAAACAGCTGACTTTAAGGGGAGAGGGTGGTAAAACAGGAAGGAAATTGATGAAACTGACCAAATCATCTGTATATGGTTTGAACCCTGAGATTCCTAACACTATAGCAAATGATTAGTTCTTCATGAATCTATGACTTTCTTCCACTTGCACAAATTGACATACCTCTTTGCCTAAGTAGGGAGTCTACATGATTTGCTCTGGCTGAAAAAAATGAATTGTCACCCATTGACCAACACTCTGGTGATAAACCTCTCTGAATGTAGCTAAGCTAGACATCAGATTACTAACAGTTGTTGTTCAGTTGTGTCTGACTCTTTGTGACCCTGGTTTTCATGGCAGAGATAATGGAGTGGTTGCCATTTCCTTCTCCAGCTCATTTTATAGATGAGGAAACTGACGCAAACACAGTTAAGTGACTTACTCAGGGTCACATGGATAGGAATTGTCCAAGACCAGATTTGAACTCAGGAAGATGAGAATTCCAGAGTCTGAGTCTAGCACTCTATTCCCTGTGCCACTTAGCTGACAGTACAACCTATCACTGCATGGTACTAAATCTTTCCAGCTTGGGAGGCTGTGCCAGGGCTTTAGTTCCCTAGTTAGCCTTTGAGAACCTACTAACCTCCATGTCATGAAAAGTCATTGGTAGAGGACTTTAAAGAAGGAGTGTAGTAGAAATAATATTCAGTCTGGTTGGGACCCTTGTAGATAAGCCTGATTGATCATATAGGAACTTATCAGTAATATTGCTGCTGCGGGTGTCAATGTGACCTTGTAACCAGGAGTGCCAGACTGATAAATACAGAGGCAATCTATACCCAACTAAATTAATGTTATACCTTTACTGTATATGTGTTTCATATTACTATTGTATAAACTTCCTTTTATTAAGTGTTATATGTACTATAAGTATCCTATTTTGTTCCAACCTATAGCCTGAATCACTTGGGTTTGGGTCAGGCCTGCTTCAGAATAAGAAATAAAAATAGCTATATACTTTAAAATGAGCTGATCTGGTGTGCTCTGTTTCAAGGGATATGGTGGTGGTAATCGGGGAGAGGAAGACTAAAGAACATAGAAGAATATTAATAAGAAAAGAAAAGGGAAAAAGATTATAAATCCTAAGAAATGTTCTTAGCGTGGTGGGAGGAAAAAGGTACTCAGAGAAGTCTTGCTGGTAACCTACTTGGGTTGGCAGAATAGTTAGAGTTCGGGACTTGGAGTCTTGAGGACTTGGGTGCAGATTACACCTTAGAGAATTCCTAGCTGTGTGATGTTGAGTAAATCCTTTAACTTCCCTGGGATTCAGTTTCCTCATCTGCAAAGTGAAAGTAGAATTTCTTTAGATCTATAATCTTCGATCAGTTGGAGAATGAGCCTGGAATAACCCAGAATGGCAATATTTCTAGGAACTGTTTGCCTCATTATCTCCAGAGCTGGGTTAGAATTAGACTCAGCTGGTGGTGTGGGAGGGATGTGTATTTGGAAGGAAGGAAGGTGAAGAAGGGGAAGTTGAGAGAACCTTCAGCAACTGAAACATGGTTTTGCTCTATGCATTCATATACCCATTAGGCCATTACATCTGTTAAAGGATATAAAAATCCTTTTGACATGAAGTCCTTTAACGTGAGGACCTTAAACATAAGGTCTTTTTTTTTTTTTTTTTGCTTTTTGGATGGCAATTGGGTTTAAGTGACTTGCCCAAAGTCACATGGCTAGTAAGTATGTCAAGTGTCTGAGGTCGGATTTGAACTCATGCCCTCCTGACTCTAGGGCTGGTGTACTATCCAGTACAGCAACTAGTTATCCCCAAAGTATCTCTTGAAAAGAGAACATAGGAAAAAAAGTCATTATGAATATAAACTTTAAAAATGCTTACTATCCTACTACTACTACTACTACTACTACTACTACTACTACTACTACCACCACCACCACTACTACTATTACTACTACTACTATTACTACTACTACTACTACCACCACCACCACCACCACTACTACTACTACTACTACTACTACTACTACTACTACTACTACTACTACTACTACCACTACTACTACTGCTACTACCTGACATTTTAAAATTTCTTTAAGGTTTTCAAACTAAACATTTCTTTACATGTCTTATGAAGTCATATGATCCTCACAGCAATCCAATGAAGTAGGTGCTAATAATAATTATAATACGAGACTAAGAGATTATGTGACTTGTCCAAGGTCTCAAGACTAATCTGTTTGGATGCGGAGACTCTCAATAGTGAGTCAATAAACATTTATTAAGCACCTATTATGTGCCAAACACTATTCTAAGCTCAAATTCAAACTCAGCTCTTCCAGAAAATACTTTATTTTTACTTACTTAAGGTGATACTTTCGGCCTTAAAACAAACCAAACACCTTTTGTTTTTCTTTTCCTGTTGTTTATTTGCTTTGGCAACCAGGGGGATAGGACTTCTAATTCTTCCAATTCTAAATTTGTCTTTAAAAAATAAAAATCCTAAAGCCAATCTAAGTTTTATATTCAACAAGAGGAAACAAAGTGGACTATTCTTATTTCCCAAGATGGCTGAAAAACTGTTAACAAGAAAGAAGGTGATAAATTTAAATATGAATAGCATCTAAGTTTCCTTGGGTGTATTGCTATTCCATGGCAATCTTTTAATAAATAATTTTTTAAAAGGAAAGAAAGGAAAACAGCCACCAAGAATTCTATGTCTGAGTTTGGCTGGTGCCCACCGGACTGCATTGTGAAAACAGCTCAGCCTGCCCAATAGCCACAACAAGAGTGTGAAGGGAAACATAATACCTGCTGGAGAGCAGAGTCTAAGTGGCCACCTATCTATGAAGGCTACTGTAGGCCCCACTGCTCTGATAATGCCCAGGGTTTTTTTTTGTATTCAAGTGGTTTATCAGCAGTATTATCTTGCTGAGCTGATTTTGTTGAATAAGTTGATTTGATAGCGCTCCCATAATCTCTGAATTACTATTCCAAACGAAACTTTATTTTTTTGTATCAGACTGTCAAGTCTTTTGTATGTCTAATAAAGGACAGAATCACAGAATTTCTGAGTTGGAAGGGATCACAACAGCCATCTAGTCCTGCTACAACATACCCAACAAGTAATCAAACCTTTGCTTGAAGGCTGTCAAATAGGTGAACTACTACCTACAAAGACTGCCCATTCCATTTTGGGCTAAGTCAGTTTCTTAGAAAGGGTCTGGAGATGGGAACAAACATTTGTATAGCGCCTTCTATGTGTCAGACAGTATATTATTTGCTTGTATTAAATATCCCACCACATTGGGAGGTAGGTACTATTTTACAGTTAAGGAAACTGAGGCAAACAGGTTAAGTGACTTACTTGCCCAAGGTCACCCATATAGTTATTATCCGAGGATGGATTTGAACTTAGGTCTTCCTGATTCTATCTAGGTCTAGGTGTTCTGTTCACTGCACCATCGGTTGCCTCTGGCAGAGAAAAAGGAATTGGCTGACCCAAGGTCATCAAACTAACACCATAGCCAGGAATAAACTCTAGGTCCTTTTAAGCTAGAATTCTGCATGTAATTGGGCTGGTTTTGCTTCTCATAAAATGTGAGTCCCCTCAGGATGAGCAATGTGACTTCTTGAACTCTTGGACCCACCACAGCATCAGGTGAGAGAAAGGGGAAAGAGGAAAAAGAGTGGAATAGGAGTTATGTATGCTGGCACAGTCAGATACTCCTGAAATATGTGCACAGAATAAAATTCTAGCACTCATGAACAACTCAAGGTAAAAAAAAGAACTATTACCACTGGCTACTATAAGAGGAAGTGGAAGAAAGCACTCTTACATACTTCCAAGGAGGATCCTTTCAATAACTGTACCTCACCAGGGTAGACATGTACTTTAACTTGACTAGTTCTCTCAATAATGAAGAACAGAAAAATGAGTCAACTTTTCCAACTCTCTTTTTACTTCAATGTATTTAATTTTTTTTTAAAAGCAAAGCCCTTTTAAGAAATGTTCATAGTCAAGCAAAAAAAAAATCCCTCTTTGGTAATGTGAGTTGGAATTATAAACAAGCATTGATTAAGTACTTAACATGTGGCAGGCATCATGCCAAATGCTGGAGCTACAAAGAAAGGCCAAAGAAAGTCTACACTTTCAAAAGCCTCAGAATCTAAGGGAGGAGGCAACATATGAACAACTATGCACAAACAAGATGTATACAGGACAAACAGAGATAATCTCTGGAGAGAGGTGCTAACATTAAAGAAAGAAGACTGAGAAAGAAGTCTAATAGTGGGTAAATTTAGTTGAGACTTGAAGTGAGCCAGGGAAATCAGGAAGAGGAAGTCATCCTCAACCACGTTATCAAGATTAACCTGGCTTCTAAGGCAATCAGGATAGTAGAGCATGAATCCTGTTAGGTTCTCCCAGGATGAAAAGTTTTCAAATGTGGAGCTATTATCATAGGTCTATTATTTGAAGAAATCAAAGGTGATTGAATACCATGTAATTATTTATTTATTTTCCCACAACAATTCATTTATTATATATTTAAGGAATAGCAAGTTGTGCATAGATTTGCAGTTTCATGCAGTTTCATTCTTTTTTAATTGTACTATGTTATGGAAGTGTTTGTTTATTCCATAAATTAAAATAAAAATTAAAGAAAAGAAGGAAAAAATAATTCATTCCAAAGCATTAAGAAATATTTTGTTCTATGTTAGCAGAGAGCACCCATATGGATGAAATCATAAGTCCTTGAGTTTTACTTAACAGGATAACAAACCAGGATCAATATTGAATTGGACATCTTAGCAATACCAATAAGAGAAGAATAAGAAATACGAGTAATCAGAATAGGAAATGACATAATAAAACTATCCCTTTTTATAGACAATATGATGACATACTTAGAAAATTCCGAAGACTCATCTAAAAAGTTAGTTGAAACAACTAAGGATTTTAGCAAAGTAGAAGGATTTAAAGTAAATCCATATAAATCATCAGCATTCGTATG
Organism: Pseudochirops cupreus; assembly: GCA_028627135.1. NCBI lineage: Eukaryota > Metazoa > Chordata > Mammalia > Diprotodontia > Pseudocheiridae > Pseudochirops > Pseudochirops cupreus. The sequence continues at coordinate 77,795,473 of CM053584.1, forward strand.
TATCATGAACAAAATGCTACAAAAAGAGATAGTAAGAGGTACCCCATTTAAAATAACTCTAGATAGTATAAAATACTTGGGAGTTTACCTGCCAAAACAAACACAGAAACTATATGAACAAAATTGTAAAAAAAAAAGTTTTTTTATACAAATAAAATCAGATTTAAATAAATGGAGAAATATTCATTGTTCATGGGTAGGCAAGGCCAACATAATAAAAATGACAATTTTATCTAAACTAATTTATATATTCAATGCCATTCCAGTCAAATTAAATTAACCAAAAATATTTTCATGAGTTGGAAAAAATAATAACAAAATTCATTTGGAAGAATACTGTTATATTATGAGCATAATATGATTATTAATTCTAAGTGAACATGACTTTTGGGATTCACTAATCTCTTAGATTTGAACAAGTGTTTCTCTAGTGAATTTATAACCTCCCAGAGGAGTATCTGGGTGACACTTAATTTAGACATTAGATACATACATATTGATGAATTGTCTGTTTCTATTTGTTGAAAGATGAGATTTGATACTTTTAAAGAAACTTTAATTTTTCTGTACAAGAAACCACTTCCAATGTTCCCAGTGTAGAGGATACATACCGCAGTCTTATATTTCATTGCCCTCTCGTTCCCTGTTGTCTTGGAATAGTAACAATCATGGCACAGTAACAATTGTGGAAGATAAGCAAGGAAATGAAATCAATCAATCAATCAAGTTTAATCACTATTACAGAGCCCTAACTAGCATTTTTTTTTGCTCCCAGAACTGCAGCAAAATGCCCTCAAATGAGCTTTTTAAAGCAAATGAAATGGAGGAAGGCAGGACAGAGACCTGGGCATTGTGCTGGAGATAGCCCCAATTCAGCAGGACTAAGCAGTCAGGTAAGCATTTACTGTGATAGAGACTCTGCAATCCAGTAGCTTCCAATTTTAATTTTCATTGCTATCTAGATTTTCAGTTTCAGAGGCAGTAAGCAGCAAAGAGAATTAAATGCTGGACTAAGAGTCATGAATATTTGAGTTCAAATTCAGTCTGAGACATTTATTACCTGGGCAAGTCAACCTTATTACCTCAGTGTCCTCATCTGTAAAATGGGGATAATAATAGTACCCAAATCCTAAAGTTGTTATGAAGATGAAATAAGGTATTTGTAAAGCATTTTGCATATCTCAAAGCGCTCTACAAATGTTATTGTTACTTTTTGCGATTACTGTAAAGTGGGGAAAATACTAGTACCTATCTCACAGGGTTGGGTAGCAAGGTGGCTCAATGGATAGAGTACTGGGTCTGGGGTCTGGAAGACTCATCTTCAGGAGCTCAAATCTGGCCTCAGGCACTTACAAGCTGTGAGACCCGGACAAATCACTTCACCCTGTTTACCTCAGTTTCCTCAAATGAAAAATGAGCTGGAGAAGGAAATGGCAAACCACTCCAGTATCTTTGCCAAACAAACCCAAATGGGGTCACACAGAGTTGGACACAACTGAAAAAGAACTGAATAACAACAAGTCTCATAGGGTCTAATTTGCAAGCATCAAATGAAATGATATATGTGAAACATTTTGTAAATCTTAAAGAGCTTTCTAAAAGCTATTATTATTATCATTGTTTCTATGGCACTGAAGGTCTGAATATTCTGTCAGAATCCTTTATCTAATCTATGCCCTGGAGCAAATCCCCAATTGCCCTATCCTAGTTACTGTATGTGTATTGAGTATAATATGAAGTATTAGGAGACATAAGAGTCTGGATTTTCATCCCTGGCCAGAAGAATTAAGGAAAGAAGTGGCTGATCCTGGCACTGATAGTTACCGTATTTTTCCATTGACAGTAAAGTTTTTTTCTTCTTTTCTTTCAGTTCCTGAGATTTCTTTTTGACATCACTCTTCAGGCTCCATTCTTAACTCTTCAGACTCTCTGCCATGCAACCGAAGCTTCCTTACCCTGAAAATTCACTGCATCCCTGGACTTCTCCCACCGACAATACACCGCATTCTTGCAGTTTCTTTCACTGATTGGCTGCTTCTTCCAAGAACCTTCATTTTAAGGAAAATGTCCATTCCAGCCGTGGCTTCATTTCTCTCCAGGCTCAACTCTTAACTTTTTAGACTTTCTCTACCATACTCTGCTTAGCATCTTGTCTCTCTGACTCTCCTTCCCCTTAGCTTTTCAGCTTCCATTTGTATATTATTCACACCCCCCTTGCCCCCACTGGAATGTAAATTCATTGAGGGCAGTCACTGTCTTTCTTCCTGTTGGAATTTATGCTTATCTTAGCACAGTGCTTGGCACTTAGCAAATATTTAAACATCTTTCTAGTCATTGTTGTTGACAAGAGGGATAAATTAGGGGTGATGTAGAAAGTTGCCAAGTAGGAACTTTTGGCTTCATGTCAGGAAATTTTCCTGCTGCAAGAACATCTGAATAGTAGAATAGGCTGCTTCAAGAAGTTTTTCCCTTTGCTTGAGTTTTTGAAGGAGAAGTTGGATAAACACTTATTTTCTATTTTAGAGTATATTCTTGTTTTATAATGGGTGGGACTACATGGTTTCTAAGGTGCCTCCTAGCTCTGAAAATCTAAGATTCCGTAAAAAAGGGATCAGAGACATAAATTTTGTCTTTTTGGAGGGGGTGAGGTAAGCTGATTGGGGTTAAGTGACTTGCCCAAGGTCATACAGCTAGTAAATGTTAAGTGTCCGAGATTGGATTTGAACTCAGGTCCTCCTGACTCCAAGGCCGGTGTTCTATTCATTGCACCTCCTCGCTGCCCCTCAATTTTTTTTTTTGTTCTCAAGTAAATCGAAAGAAATCTGCTTTCAGAACCACTATGTGATTTGTAATGTGAAAATAATGCAAGAAATTAAGAAAAATTCAATTGAATTAGAGAAGCAGCTATCATGATTTCTCCAGTGGTGAAGGAATTGTGTAAATGTGTTCCTTATTGTTGTCATTCATCCTTCATTCTCAAAGATGACCAATGACATCATGAAGGTGATGTCTTGACTTGCAGTTGGATACGAGTGGGGCAGAGCTGGGCAAAGTCATCAACCCCACTCTCTCCTCCAGTCATTGAAATCCAGTGGCAAGACAAAGGTCAGAATGATTGGCAATGGCCCAGGATGCAGATGTGGCATTGATCTTTCTAAATTTATACCTTTTCCAGGTCTTAATTTGTTCAAGGCCTGTAATGCCAAGCAAAGGCAACTTCCAAGGTTCAGATTACCAGCATAGTAAACCCCATTTATTCAGCGAACATTCACAGAACAGAGAAAGTCAAAATACAGTGTAACTTGTTCCTTTAGCAAGTAAGTTCTCAATTCAA
>CM053584.1:77799306-77815190 GCA_028627135.1 Pseudochirops cupreus
AGAGAGCACTGGCCTCTGAACAAGTGTTTAGTCCCCTGTCTGCAGGCCACAGGCGTGGAAGCTGCAATGCAGAGGCGGGTGCAAAACCTCTGCCTTTTGCTTTCCCACCCTGGAGGCCTTTCAGCCAGACGCTTTTCTCCCCCGATTTCGCAAGTCCTACTGACCTAGTTCTGAATGCTGCTCGCAGCTGCCGCTAATCTGAGGCTCCTCCACTTCTCCCATCCAGCCACCCCTGGGGCTCAGCCAGGGCTTCAGGCCAGGCTGGTTTCGGTTCGCAGTGCTGATATGGTTCCTTGTAGCCGAGCTGACTTTAGTGGAAGGTATATTTGTGTGCGTTTTGGAGTTCTAGGATTAGTTTAGAGTCATATTTTATGGGTATTTTGGGGTGGCTATGTGAGAGCTGCGATATGTTGCTGCTGCTATGCCGCCATCTTGGCTCCCCTAGAAACATTTTTAATGACTATAAACTGTTAAAAACAACATTGTACAAATAGAAAAGCATAATAACCATGAATAAGCATTTGTTTCTAGTAGTTGGTGGTAGAGTAGGTACAATGCTGAGATCAGGAAGATAGAATAAGGGTAGTAGAGTGCTACCATCAGGAAGATCTTAGTGAAAATCCATTTCCAGACACTAGCTAGATGATCCTGGGCAAATCACTTAATGTATGCCTGCCTCAGTTTCCTCACCTGTAAAATGGGGACACTAACAGCACCTATCTTGATTTGCTGTGAAGAGCAAATGAGACAATATTTGTAAACACTGTGCTTAGCACAGTGCCTGACATAAAGTACATACCATAAATATTTAATCCCATACCTTTCCTTCCCTTCCTAACCTTCCTTCTAATTTTCAAGTTTTCTTATATTATTCCTGTTTTGAAATTATTGAGTTATTAGTTCTCCAGATTTCATAAATTTTAAATCTTAATCTTTTTAATGAATTTTTGTTCATATGTGTTCTTAGAAATATCATTTTTCCTCTGAGGACTCCTTTAATGACCTGCCAAAACTTTTTATGTTAGCTCATGATTATCATCATCTTTCATACATGCGTGCCTACCTGCATACATATATATATACGTGTTTAATTTTGATTCATTATTGAAGAAAATATTAAGCCTTGATTTAGGTCTATATCTTTTGTTGCTGTTATCTGTATTAAGTACTAGCTTTATTACATTATATTCTTATCATAATATTTTAATATTTTTGCTTTCTTAAATTTATTTAAAATTCTTTTTTGCCTTGGCATATGATTGATTTTTATAAAGATAAAATGGGTATGTAATTTTATTTCTATTATACCATTTGTTTTTATGAAGGCACAATTTCTAAAATATTTTCATAAAGAAAATACCAGGGATAGGGTCAAAGGAGAAAACAGAATAAGTTGGAGGTGGGAAAGGATGGAGGGAAATATAGTTAGTCTTTCACGATATAACTACTATGGAAATGATTTGGGTAACTACAGATTTCCAATCTATATTGAATTGCTTATCTTCCCAGTGGGGGTGGGTGAGGAGGGAAGAAGGGAAAAAATCTGGAACTCAAAGTTTTAAAAACAAATGTCTAAAAATTATTTTTTTACATGCAGCTGGGAAATAAGATATACAGGTACTAGGGTATAGAAACCCATCTTGCCCTACTAGAAAGTTAGGAGGGGTGAAGGGAGAGGATATAAGAGAACAGATTGGGGGAAGAGGTATTCAGTAGACTTGTTATTTTGGGGTTGGGGAAAGATGGGGAGAGAAAAAGTTGTAACTAAAAATCTTGTGGAAATGAATGTTGAAAACTAAAAATAAATGAATAAATTTTAAAAATGAAAAAAATACCATAAGTTTTTCCAATATAATATCTTAACAGTTTGTTCATTTCTTTATTTTTAATTTTTTTTTTATCTTTCAGTTAGGTTTAATCAGTTTGAGAAAAGGACATTAAGTTCCTGGAATGATTGTTATTCTATCTTTTTATAGTTTCATTTAATTTTTCCTTTTTTAAATTTAGGTGTTATACAATTTGATACACATATTTAATATTAGTTTTGTTATTTTATATGATAATTGTAAGCACAACATTGTTTCTATATTTATCTCTCATGACACTGTGAAGTTTTATTTTTGTTTTGCTTAATAGCATGGTTGCAACTCCTTTTTATGATTTTCTGATATACAATAAATTGTGTTCTGCCCTCTCATTTTCATTCCGTGTGTGTGTGTATGTGTGCATGTGTGTGTGTATGTGTGCATGTGTGTGTGTACACAGACATGTATATTTTTCTTGTATAGCAAAGCATTTGGTTTTGAGAACAACATAGAAATATGTAGAATTTATTAAAACCAATAAATATAAAGAAATACTTTGGTGAATCAGTGGTCCCTTCTCTTTCTTGACCAGCTAAAGTTATGGATCCAAATCTTCCCTTGCTACTACTAATCTCTTATTTTAAGTAACATCCTTTTCTTGGGCTCTATATCTCTTAGACTATAACGCTCTTTGTTCCTTATATGTTGTTTCTGTACCCCCTATCAGAGTATATTTTATGGAATATCAAATTTGAACTCCCACATCTATCCCATTTCCATGTACTTTGTTGTAGATCTTACCCCAATACCTTTTTTTCTCACTTAGAAATGTCAGCTTACAAAAGGAACAATATAGAATAAAAAGTATTGTCATGCAGTAGGAATTGATCTTTTTCCTGGGTCACAAAATTCAGTACTGTACCCTGCCCTTACCACAATCTGCATCCCTGAGGGTATATTACTCTCTATCGGGTCCTATATTCCCTTAATACTTGAGTTACTGCTCCCCTTGAGACTTACTCCTGTCCTTCTTTTTAACTGATACAGTCCTAAAAGAGATCACTCTTATCTTGTGTGGTATTTTTATCTTCTTATCTTGTAGATTCAGTTCTAGTTACTACATTGTGGGGCAAAATTCTTTTTCCTGAGTTATTTGGGTTGGAGATGTTTTCTAAAAGACAGTTTCTTTAGAATTTTGTCAATTTCTTGATCCTTACTTTGTAGTTTTTAAACAGGAGGCTTAAAGTAAAATATAAACTCATCTGTTTGTTGATCTCTAGCTAATTTCATATATCCTCCTATGTTCTCTGTGTTCTAAGCAAACTGATCTACTTATTATCTCGTTGCCCACTTCTGAGTCTTTGCACAGGCTGTACCTCATGCCTATAATGTACTCCCTCACTACTTTCTTATACAGTGGCACCTTGACTTACGAGTTTAATTCATTCTGTTCCTGAGCTCTTAACTCAATTTGCTTGTATATCAAATCAATTTTCCCCATTGAAATTGATTGAAATGCCATTAATCCATTCCAGCCCCCAAAATGCCACCCCAGTAATTTTTGTTACATATTTTTAAATAAGAAAAAGTATTTATAAATGACAAATATTGTATAAAAACATAATAAAAGAGAATGTAAAGAAATAAACTGGTTTTATAAAGTGTATATTTACTTTGGATATCATACAACAAGCTAACAGAAGATACTGGCGGAGGTAGAGGGTGGAGGAAATAGATGGAGAAGATTAGAGGAGTTTTGTTTCCTACTCTTTTAGTCACTTTCATTCACTTACTCGCTACACTGTTAATGCTACACTTTATCCCTGAACTTAATTGCTATAATATCTTTTTTACTTTTGCTTAACTTAATTTTCTTCACTGCAAGGTAAACACATGGACTGAACGAGCGAGGCACAGGATGCTGGGTGGGCATTGGGTTGTGGCGTTCGTTGCGCCAAGGCTCATACCTCAAATTTTGACTCACAATTCAAAGCAAAAAATCTACCGAGTGACAACTCGTATCTTGGAAATCTCGTAAATTAGTGCACTTGTATGTCAAGGTACCGCTGTACTAATCTCCTCAGCCCCTTTCTGTGTTCCCCTCAATTACCATGTCTTACAGAAGGCCTCTCTAGATATCCTAAGTAACTAGTGCTTTCACCCTACCCATGAAATTACTCTGAATACTTTGCATTTAATGATTTGTACATATGCTGTTATCTCAACAGTAGAACATAAGCTTCAAGAACACTGATTTGTTTCTATTTTTCTCTTTGGGATGCTAGTGCCTTACGTAATGGTATATGCTTGCTTGTTGAACTTAATTGAATTCATCAAAAAAAGTACACTATGAAATGACTGATTCTCATTAGGTAATGTGTTCCCAAATGAAGGGAAAAGAGAAAAAGTTTCACATGACATGGCAGCTAAGCTTTCCTTATATCTCCCCATCCCTAAACCTAAAGAATCACCAAGAAAAGCCATATAAGCAAATAGGAAACTACCAGTAGAAGCAAAGAAAGTGGGAATCCAGAAGTCAATGATCATTAACACACTTTAAGACATTTGCTTTTTTTCTCAAACAGTGAGAATAAAAAATTTATATGTTCTGAAGTATTTAAAAGGATCCTTAATGTGAACAAATTTTTTATTGAAGAAGGACATGAAAATCATATGAAAATACTATGTGCTATCCTTCCTAAGTTTAAAATACCTCATATTCATTTTCCTTAGCTATTATGATTGCTTAGCCTACCAGATTGTTCTTGTTATTTAATCATAACTACAATGCAAAATTTCTCTTGAACCTAAGGTGAAAAATAAAGAGAACAAAAAGCTTCTGGTAGATCTGCACAATGTTGAGCTATATATAGAAAAAAGACAGCAGCAGTGTGGCCGCTGGACATATGGTTCCACCAACCTAAGAGGCCATTCAGGCCATCAGTTTCTCATTGAAATGGTAAATCTCACTTATGAAAGAGGCATATTTTTAAATTTGATTTTTTTTTTATCTTTAAAATCCAAAATGTATTTGTTTAAAAAAAAAACCTTTTATTCAGTATTTACTGTGGATAAATTACCATAATGAACACAGCCCTTCTGCTCAAGAAGTTTGCAGTTTACAAAATGAGACTGTACATACAGATCTTTGGTCCAAATAGCGATAAAATAAATGAAATTGAAGAGATAAATATAGGCAAAAAGGAAACAAAATGATCACTTTTTGAAGATTATATGATTTACTTAGTGAACTCTAGAGCAGCAACTTAAAATTGTGTTGTAACTTCAGCAAAAGGGTAGATATGCAATGATCCACATAAATTAATGGCATTTCTATATATTTACAAACAAAACCTAGCACGAGGAGATATAAAGAAAAATTAATTTCAAAATAACTACAGATTAGGTAAAATATTTGGAAATCTTTTTACCAAGATACACACAGGAAGTATATGAATGTATGTAGCAGCATATGGTTTATAGAAATACAGACCTAAATCATTTAAGAAATATAAGATGTTCAAGAGTAATCTAAAGCAGAGGCAGTTAGGTGGTACAATGGATAGAGCACCAGCCCTGGAGTTTGCAGTACCCAGGTTCAAATCCAACCTCAGATGCTTACTAGCTGTATGATCCTGAGCAAGTCAAAGTAAATCTGTCAGTTAACATATTCTGCTAACTATTGGGAAAACAACCTTGACAGTGAATATATTCTAATTCTTATAGGTAGCATACAATATAAGGCCTCAGCTACCTAGAGAACATGGACAATTCATGCCTGAAATTTGCTGAAGCTTCTTCTTGATCCATAGATGATGTACAAAATCCTTTTAATACGAAGAATAAAGAGCATACAACATAGTGTAGACAAAGCATAGTGTTGTAGGAATTAAGGTTCTAGTCCTCTCTCTACCACACTAACTTGTTTTTATGATTTGACAATGTCACTTTAAAGTGTTCTGGGACCTTGGTTTCCCTACTTATAGATAATGGGTTAAGTTTTGGACATGTTGAGTATAAGATGTCTATTTGAAATCCAATCCGAAAGGTGATGAGGATTCAAGCTTGAGATAATAAGGCTAAATATATAGATATTGTAATCATCTATGTAGAGAACATTATTAAATCCATGTGTCTTGATGGAATCTCCATATGAAAAAGCACAAGAAGAGGAGATGATAGGGGAGGAGAGGAGAGGAGAGAAAAGGGGAGGGGAGGGGGGAGAGGGGAGAAGAGGGGAAACGGGGAGAGGGGAGCAGAGGGGAGAGGAGGAGATAACCTAGCAAGGGAGTGATCAGAAAGGAAGGAGAAAATAGTGTCACAAAAACTTATTAGTAATAGTATTCATGAGAAGAGAGTAGTTGACCATATCAAATGCAGCAGATAGGTCAAGAAAAATGAAGAATGAGAAAAGGCCATAAAACTTGGCAACTAAGCCCATCATTGCTAACTTGGGAGAGAACAGCTTCAGTTGAAAGATAAGGTTAGAAGGATGCCCAAGAGAGTCCATATTCCACATGAATAATTTTCAAAGAATTAAACAAGACTGGAGAACATAGGCCTAAAGTAATGATAAATTGTATCATGGTCTAGATTCTGTATTAAACTACCTCTATTTAAAACCCCACAGTGTAATTATAGACAGTTGTCCACTGAATGAATTGCTGTATGAAACAATTATATTGAATTAAAGACTAAGCAGCTTTATGGATGAAAAGAGGAGAAAACATGGTTAGTCATCTGTTCTAATCCCATAAATATAAAGAAAAGTACAACGAGCATCTAAAGAACTAAGTGACTTTCAGGGTAAAAAAGCAGAGCTGTCCTTAGAAGTTGGGTCATAATCTCATTCCAACGTTCTTTTGAATTATTGTTGTTCATCTTTCATTTTCAAAGAGAAGAAATGACATCATGATGTGATGAGTGATGCCTTGACTTGCACATGAATTGGATTTAAATGAGGCAGAACTGCACAAAGTTGGCAGCCTTACTCTTTCTTCGAAAGGCATCAAAGTCTAGTACCAAGACAAAACTCAGGATGATTTTCTATGGCCTAGGATGCTGTGGATGACCTTGGCATCTTCAATATCTGCCCAGGCTCTAAGCACTCCGTAGCACCTGTTTCATCTCCCTTCATGGTCATTGGAACAAATTGTTCTCATCTGCCCATTTCACTGGGGGACATCTTCACATTCTTGAGTTAAACATCCTCCTAATCCACTGATGGGTTTGTAGCCTTTCAGTCACCCTCAGCCTGGTTTAGCTTGTCTGCTGAGATGCTTTATTGTGGTGAACCTACTGTTTTTGGAGCCACAGATGAGAATAGGATGAAGGTGGACACCAAAGGTGGATAAGCAGCCCTGAAAACGGCTCAGTAAGTCCTCACACCAGGGGTGCTAGTCCTCCCTGAATACCCCATACACCCTAGCAGTCTTTTAATTACTTCTTCATAGAAAAGTAGAGTATCATGAGAGCAAAAAGTTACTCATGCTATCAGATGTGGTCACTCTGTGGAATGACTTTATTCAATGCATTTTCTCTGTTTCAAGAAATGACTAGGAATTTTTTTAAAGTAATAAATTTTAAAAATAAAATAAAAGTATGGGTTTGGATAAATAATCTTTAAGGTGGAGTTCAGGACTAACATTTTATATAGTTTCAGTAATTTTGTTACATGTCAATTTTCAATAAGTAAAAAACAATTCACGAGGTTAACTCTTTACTTGCCATCTAAGGATAATAAAATCTTAGTTGAATAGAGCTTTCTTGAAATGACAGATCTTATCTCTTTAAACCTACTTATTAGGTTACTCTAATTAAAATTTAAACATTTGTTGTCCATAAATACTGAGAGTGTCTATAAGAAAGCATGAAGATTTCCCAGTGCAATTCTCTTGCCCATGTGCACCCCTTGGGAGATAAAATTTGTGGTCAGGACTGTTAGGTTCCTTCATAGACTTGACAATAGGTGAGAAGTTGAAACAACTCTGCCAGTAAAGGAACAACTTCCACTCAACTTGAAAGAATTGGTTTTCTTTGCCACAAGTTGGTAGCCACATTTCTCCTGTCAGTCATAGCCTGTACTGTATGTGACCAGAGAACTAGGACTGAACAATAAAACACTAGTTCTGGGAGAAAGCATGGTATGATAGAAAGGACACCAGACATGGAGTCAGGAGAGCTCATTCCTAGCTCTTCCACTGACTAGTTAAATGAACTTGGGGACTTAATCTCTCAGCCTCAGTTTCTTCATCTATAAATTTTACTTGCATTGCCTATCTTACATTGTTGCTATGAGGACCAAGTGAGTCAGTGTACATAAAAGCATCTCTGAAAACTCTAAGATATTGTAAAAAAGTAAAAAATCATTACTCTCAAACTGCATAGTTCTGTATATTTTAGTAGACTATGGTCTAGTATCAGGAAAATCAATATGGGTATAAATGTTTCCAGTAGGTTTCAGTAACTGTTTTCTTGAATCTCTTCTGATTTCTTACCCAAAGGACTTTTCTTCATTGTTTAATCTGTTTCATATTCACTTACAGCTTAAGCAGGGTAGGTCACATTTTCAAGTTAAATACAATTCATTCTGCCCAACCTCCTCAATGCAGGAATTTAGATACATCCTCATCGCAGCAGGGAGAAGAGAGAAACTTCATTTGCATCAAACTGGCTACTATGTGTATTTCTCATTATTCCAGGACAGTACAGTGGAAGGAACACTGACTGAAATCAAAAGCCCTAGGATCAAATACCACCTCTGATCTAACTACTACTGTAGCCTTAGGCAAGTGAAGTCGATTAGCATTTATTAAATGTTTTTACTATGTGGCCAGGCACTGTACTAAGTGCTGGGGGGGGGGGGGGGAGGAGGCAAAAAAAAAAATAAGTCTTATTGCTAAAGGAGCTCACATTCTACTGGAGGAGAACACATGCAAGCAATTATGTACCTATAAGATACATACAAGGAAAATTGGAGATATTCTCAGAGACAAGGCACAAACATTGGGGAGAAATAGGAGAACGGAGAGGGACCAGGAAAGGCAACTTATGGAAAGTCAGAATTTAGCCAGTGTCTTGAAGAAAACCAGGGAAGCCAGGAGGCAGAGACAAGAATGAACACCATTCCTGGTATGGGACACTATCAGTCAATATGTAGGAAACTGAGAGATGGAATGTCACTGAATGACAGAAAAATTTGTCAATACCTGTAGAAAATGTGAAAGAAAGTTCTTCACCTATAAATTGAAGAGGTTTGATTAGATAGCTCCTGGGGCACCTTCAAGTTGTAGAGCCATGATCCTATTATTGATTCTTCCAATACTTACAAAGTGGGCCACTCACTATTCGTTGAACATACATTATGTATCTCTCTCTTACTTTACTCATCTTTGCTTGGAATGAAATTTCCTATTTTCTCTGCCTTCCAATTCTACCTATGCTTTGAATTCCAACTCAAATATTAATCATTTCAGGGAATGTTTCCTAAGTGCTTCAGATTGAAGTGATCTGTCCTCATGAGCTCCGGCACCATATGTCTTCTGCAATGCTAGTTAGCACTTATTTCCAGCCTCATATTATTATTCATTAGGAGCGTAAGTTTGGAAAGTAACATAGAAGCCATCCATTCCAATTACATCATTTCATAAATGGGGAACTGAGTTCCAGAAAACTTAAGGGGGTGACTAGGTGGCGCAGTGAATAGAGCACTGGCCCTGGAGTCAGGAGGACCTGAGTCCAAATCCAGCCTCAGACACTTAACACTTACTAGCCATATGACCTTGGACAAGTCATTTAACCCCAATTGCCCTGCCTTCCCTCCTCCAAAAAGAAAAAAAAGACAGAAGAAGAAGAAAAGAAAACTTAAGTAGTTTGCTCTAAGGTGCCACAACTAGTAAATAACTGAAGTTGGATGTAATTTAGCCTTTTAATTCCAGACCCAGTGCTCAGATATTCCTATGTTCAGCTCTGGGAGTGGTATATAGAATGAGTAAAGAGGCAGATTTCAGAACTCTTTGTTAGTTAAGTTTGAAGCAAGAGGTGATGTTGTTGAGGAGTAAATCCAGTGAGCAGAGAAAAATTTGGATCAGAAAATCAGAGAAATCACTGAACATATCAACTAGTTTGGCTGAAATTCTGCAGCAAGGGATATTTAGTCAAGCACATCATGAATCAATGGTTTGCCAATGAAAGCACCAGTTCAATGAGGAGGCTATGTTCATCAAGGAATTTTTGTGGATAATTCTTGCGACAGGAAGAGAACATCAAAAGTTAACAGTTTCAAAGTTGTGAATTACCTCTAACATACGGATTTTCCCCATTCATATATGATTCCTTGTCAGGTATTTCCCAATTACATATATGAAAAAAAACTTATAACAATGATTATTTTAAATATTTGAGTTCCCAATTATCTCCTGCCTGCCTGCCCAACCCTCACCCTTAGAAGGCACACAATTTGATACTGGTTGTACATGTGAAATCATGTAAAACATGTTTCTATATTAGCCTTGTTGTAAAAGAGAATACAGATTTTAAAAAATTAGCAAGAAAATTAAAGAAAGTAAAAAGCCTTTGCTTCAATCTGCATCAGTTTCCTCTTTGGAGTTGGACAGCATTTTTCATCACACATCATTTGAAATTGTCTTGAATGATTGTCTTAATCAAAGTAGCTAAGTCTTCACAGTTACTCATCCTGACAATATTGTTGTTACTGCGTACATTGAGTTATGCTCACCTCACATGCGCAGTTTTCTAGCCTTTTGAGCATAGTTCCAAAGTGTTCTGTAGAGTGGTTGGGCTAATTCACAACTCCAACAACAATAAATTAGTGTCCCAATTTTTACACATCACTTCCAACATTTGTCATTTTCTTTTCCTGTCATGTTAATCAATCTGTTAGGTTTGAGGTACTGTCTCAGAGTTGTTTTCATTTGCATTTCTGTAAACAGTAGTGATTTAAAACATTTTTCCCTATTAGTAGCTTTGATTTTTTTCTTCTTCTGAAAACTGCCTGTTCATATGCTTTAACCATTTATCAATTGAGTAATGGTTCTTATTTTTATAAATTTGGCTCAGTTCCCTATACATTTAGAAATGAGACTTTTATCATATAAACTAGCTTTAATGTTTTTTCCCAATTTCCTATTTTCCTTCTAATTTTGGCTACATTCGTTTTGCTTATGTAGAAGTTTTTTAAGTTTATGTAATCAAAATTACCTATTTTATTTTCTGTGATCTTATCTCTTATTTAGTCATAAACTCTTTCCTTATTAACATATCTGACAGGTACATTTCCCCATACTTCCCTAATTTACTATATCACCCTTTATGTCTAAATCATTTATCCATATTGACCTTATAGTCTATGCTTAGTTTCTGTCAAACTATTTTCTAGTATTCCCAGTAATTCTTGTCAAAGTGTGAGTTCTTATACCAACAGCTTGGATCTTTGAGGTTATCAAACACTAGATTACTATGGTCTTTTACTACTGTATTTTGTGTACCTAATCTCTTCCACCAATCCACCATTTGATTTCTTAGTCAGTGCCAAGTTGTTTTGAGACTACTGCTTTGCAATTTTATTTGAAATCTGGAACTGCTAAGGCTGCCTTCCTTCACTTTTTTTTCTCATTGATTCCCTTGAGAATGTTGCTCTTTCATTTTCCAGATGAATTTTGTTATTTCTTCTGGGTCTATAAAATAAATTTTTGATAGTTTGATTGGTATAGCACTGAACAAATTAATTTAGGTATTATTATAATTTTTATTACATTGGTTCAGTGTACCCATGAGAAATTAATATCTCTCAACTTGTTTAGATCTGCCCTTATTTGTTTGAAAAGCATTTTGTCATTGTGTTCATATAATCCATGGCTTTGTCTTAGTAGGTAGACTCCCAAATGTTTTGTATTGTCTGCAGTTATTTTAAATAGAATTTCTCTTTCACTCTCTTTCTGCTGAGTCTTGTTGGTAGTATATGGAAATGCTGATGCTTTATAAGGATTTATTTTATACCCCACAAATTTACTAAAGTTTTAGTTTCAATTGATTCTACAGGTTTCTTTAAGTATGCCATAATATCATCTACAAAGAATGATAGTTTTTTCCTCATTGTCTATTTTAATTCCTTCAATTCCTTGTTCTCTTATTTGCTACAGCTAATATTTCCGAACAATATTGAATAGTGTTAATAATGGACATCCTTGCTTTACTCCTGATCTTATTGAGGAGGTTTCAAGTTTATCCCTATTACAGACAATGCTTGCTCCTGGTTTTAGGTAGATACTATTTATTATTTTAAGAGAGACTCCATTGGTTCTTATGCTTTCTAGTATTTTTAATTGGAATGGCTATTGTAATTTGTCAATATATTCGGTCATCTATTGATAGAAATCATGTGATTTTTGTTGTTTTTGTTATTGATACAGTTACTTATGTTAATAGTTTTTCTACTATTGAACCATCCCTGCATTCTTGGTATAAACCCTACCTGATAATAAAGTATGGTCTTTGTGATATACTGCTATAATCTCCTTACTAGCATTTCATTTAAAATTTTTGCAATGATATTCATCTAAGAAATTGCTCTATAGCTTTCCTTTTCTGTTTTTGTTCTCCTTGGTGTCATTACTGCTGTCCTGGTCCTTACCCTACAAGGGCCCCTGATCTCTTCAGACTAGATATGATACTGGTCCTCAGGGTCCCTGATCCCTTGGGACCTGAAGTGTTACTATTTCTCAGGGCTTCCTCTCCCTCTTGATGGAAAATGCTCCTCTCTGCCTTTGAACTTGATCTAGAAGTGGATATAAGCAATGTAGCTACCAAACAGTATCCCGTCCTGCATCCAGTGCTAGCATAGGGTTCCCCTGTTAATCTCTTTCTGACCAGTTTCCAGGTCCCCTGTCACCACTTTGTCCCAACAATGATGTTGCATCCATGTAGAGTTAAGCTCAGCCTCAACCCATGTCAAAGATTTTTCTGTCTGACCTCTTAAGTTGTTTTGGTCTAGAAGAATGTTTCACTCAGACCTTTGGTTGACTTTGTCACTCCAGAATAAATTTGAGACATTACTTTAAAACTGTGTGGAGAAGAATGCTGGGACAACTCAGCTGTGTGTTTTCTATACTCCATCTTTTTCTACATCCTGGCTTTATCCCTGGACATCTTAGTACCTCATTTTCATATTTTCAGATTCATTTTCATAGTTGGCTGCCATTTTCCTATTTCATTCATATATAAATGATCAAAATACTGATATATTTCTTTTAAAACCTTCTTAATCTCACTGATATTCCTAAAATAGCTATTCTTACTGAGGTAATTAAGAAAAATTATTGGAAAATGAAATAGAAAGAAAATAAAACTCAACTATTCTTTGAATTATTTGGGTCATTACGTGAGTCTGTAAAGTGCTAGGACCTCCTCATATGTTGAAGGACATGTGTTGACTTCCTCTGGTTTCAACTTTGACCATAAACTTTTGCAGCACTTCTTGTTTTCAGATAAAAATTATACAAATTAACATGCACTTTAACACCATTTTTTGTACCTAGTAAAGTCATTTTGAATAGAAATATTGAGAAAGGGGAAGAGGAAACATAAGTGAGGTCACAAAGAGAATTTATAAAAATATTTTTGTACCATTTTCTGTAATTTGTACAATATGCCCAATTTTAGAGTCAGAAGATCTCTGGCTTATAAAAATTTGATTGGGCAATTAGGGCAAATATACGATATCACAAACTGTGCCTCTATTTATTAAAATACAACACCAGCTTAGTACTCAATAACAACAAGTCCACAATATAGGGTTCTATGTGGGGTTTTTTTGTTTATAGAAAATGAGTTGGTATATACATTTCACATGCATACATACGTGTGTGTGTGTACATATACATATACATATATATATATATTTCCCTTGTCTGTATATGTGGTTCTGTTTTTTTTTCCTCTCCATATATTCCTCTCTCTTTCTTTGTTTATCTACAACTCCTTTGTCTTCCTCATTTTAATCCTATTGTCTCATTTCTTTACTTCTCCATCTCTTTACCATTGCTTCCTGAAATAAAATCTTAAATTATTTTTGCATTTGTTAAATGGGGTTTTGCAATCCCTTGTTCTTATTTTACAGAGCAGTTTAATGAAGAGTTTTGTGTACTTTCTTTTCTCTCTTTTAACTTATACAGTTCTTAACTTTATTTTGAGGGAGTGGAACTTTTATAATGGACTTTTAGAAGACAACTGAGCTCCATAATTGTCTTCTATCATTAAATTAGATGAGACTACGGAATCATAAATCCCATAATTCATCTTAGAGTGATAGAGGTCTACTTTAACCACCAGTTCCAGTATTTATAACCTTTCAGTTCCTTATATACTTAATCTCTTCTGGTTAAATTGGTAGTAAGTTGAAACATAGTACCAGTAGTCATTGCCTTTAACATCAGTGGGTCATAAATTTGGAGCTGAAAGGAACTTCAGAAGTCATCCTTCCCAATCACACTCCCATTTTACAGCTGAAGAAAATGAAGTCCAGCATCTTTGTTATTATTCAGGAAAAGATTTCTAAGACAAAAGTTAAATGAGTTTCCCTTTGCAAATTATAATCTGTAATGGGATATTACATTCTGGACTAGAGTCTTGATGCCTGAAACTTTGTAGAAATTGTCAAAAGCATTATATTTAATCAATTAGGAATGACTACATTCTATAATTGAAAAGATCTATGATTCCATTGTTATGAGCATTTCTTATGTTCATCACAACCCTTGCATACCCTAGGAGGCCATCTTTATGAGTTGCTATATCCAAAATTCATTACTTGGTGGCCAACTTTTTGATGAGCCTATATGAACTCATCTTGGTTTGTGGTCAGATAGGAGCTATAGAGTACACCATTTGAGCAGTACTTGATATTGAGTTCAGTAAGACCTTCCAGAACTCAGACTCTGCTGATACAGTTTGCAATCACTTAAGATCACCTTCATACCACAAAGGGGTCTCAAAGTAGAATGAAAAAAAAAAACATAAATTATAAAACTTTCTGTGCACAGTAAAAATTGATCAAATAGGACAGCACAATAACTAATCCCATGAAACTGATTGTAACATGGCATGGCATCATAGTGTACTATAGAAAATTATTTTCTTTCCTTACAAGTACTACCTATTTAAAATTACAGTGAACCAGGAGGTGAAAGAATAACATAAAGAACATGGAATTCAGTTTGGGGAGATTTTCATAGACATCTTTGAAAAGACCTTGAAGGAGACTTAAGGCTTTTTGAGGAAACTGATCCAAAGAATGTCTTCTTTCCTGATTTCCTTTTCTCATTACAAATCGAATTGTCCACATATCCCCTTACAAAACAGACTTTTTTGGTTTTTTTTTTTATACTTCACCTTGTTTTCTGATGTTATGTAAGGCAAAATTACTTTGAAAATATGAGAATCATCCTCAGTTTACACTGAATTTCTCACTCTCTAATCCCTTTAACACATTGTTGCTTCATTTTGTCAGAAAGTTTCAAAGTCCTGGCCTGAATGATGGTCAGACTCAAAGGTATAACATACTAAGTGAGATCTGGAATCCAACAAATCTTTCCATCTCTGATATAAGTGCTGAATTTGATCTTATGGAAATGAATGAGATGAAAACACCTTTCCTTTTGTCAGACATTTTAGATTTTTTTTAATGGATTGGATATGTAATATAATTGCAAATAATGAGAGTGAAATTGTCCAATGGAATATTAGGGAGGTCACATCATACAATGGATTAGAAAAGAATCCATTATATGCCCATCAATTGAGGAATGCCTAAACAAGTTGTGGTAAGAAAAACTTGTACACAATCACAGACACATCGTATGTCTGATGACCAACCTTGATAAACTGGACTATCCTCAATAACACACAGCTAAAAGACAACTCTACAAGCCTCAGGATAGAAGGAGATACCTAAACTCAGAGAAAGATCTAGAAAGACTAGAGTTTAAATGGAGACTGAAGCAAAACATGCTATCATTCTTTTTCATGTTTGATTTTGCTTCTTTTTTCCCAGTGATCACTCAT
>CM053584.1:77815690-77847285 GCA_028627135.1 Pseudochirops cupreus
TTTGATTGCTTGTCCTTCCAGTGGGGGTGGGTGATGAGGGAGGAAGAGAAAGAATCTAGAATCTAAAGTTTCATAATCAAATGTTATAAATATATAGCTATATATATATGCAATTATTATTATTATTATTATTAACTACATCCAACTGGAACTTGAGATACACAGGCACTGTGGTTGGGAGATCCATCCTGCCCTACCAAAAAGTCAGAGGGGTGAGGGGGGAAGACACAGGAGAGAATAGACTGGGGGAGGGGGGAATACACTGGGATGGCTGTTTTGGGGCAGTGGGTAGGGGAAAGATGGGGAGAAAATATGTAACTCAAAATCTTGTGGAAATGAATGATGCAAACTAAAATAAAATTTAAAAAAATGTTTCTAAATCCTTTGAATGTGGACAATTGTGAATGAGAGGCATCCTAAAAACGGGGAACTCAGATGAGAAAAGGTCCTGTTTTGATAGTTTTGAGCATGTTATACCTAGAGCTGTCCATAGATTCCAAGTTCATCTTCCTGTGGACTTGGGAGGAATGTGATAGATTCCTAGTGCACATGACATATGGTGAGTTGTGAGTATCATTGAAATCTCACAACTGTATATACTAAGTATACATGGACTGGTGGCCTAAGAGTAGCACCACCTGGTGGACAAAATATAGCATAACATAACAACCACATAGCATAGCATAGCATAAATGACAGCACAACACATAATACTATAATATGATACAATATAAAATGTGATATAATATATGCATATATACATATACTATAAACTATATTTACAGTTTATGATATAATATAATAAATACAATATAATATAATAAATACAATATAATAAGTTCAATATAACATATAGTTTATAGTTTATAATATAGTTTATAATATAAATTCCTTATTGGTTAGTTAATTATAATTAATCAATGTTTTCTCTGAGCATAGTAGGAAGCGGGAGTAGAGTGTAGATGTGACTGTTTGTACTCAGGCAGCACTACCATATACATACTTAGCATTCTCTTCCCATACCATATGTCACCACAAATTATTTAATTTTGTTTTGATAGCCATTCTGTGAGGTACACAGCACAAGTGTTATTACCCCTCATTTTGCCACTGAGTAAAGCTAAACCGAGAAAGTTTAAGTGACTTACCAAAGGTCATACAACCAGGAAGTTCTCACCTAAGAAGTTTACTGTTCAGGGGTCAGTCATTCCAAGTGATGAGGGACTGAACACAACCATGGAGGATCAAATACACGTTTCTAAGGTGAAATTTGTGGGATATTTTGTTAAGATGTCAATAATATTTATTTTTTTTAAGGAGAAAAATAGGTGCCAATTGAATTGAATCGAGTCAAATGAATCTATTATTGCTTAGAGAGCTGATGTTTAGTATTAAAAGCTGCATGTTCTTATTATTCACTTTCTATCCTCTAGAAGATTCAGGTGATTCAACTAGCCTACCTTTCATTAAGATAAAAGTAGTTGTAAGAGCTCAATGAGAAGGAGCATAATCCATCCCTAGCAACTAACCCAAGAGAATGTTCTGAGTGCAAACACAATCTGCCTAGAACCACGTCTGGCCAAATCTCTCCCAGTTCTATTTAACGGATGACTATTTCTCCCTTCTCCTGCCTGAATTTGTTTGTCCCGATTTTTTGCAGGAGTCCATGTGTTTTGTATATTCATGATAGCATGTCACAAGTGAAAATCTACTTGTCTTTCTCTTGAGTTTGACTGGAGTACAGGCAGATAGAACTGGAAGGGATTTCTGAGTGTTTAATTCCAAAAGGCAGAGTCTATGAAGCTGATTGGCAGAATGTAAGTGAATCCTCAGGTTTGTGTGTGAATCTTAGTTCTCTGAGGTGTCATCTGTGGCTGTGATTGGAGAATGTTAGATGGAACAGAGGATGAAGATATCAATCTGCCCTTAAAGGTATATGTCAGGTCAGGAAGGGCCTTTTAAATGGCAGGTGAAAGTATCATCATGCTAATGTAGGCATGCATACAAGATTGCTGTACTTACATAAAAGCCATCATTTCCTCTTCTCTATTCCCCCTACCCCTGAACCCTGAGCAGAGAGATGATTTGAACTAGAACGAGAAGACTGGATTTAGGAGTTTCATTTCCATTGCTTAGCAGCTTGTTGCTCTTGGCTAATTCCTCATCTTCTTTGAGCTTTGAGTTTGCCAAACGTACAATGAATAGAAATGACAATATGATAAGAAAGAAGGCCAGTCTTAGGGTCAAGTAAATCTGCATTGAACCTCTGCCTCTGACACATGCAACCCGACTGACTCTTACAAATGTGACTCTGGGAAAAACATGTAACATCTCAGCGTCTCCAAGCAACTATCTAAGACTGAGTTACAAATCAGTTGTTTATGAGCCTTTACTTTAATAAATTCATTTAAAATACTTTTTTAATGATGAATTTCCCCCCTAAATTAGTAATACAAAAACAAAACAAAGTTCTTTTCATTCTGATCTTGGCAAAATGAAATATCCTACTTTGTGTTATTTGTTAGTTGTCACCATATTTCTCACTGAAAAATTGAAATTTGGCAGGTTTTTTATTATTCATTCCGAAATGACTAATGAAGCAACATACTCATCATGTCTCAAACACATCTCATCCCATGAATTCCCTGCAGACCACAAATTTTCAACTGGATCACTGAGGATGTTGAGAAGTCACAGTGTAGTTCACTACCATATCATTATTATTTGCATAATAAGGACTTTACATACTGTACATTGCATAATACATTTGGAAAGCATGTAGCAATATATCATACTTGGATTCCTTCCAGAAAATGGAAGCAAAAAATGTTAAATGACTTTAAACTTTGAAAAGCTTAGAAGTGCTAACTCATAGGGGCTTTGACAGATCTATGATCTCATGAATAAGACTATGTCATCAAATGATGAAGATCGAAGCCTGTCTATACCTTTCACCCCTTGTGCCTCTTGTTCATAGTCTCCAAGGGTATTTGGGCGCCTTTTTAAAAAAATCAGATTGATTTTTATGTAGATATTCATGGAGTACATAGAATGTACATCATTTATCCTTTATTTTTGCCGTGTGAATGATCCTCCTTGTCATGTATCTATGCTGATATCACAAATGTATCTATCTATATTTTTACCTGTATCTATAAATCTGTAGCTATATCATCTATCTCTGTATCTATGAGGTTTTTATCTAGCCATTAGTCAATCTATCATCTATGTATCTATGTATCTGTCTGTTGACAGCTTGAAAAGTGGTTCATCTTATGAACTACATACACAAGTATATTTATCTATTTTCTTTTCTATTCTTGGGCCATGTTTCACAACATATTTTCCATTGTTTCTTCTTCTCACCACTTTTGTATGATGTTTTCAACTATTAGAGTTTATGTTCTTTTAATTTGGAGGTTTTTTATCAAGCTATTTGTGAATTTCACATCCTCTCCAAGAGATGTTGCCATATAACCAGCAATTACATTCATGGTTGTCTTTTAACAAACTTTTATGACCCCTACAATATGAAAGTCAACTTAATTAATTCAACAAGCATTTGCTGAGTTCCTTTCATGTGAGAGGTAGCATATTATAATGTATAGAGTGTTCACCTCTGAGCCTGGAAGAACTACATTCAAATCTTGCTTCTGACACATATTAACTGAGTGACCTTGGGCTGTTCACAGACTCTTAGTGCCTCCAAGTAACTCTCTGAAAGTTTAAGTTGCAGAAGAGTTACAGATATTCATTGGTAGAGGGAGATTCCTAATTGAAAATTCCTTATACTGATGAAATCTTAGATATAGCCTCTCCCCATGCCCACCAAAAAGGCAAAAGGGATTAGGCTGAGCACTGGAGCTATCCTCAAGAAACTTCAGCTACTGGATGGAAAGGACACGTACACAGAAGAGTAAATACACAAAATAATTCCCCAGGAGACAGGGTACTAACAACTGAAGTACTAGGAGAGGCCTTATGTAGGAGATGGATTAGAGTTGAACCTCGAAGGGAACTAGGAATTCTAAGAAGTATAGGTGAGAAGGAAGATCATTTCAGACTTGGGGGCTGCTGACTGAGAATCACATGAAATGATGCCAACTCTTGCCAGCTTCTTTATTTGCCTCTCTAAGAGGAACTTATGAGTCATCCTTCCATTTAGTTCCAACTTTGGTTTATTTGTTTCACAAGAAATGTTAAAATAAGCATTATTAATGTAAATGGGGTTATTACATTTATCATTATATAATGTAATTAATATATAATATGTAATTTAATATATTATCATATTATGTATCATACCTTTATTATTATAAATTCTAAAATAAACATGATTAATTTTTTTTCTAGTACGACCATTTAGTTTTCAGTGGGCAAGTTTTTCCCATTCACAGTATCAACAGCTAAGTCAATAGTTATGGATAGTCTAAAAACAGTGAACCTCAGCCTGTTCTGACTCTCTTTCCTCCATTTGACTGCAGAAGTGGAAAGGGGTTGCACAGGATTGTGTATCATTTTTAATTTTTCTTTATTTTGATGGTTGGCATAAACTAAAGAACTTATCAAGTAACCAACCATCATTAAATGATTAGCTTCTTCCTATTTAGCTAGCATAATACTGAGAAATTAAACATGATCTGTTGTGCTGTTCTAGCAAGTGGAATTTGCAAGAATTGGTTCTGTTCTGTGCCTTTTGTTTATTTCTGACAAGGCTTTTTTCATTCATTCATTCATTCATTCATTCATTCATTCATTCATTCATGGATGGAAAGCACTGGTGAGTGTGGGAGGGAATCAGCAAAAGACTTCTGTAGGAAGTGACTCTTTAGTTGGGTCTTGAAAGGAATGAAGCCTTCTCAGAAGTAAAAGTGAAAAAGCAAAGAATCCCAGTTTGGAAGACAGCCTGCGCAAAGATATTAGGAGAGAATGGAAGTCATAATGTAGAGAATAGAAAGAGACCAGTTTGGATTATATGAATATGCCTTTGTGTGTGTCAGGGCGGGGAGTGAGAGGGATGATTATGTGAAAACAAGCTTCAAAGATAGGTTTTGGATCCAGGTTGTTAAAGGCTTTTAGAGCTAAAATGATGGATTTGTATTTTATCTTGGGAGTAATTTGGATCCCCTTGAAGCTTCTTGGGCAAGGGAACAGCAAGATTTTATATTTGTGCTTTAGGAATAGCAATTTAGCAGCTGCATGAAGGATGGATTAGACAAAAGAAAGACTGAATGCAAGGAGACCTCTTAGGAAGCTGTTATTAGTTCAGGTGAGAGGGAATTGAACTTGAATTAGAGTGATGGCCTTGTAGGCAGTGAGAAGGAGAAAGATGTGAGTGATATGTTAGCAGAATTGAAAATAAGGCCTGATTGGATGGGGGAAGGAGGACGATGAAGAAGAGTAAAGTTTTGAGAATATCATCTCCTAGGTTCCAAACTTGAAAAATTGGCAGAATGATGGTACAGTTACACAGACTAGGCTAGTATTTTCTCAAAGGTTATTGAAAATCTCCTTGACACTTAATTGTCTCAAAGACTTTGTTGATGTTTGTCCTTCATTCTCAAAGAGGATCAAGACATCGGGAAGGTGATGCCATGATTTGCAAGTGAATAGGATTTAAGTGTGCAAAGACCCTAGCACCACTTTGTCCTTCGCAACCATCCAGGTCTAGTGGCAAGATATAGATTAGGATGACTGTAGATGGCCCTGCAAATGTATCTTTTCTTAACATATATCTTAACTTAATATATCTTTTGTAAACATATATCACTCGGATCATTTGAGACTAAAGCTCAGGTCATTAACATAGCCTTCTGGTGACCTAAGCACAAAGGCCAGAGCATGAGGAGGCAGCATTTGCTCCTCCCTCAGACTTCTGACCATCAGGCCAGGATGACCAAAACAGAGGGAAGGGAGATATATCAAACTGAATCAATGCTACAACCTTTGAATTAATAAACGAGAAAGTATTCTCAAGCATTTACTATACGGAAAGCATTGGGAATATAGAGAAACGTTAATGCAGTCTCTGTTCTCAAGCAACTCACATTTTAAAAGGAGGAGAAGGAAAAGCCAATTAAGGAGGTTTCTAGCTGCAAATCTGATAAAAAGGCCTCATGATCTTTAGGAAGAATCAGTAAAGCAGAAAGCAATTGATTTTTCTCTAATGTAATTTCCACATATAAAATATATCTTTCTGATGTCAAAACAATTGACAGTGGCAAGAACTTTCTTTTCTGAGTCTTCAGTAGCTGTGTTTACTGAAGAGACAGGGTTCGTAGCATCCAAAGAAACAACCACAATATTATATCTATACGGGGGTTGCTATCCTGGATAGCGGCTACAGTGGCTGGCCTGAAAGCAAGACAAGTGATCTGGAGAATATTTCTTTTTAGGTTCTTGGTCTTACCTGTTCATTGGTGGCAGCCATTTAAAAGGTAGTGCTTGTACTGGTGAGGGTGGCAGGCCTCTTCTCCATCAGTGATGACTACTTGGGTCAGATTCAAAGCAGGTTGGTAGCATGGGGAGATTTTCTGCTCTCAAGACTCTTTGTCTCCTAGTCCTGGGAGAGGAGATGGTGGTTCTTTGATCTTTTGACTAGACTACCTTGCCTGGCCTCTGATGCCTACAACTCATTAAACCTCCTCTTATTAACTATTCAGTATTCTATGAAGGTCTCATTTCATTCCAGTCTCAAACTTAAATTACCAGATAAGTCTGAGTCAGGCTTGGCCCAATGACAGCACTCCTTCCAACAGTTCAGATCATAACCCACAGGCCTCATCCTCTATGGTTCTTATCCAAGTACTCCCATCTATCCTCTGTAGAGGATACTTCATTCTTAACCTTTTTTTGTGTCACCAACTTCTCTGGTAGTTTGGTGAAGTCCATGAGCTCCTCAGAAAAGTGTTTTTAAATATATAAAATACAGTGGACCACAAAGAAAACCAATGACATCAATATATAGTTTGTCTATCATGTATCACCAAACATCTGTCTATCTACTTGTCTGTCAATTTATCTTTCATCTATTATCTATAAAAATGAGCTCATGAAACCAAAGTTAAGAATTCATGTTCTAGGTCTTCAACATTACCTTGGTATCTTTACAGGAACCTGAGACGTTGATTCATTATCTTCAACTCTCCCTACCTTGCTATCCCATATCTGTCCTGATCATATATTTTCCAAACGAGAGATCATTTTTCACAACCAAGTCTTCATTGGTATTATGTTGTATTCCTCTTATCCATACTATCCATTTTTAAAAATTAAATTGGTTCATTTACTTTTAGTTTACAACATTCAGTTCCACAGTCCCTTGAGTTTCAAATTTTCTCTCTTTCCCTTTCCCTCCCCCCCCCCCCCATCATGGCAGCATGCACTCGGATACAGGATCTACAAATATCTTCCCATTAATCATTAGTCAGGTTGTAAAAAAAGGATTGTAACTGATGGAATGATCAGTGGGAAAGAGGAAACAAAACAAAACAAGAAAAAGAAACACAGCAAGTAATTTCTTTCAATCTGTAGTCAGACTCTGCGTCTCCATCTCTGGATGTGGATATCTCTTTCCATCATGAGTCTTTTAGAGTTGTCCTATAACCTTATATTGCTGAGAGGAGCCCAGTCTATTGAAGTTAGTCATTACACATACGTTTTATCTGTGATTGTGTACAATTTTCTCCTGATTCTGCTCTTTTTGCTCAGCATCAGTTTATATAAGTGTCTCCAGGTTATTATGAAGTCCATCTGCTCCTCATTTCTTATAGCACAGTAGTATTCCATTCCATTCATATATCACAACTTATTCAGCCATTCCCCAATTGATGGGCATCCCCTTGTTTTCCAATTCTTTGCCACCACAAAAAGAGCTGCTATAAATATTTTTGTACATATGGGTCCTCTTCCCACTTCTCTGATCTCTTTGGGATATAACCCTAGAAGTTGCACATACATTCTTAATAATTTTTTTATCCATCCATCTATTGATCCATCTATCCCTCCATCTATTCCTCCATCTGTCCATCTATCCATTCATTCTATCACTATATAACAAGACAGCCTCATTTTCTACTTGTACATGTCCTGAATGATGCCATCTCCATTACTTCTCTGTGCATACCATTAGTGACAAACAATTCAGCCTTTTCACCTACCATGTGTTCTTCCCATTGTCTTTTAGGTTAGCCAAACCTGTGTTTTTGTTTTATAATTTGTGGCCAATATAGTAAAACCAAGAAAATGTCGGCAATTGAAACAATACCAATAAAGCTAGAAAATATTCAGATTATATAAAACTCACTTCCAGGTGCACTGTACTAACCAGGATATATCAATCAACAGCAAAATGTCATAACATGAAATTTCTGTGTGCAAGCAATTCAACAATGCTCCCCCCCCCTTTTTTTTTTTTTTACAAGTAGCTGATTCTTTTGAGTACCCAAATAAGGATTAGAAGTTGCTTGGAATGGCCTATTCCCCTGATAAATCCCAAAGAATTTAATGGAGGTAGGGGGGCATAAGTACAATGTGCTCCATGTGAGCTGGCTTTTAGCAAAGAGAAAATGGTGTAAATCAAGCCGTGTACAAGTAGCTCATTAGTTAGTGAACTGAGCTTTCCATTCTTTACAAGAAAAATTTCCTGAATTCTCTAAAGGGGGGAAAAGATACAAGGCTGAGAAATAGAATTCTTTGAGATGACTAAATTAAAAACATGGTATAAAGCCATAAACTTAATACAGAAACTACAGCCTCAGGTCAGAATGTTAGCGGGGAGTACCACTTCCTGAATGCATTGGCTCATTAAAATTCTCTGTAAAGAGTACTCCGGAGCCAAAGAAGCACTGAGCAGGACTCTAGCAAATGTGCATTCACAATGACAACAGGTGAGCCTATGGGTAGCTGGCTTTACATGGAGCATGTGATAACCTTAGGCACTGGTTTGAGCTAAAGGGACGGGCCAATGGCATGCTTCTCTTTTATTGAAAATCACTTGAATTCATTTTTTTTAAAAACAAAGCCTCTTTTATTTTTATTTAAAGATGTGGTAGACTCATGTCACTTGAAAGAAAAAAAAATTCCAGTTTGACCACAGGACCACACTTCCAACCCCTGGTTTATGCCTTCCTCATGCAATCAGTTCCTATGACAACCCTCTCCTCACTTTAGATTACCTTTCAAAAGATGTGCATTGACACAGTCTATTTAGGTGCCCTTAAGAAAAATTTAAAGTTGCTCTGGGTAATTGTGTACATTAAAAAACAAAAAACAAACAAAAAAAAACCAGGCATAATTCCTCCAAATGCACCATGCTACATAAGTCTACCTTCCTCTAGTCCCACTCTAAGGAAGTTAGTAGTCAGAGGAATTGTGCAATTTATTTCAGAGTCTGCACTGAGAATCACACTTTTCATTTACCATCAAGTGCCTTCAGCACCTTATTTCTTTTCGTTCCTTTTCTTACCTCTTATTCATCTATGTACTGACTATCCACCCCCTTGGGAAAAACAGAATTGCTTAAATTTTAGCAATGCTGTTTACACTAACACATAGGTTCCCAAACTTATTTGGCCTACTGCCTCCTTTAAAAAAAAATACTCACTGTTCCCCCCCCCCCCCAAATCTACTTTCTTTAAGCCTTTTAATCCTTAAACTTTTTTTAAAAATTGCATCATTTCAAAAATATAAAATATATTTTTTAAAAATGATGTATCTTAAATTTAATAATTTATTGTAAATTTGTGGATTTTTTTTCCTGCATTGGAATTTTGATAACATAATATTATATCATGTAACTGTATAGCATCATATTGTAAGCAAGTCATTACATGTACATATGCATGCTGGACTTGTAACTTCCTGATAATGTGTGACATGCTCACCTGCCAACACTTGCTTGTTAAGACCTGTTGGCAGACTTGACCCATATAGATTATAACTTGCATTGTGTGAGTTTATTTGGAAAATAATGTAACCGCTATAACTTTAACTGTTACACAACAGATGAACAAGTAAGAATGGTTTTTTCAAAAATTTCTTGTCTTCTTTTCTTTCCTTATGCTTCTACCACCACGTTATTTTTATTCCATGCCCCCTAATTGCACCCAAATCTACTACATCCCCGTTGGATAATTCCAGCACCCCTAGTGGGTGGTTTTATTCACTTTGGGAACCTGTGCTGAAATACCTTCCTTTGTGTTTATATATAGTTAAAAGGTTAGCTCAAAAGCTCAGAAATGCCTGAGTTGCCTTGAAAGGATTTTGAGATTATAGCTGAGGCATGGTGGGAATAATGATGCCTATTACTACCAGCCAAAAAAGCTTTGACCAAAAACTCACATTTACATTTTGGGACCTAGAATCAAAATGTTCCAAGACACTTGTCCTAAGCCTGAAGATGACAAATGTATCCTGAAAAAGGAAACCACAAAGGTCCTTTTTGTCTCTAGATCTATGAGTGTTTGAGTTTTTTTTTTAATATTGGGTTCTGTGGTTTCTACCTCTCACCTCTTGCAACATGCACAATTTTTTCTCCTTTGTGGCTGAGTGTAGAGGCACAGAAAAACTTCAGATGAAAATCATTGGGGGAAAGTTATTCTACTCATTTTAAATTAAAGATAAATTCTGGGCACTGTTTTATTTTCTGATGTGTTTGTCCCATCTTTCTATTACTATGAAGGAAGAGAAAGAAGTATTTATTAAATTCCAAACACTGTACTAAACACTCTACAAATATTAACTCATTTGATCCTCGCAATATGTAGGATGTAGATGTTATAATTATCTCCATTTTACAATTGGGGAAATGGAGGCAAAGAGAGGTAGGTGTGTATGTGTGTGTGTGTGTGTGTGTGTGTGTGTGTGTGTGTGTGTATGAGTGACTGTAACTTGCTCAGGTTTACACAACTAGTAAGTATCTGAGATTTGATTTGAACTCACATGTTTCTGACTCCTGTTCCAGCTCTCTGTCTGTTACACCACCAAGCTGCCAAATAGACAGAAATTATGTTTTATCTAAACTTCATAGCTCCCTCAGGGCCTTACATGAGCTCTTCATTTACATACTATAAGTCTTTAATCCACTTGCATTTAATTAAACAAGTTTACACGTATTGGGGATCTCATGCTTATCAAATACTGCCAATGGTATGTGAATCAAGCATGCCTCATTCAGTTAAGTGTTATTAATGTCTGCTCCAATCAGTCATTTTTTTTTCCAGTTGTGTCTGACATTTTGTGACCCAATTTGGAGTTTTCTTGGCATAGATACTGTGGTGGTTTGCCATTTCCTTCTCCTGCTCATTTTACAGATGAGGATACTGAGGCAAGCAGGGTTGAATGACTTTGCCAGGGTCACATAGCTAGTAAGGCTGGATTTGAAATCAGGAAGATAAGTTATCCTGACTCCAGGCTAGCATTTTATCCACTGTGTCATGTAGCTGCCCCTATTAATGATCCAAATGCCACCTTGTTTCCATTTTTAGGTTCTTCCCATTTTAGATAATCCTATTTTAGGTTACAGGAAAATTGAATGAATTATTGGCTTTATATTATTGGTACTTTAGCAATTATCTATTTTTAAAGTGTCAATACTTCTTTCCTTACGTGGCTAAAAATATCTGTGGCACATGATTTGTCAGATTTGGCAAGATCATAAGTGACAGTCTCTTTAGCCTAATACGGAGATTTTCATGTGGAAGGATGTCACATTCCAATCCTTATAGATGGACACACAAATAGCAACAACAGCCACAAAAATAATAATAACAGCTGGCATTTATACGACACTTGAAGGTTTGCAAAGTACTTCCACATATTGACATTGCTTAACTCAGGATATTGACATTTCTTACCGTTTTATATAAATTCCTGCCAGGGTAAGTGACATAAAGAAAATTACTACAAAAACATAGAGCCGTTTTTAATATTTCTTCTGGAGAACATACTGGATTGGCTTCTGAGGTGTTTTGCTTTGGTAAGTGGATTAAGCAGTAGCCTAATGCTGAAAAACGACGTTCCTGATTTGCTAAGAACAATCTGGCATTTTATGAAAAGTGTGAATGACTCTCTATCAATAAGTCTTTACTGCCTTTGATGAGTCACAGTTCCCTTGAATGAATTCATAGTGCATCCCAAATAAATTACATGCTTTTCTTTTTTGGATTGTTTTCAAATATAGAGTTTGGATTTATTTCTGTTTATCTTGATGTAATTTTCACCACTTTTGCATATGAAGCTGTTCCTGGAAAGTGTATTGTCAAGGTAAGTAAGCTCATCCACAGCATTCAAAATGCCTCCATTTGCTGGAACTAGTCGTTCCACTTACTGATGATGTGGTGCTGGCTGGTGGAGGCCCTGTTTTCTTGGTATTAATTGTTAGGTTAAAATCAGCACAAGTGGCAGAGAATCAATCCATACTCTGCTGCGTCTCAGCCTCAAAAGCTGCATTGAGTTCATAATTATTTCTCAAAAAGTCAACACAACAACCACCACAACACAGCTCTCAAAAAAGGAAATAAGGTTAGCATGTCATGACATGTTGACGAAGGAGGCAACTAGGTGTCAGTGTAGATAGAACACTAGACCTGGTGTCAGGAAGACCTAAGTTCAAATCCAGCCTCTGCCACCTCCTAGGCTGTGTAAATCTGGACAAATTACCTAACCTCTGCCTGCCTCAGTTTGCCCATCTGTAAAATGGGGATAATAACAGGGTCAACCTCCCAGGGTTTTTGTGAGGATCAAATGAGATGCTTGAAAAGCCCTTCGTAAGGGGCAGTTAAGTGGCTCAGTGAATAGAGCACTGGCCCTAGAGTCAGGAGGACCTGAGTTCAAATCTGACTTCGGATACAACACTTACTAGCTGTGTGATCTTGGGCAAGTCACTTAGTTTCAATTGCCCTGCCTTTTCCCCTTCAAAAAGACAAAAAAAAAAGAAAAATAAAGAAATGCCCTTTGTAAACTTTAAAGCACTACATACATGCTCTTATTCTTATTGAACATAGTGACTTTAAATTCCAAACACTTAGAGGCTGCATATTCCGTATTCACTGCCCACTTATATAACAGGGCTACTTTGAAGAGAAGCCAGCCGGTTTTGGGACAATTGTCTTCCCTGGTGGCTAGCTCAGACAAGTGTCTGAATTAGCTTTTATTTACTTATTTTTTTGCTTTGCTTAACCACATCATTTTTCTCTTCCTCAAGAGGACTGTGTGTGTGCTTCTGCTTTTCTTATTTACTGTGCACAGCTTTAACTTCTACCTCAGGCACTCTTCTTTCCTGACATTTTCTTTGGTGTTCTACTTTACCTACTTTCTCCTTCGTGGAAATCACCACCTATCCCTGACACAGACCTTTATAAAGTTGCCTAAACATCAGAGAGATTAAATGATTTGCCCATGGCCACATAGCCAGTAATTGTCAAAGATGAGATTCACATTCAGGTCCTCCTGACTCCAAGTTTAATTATCTATCCAGGATGCTACGCTGTCTCTCCTTCCAGCTGCTGGCATTGGAAAACAGGTTCAGAGAGCCAATCTGCCAATGAAAAAGCAACAACCACAACAAAGAGTTTTTGAAATGCTGTTTGTAAAATTGGCACAGACTGAAAATCAGAAAAATAGTATCTGAAAAAGCAGTTGAACGTTTAAAAATTGTTATTTGTTCATCTTTCTTGGTTATTTCTGTCCCCTCCTTAGTCATCTATTTTTTGCATGAGGTGGTGTGTCAACTTTAGTGTGTGTGGTGTGTGTGTGTGTGTGTGTGTGTGTGTGTGTGTGTGTGGTGTGTATGTTTAAATGAGAAAGGCAAGGCAGTAGCTAAGGGAACTAGGAGGCCCCAAATCCTTGGCTGAATCAGTCATCAGCACTTCTGCTATACTTTCTTACTTCAACTCCACATAAAATGCCTTATTCTGAAGTGGATCGCTCTCTTTCCCATTCTCACCCCTCACTCAGTGATCAGCTTACAAGCCTGAAGCCCTGGTCCTTTTCCAATACGGAGAGGCCCAGCCTCACTGCTCACTCTCTACCATCAACTCACTCTCTGGCCTGTCCTCTGTCAACATCAGCTGCCTGGCTTCTTGGGGAGAAGACAGTCTGATTAAACTCATTCTTCAGTGATTAGCATAACCACCTTCCTTATGCTCTCCTTATTCCAGTGTTTCATAACCTCCACTGTCATTGTAATAATAACAACGAATATTTGTATGGTGCCTATTATCTTCCAGGTACTGTACTAAGTCCTTTACAATCATTATCTCATTTGATCCTCACAACAACATTTATGAGCTATTATTAATCAAGGAAACTGAGGCAGACAGTTAAGTGATTTGCCCAGTCAAATAGCTACTAAGTAACTGAGATTCTGTTTGAACTCGAGTCTCCCTGATTCCAGGACCAGAGCTCTATCTGTTGTCCCTCTAATGCTGTTTACTTATCCTCATCCTCCTCAATCTGAGCCCCTCCCTAATATCCCACTCAAGAGCTACTCACTCCTTCCTCTGTGCTCTCTGGAATGCTTGCTACATAGGTAGCAAATTTGCTTTCCTTTTAAAACTTCTTTCTCAATCCTTCCATCTTCTTGTACTCATTAACACCTGGTTCTCTTCTGATGACACAGCTTCTCTGGCTACTTTTTTCAATCTTAAGTTGTGTTTTAATGCATACCCCAACTCAGTGATCATTATGGAAAAGTCGAAAATCTCCTTGATCTCCATTGCGACTTCCAGACTCTGTCTCTACCACCATGACTCAGTAACCCTCCTTCCTTCAAGATTCACTCAATGCATATTTATATACCTAATCAAGATTCCAGTGGCTGTTATCTACTGATCTCAATAAGATTCCTTTTCCTTCCTTCCTTCTTCCCTCCTTCTTTCCTTCTTGCCTTCCTTCCTACCTTCTTCAGTGAGTTTAGTGCTTGGACTTTTTCCCATTTGAACTTCAAAGTTTCTTTATAACTCTAGGCTTTTTGTTAGGAATGCTTAGAAATCTTCTATTTCAAAAAATCAATAAAAAAAAAGGAAGCAAATTTATTAAACAAATACTCTGTGTCAGGTACTGGGCTAAGAAATAGGAATAAAAATAAGAAAAATAAATATAGTCTTTGCCCACAAGAAGCTTTCAATTTAATGGGGGGGGGGGGAAGACAATACATAAAAGGAAACTGAATGGGGGGGAGGGTAGTGGTCCATAAGGTGTATAGGGGCATGCATAGGACTATGTATGATGATTGTGGAGTCGAACCCAAGAAGAATAGCTGAAGCAAAGTGAAGTTAAAGGGTTATTATCCCCCTGTAAGATTTCCATTTTCATTAAAGGTTCATTTCACCCCTCCCATGGTATTGCACTCATTTTTGCTAGGTATGGCTGGATATTTCCTAGGCCCTCCTTTGCCTCCTGGAATATTGTATTCCAAGTTCTCTGCTACTTGTTAGTGGTGGTGACTAAATTGTGTGTGATCCTGACTGCAGCTCCTCAGTATTTTAATTCTTTCTTTCTGGACACTTACTGCATTTTTCCTTTAGCTTGAAAACTCTGGATTGTAATTATGACATTCCCAGGAGTTTCATTTTGTAGTTTCTTTTGGGAAGTGGATTCTTCCTATGTTCACTTTATCCTCTGATTCTAAGGTATCTGAGCAGTTTTAAGATTTCTTGAAATAGAATTATCATGTTGTTCAAATACTCCTAAGATTCTGAATTTCTTACTCTTTGCCTTAATTTGTTTTCCAGGTCACTTATTTGTGCTATGAGAAACTTTATGTTTTCATTATTTTTCAGACTTTTGACTTTCTTTCAATATTGTTTATTGATTTATGAAGTTATTGGCTTCTATATTTGAATTTTCAGGGATCTCTTGGGCCACATTATTAATTCGCTTTCCATAGGCCTCATTTCTTCTCCATTTTCACCTCAATCACTTTAATTTCATTTATAAAAATAATTTAATTTTTTAATTTTAATTTTAATTATTAAAATTCTTTTTAAAATTGCTACATCAATTTCAGGAATTTTAGTTGTGTTTGTGCCCAAACTATATTTTTCTTTCAAGCTTTGCTAGTAGATGTGTTGTAATTATGCTTTTCCTCTGTGTCTATGTTTTGAACATCCCTGCCAGCATAATTGCTCCTTATGGTCTCCTCTTCCTCTTCCTCCTTCTCTTTCTCCTCCTTCTCCTCTTATTCTTCCTCCTCCTCTTCCTTCTTGTTCTTGTTCTTCTTCTTCCTCCTCTTCTTTTTCTTCTTCTCCTCTTCCTCTGCTTCCTCTTTCTTCTTCTATATTCTAATGCAAAGAGAAATAATTTACTCATAAGACCCACATTATTTCTACTTCAGTAAAAAAAAAATCATCCTTGTTGATTGGAATCTGACCTGCAATAGGGATTTATTTGCCTTGTCACTCCCTGACACTTTCAAAGATTGAAATTATCATGAAGAAAAGCCAACAATTTGCTAACTGTTCTCCCTTTGGTAGAGGGAGGGCTCCAACAGACAGTCAGATGGTTGAAAATTGCTGCTACTTCTATATCATGTCTCCATGCAAGTTTTATTTTTTTTCTGTTTCCCAACATTATTAATTTGTTCCTTCTCTTCTAGTACAGTCTCATGACAAGATAACTTGTTTCTTTCTCCAGTGTTCTTCCCCCAAATATTTTCTGCCAAGTTTCATCATTCTGGTTCTTGAATTTTCTCACGTGAGTTGTTATTAATGTACAATGTAACTCCATTCCTTTAATCTATTTAATTTCTTTTGAATAAGTTATAAATCACCAGTTTATATTTCATTCAAAAACTCCCCTTTTCCTCCTGTGACCTTGCAAAAGTAATTTCATCTTGGTTGACCTCAGTTTTCTA
This sequence comes from Pseudochirops cupreus, assembly GCA_028627135.1. Taxonomy (NCBI): domain Eukaryota; kingdom Metazoa; phylum Chordata; class Mammalia; order Diprotodontia; family Pseudocheiridae; genus Pseudochirops; species Pseudochirops cupreus. The sequence goes on from CM053584.1 coordinate 77,832,546, forward strand.
AGGCAATAAGTAACTTAAAGGCAAAAAGATCCTGGTCTGTGAAGAGCAGACACCATGAACTCAGTATGAAGATTATGTGAAGAGAGAAAAAAAATCTTCTTGACCCTGAAGTACAAGGATTTGTACTGTAGCTTATCACATGTGTGTTCTACATATGGGCCTTTGTTTGAGCCCATTTTTCCAAAGGATTTTGTGTGCATTTATGGGAATGGGTGCCCTAGAGTGATAAGGAAAATATTTTGTATCTAATACTCTTACTGTCACATCTTAGTAAATGCTTTAGTTAATACCTAATTTTGTCTACTGGCTGATTTTTAATAGAAAACACACTAACAGTGGTTCCTGAACCATTAAGAGTACAGATCTACAGACCTATTTGAATTCCAAATTCTCTCTCTCCCCCTTGAGAAGGCAAATAATTTGATATAGGTTACAACATGGAGTCATGCAAAACATGTTAGCCATGTTGTGAAAGAAAATAACAACAAAAAACCCCCAAGAAAATACAGTTAAAAAAAGAAACATGCTTTGATCCACATTCAGACTCCATCAGTTCTTTCTCTGGAGGTAAATGCTATTTTTCATCACAAGTTCTTTGGAATTCTCTTGAATCATTGCATTGCTGAGAATAATTAAGTCATTCAAAATTGATCATCATACAATATTGTTTTTACTATGTACAATGTTCTCCTGGTTCTGCTCACTTAGCTTTGCATCAGTTTATGTGAGTCTTCCCAGGTTGTTTTTTGAAAGTGTCCTGTTCATGATTTCTTATAGCACAATCAAAATTATATACCACAGCATGTACAGCCATTCCCCAACTGATGGGCATCCCCTCAATTTCCAAAAAGTTGCTGTAAATATTTTTGTAATTTTAGGTCTTTTTCCTTTTTTCTGATATCTTTAGGATATAGTAATATAGCTGGCCCAATTTTATAGCCCTTTAGGCATAGTTCCAAATTACTCTCCAAGATGGTTGGATTAGTTAATAACTACCAACAGTGCATTACTGTCTTAATTTTCCCACATCCTCTTCAACATTTGTCATTTTCCTTTTCTGCCATATTAGCCAAGATTATATGTGTTGGGTGGTATCTTGGAAGAGTTGTTTTAGTTTCATTTTTCTAATCAATAGTGATTTGTAGCATTTTTTTCATATGACTGTAGATAGCTTTGATTACTTTGTCTGAAAATTGCTTGTTCATATCCTTTGACCATTTATTAATTGGAGAATGACTTGCATTCTTTGTTAAAAAATATATATGTATATTTTATTTCCCCCAATTACACATTGAAACAATTTTAACATATACATATTTTTAAGTTTTGAGTTCCAAATTCTCTCTCTCCCTCCTTTCTTATACTCCACCCTCTCTGAGATGGATGGTCTTTTGATATTCTTTTGGATCATTGTGTTGCTGAGAATAGCTAAGTCATTAACAATTCATAATACAATATTGCTGTTACCATGTACAACATTCTCCTGATTCTGTTCACTTCACTTTGCATCAGTTCATGTATGTCTTTCCAGGTTTTTCTGAAGTCACCCTGCTTGAATGACTTTATTCTCATAAATTTGACTCTGTTCTCTATATATTTGAAAAAACAAGGTCTTTATCAGAGAAACTTGCTGTAACATTTTTTCCCCACTGTTATGATTACTATGTATTTCCTTCCATCCTATGGACGTCCACCTTTCCTTTCACCCTGCCATTCTCAAAAATGTTTTGCTTCTGACTACTGCCTTCCCCAATCTACCCTCCCTTCTATCAGCCCCTTCTCTTCTCTTATCTCCTTCCCCTCCTACTTTTCTGTAGGATAAGATAGACTTCTATACCCAACTGAGTGTGTATGTTATTCCCTTCTTGAGCCAATTCTGATAAGAGTAAAGTTCAAGCACTATGACCCCAGCTCTCCCATCTTCCCCTCCACTCTAAAAGCTCTTTCATGACTCTTTTATGTGAGGTAATTGACCCCGTTCAACTTTTCCCTCTCCCTTTCCCCCAGTACATTTCTCCTTCTCAATTCTTAATTACATTTTACTTTTTGGAGGTCAGCCAATCATATTCAACTCACACCTGTATCGACTGTCTATGTATACTCCTTCTAACAGCTCTAATAATGCTAAAGTTCTTAGATGTCATAAGTATCATCTTCCTATGTAGGAATGTAAATATTTTAACTTTTATTGAATCCCTTATGATTTCTCTTTTCTGTTTACCATTTTATGCTTCCTCGAGTCTTCTTTTGAAATTAAATATTCTATTGTGCTCTAATCTTTTCATCAGGGATGCTTGAAAGTCCTCTATTTCATTGAATATCCATTTTTTCCCTTTAAAGATTGTACCAGTTTTGCTGGGTAGGTTATTCCTGTATGTAATCATACTTCCTTTGTCCTCCAAAGACCATATTCTAAGCCATCTGATCCTAGAAGTCACTTGTGTTATCCCAACTATGGCTCCATGATATTTGAATTGTTTCTTTCTGGCTGCTTGCAATACCTTCTTTTTGACCTGGGAGCTCTGGAATGTGAGTCTAATATTTCTAGGAGTTTTCCTTTTGCACAGTTTTATAGCCCTTTGGGCATAGTTCCAAATAATTCTCCAGAATAGTTGCATCAGTTCACAAAGGAGTTCTTTTTCCTTCAGTGAATTTTTCTACATCTTTTTCCTGTGGCCAATTCTTCTTTTTAATGAGTTTTTCTCTTCAGTTGATTTTTGTGCCACTTTTACCATTTGGCTTATTCTGTTATTTGAGATGTACTTTTCTTCAGTTTTTTTTTGTGCCTCCTTTACTGAACTCTTGACTCTTTTTTGTGATTTTTCTGCATTCTTTTCATTTCTTTTCTATTTTTTTCTTTGAGTTTTAAAATCCTTTTTGAGCTTTTCCAAAAATTCTTTTTGGGACTGAGACCAATTCACATTTTTCTTTGAGGTTTTGGATGTAGAAGTTTTGGCTTTGGTGTCTTCTTCTGGGTTTGTTTTTTGATCATTCCTGGCAACTTTCTATGGGCAGGTTCTTCTTTTGTTGTTTACTTATTTTCCAGCCTATTTCTTAACTTTAACTTTATGTTAAAATTAGACTCTGCTCCTGGGGTAAAAAGGGCACTGTCCTAAGCTTCAGAGTTTTTTGTTTTTAGGGTTGTTCTTTTGGGGGTCTGTAAGTATTCAGTTCTTCCAAGGTGTTATGATCTAAGGAGAGGTGTGTTTACTACTCTCTTGACCTGTGGTCTAGTCTGTGAGCAACCACAAGCATTATTTTATGCCTTGGAACTATGATCAGGGTCCCTATTCCCCTATAGCCCATGGCAATCTCTGGTTTATTATGACCCCTCCTTTTCCTGGGATTACAACCCATGAGAGTAACCTGGGTGATCTGGGTATAAGCAATGCAAGAGTCCTGCACCCAGGGTCAGCAAATGGTTTCCTGTTGTCTCCTTCTGACTAGCTGTCTGACCTCCTTACTGTCTATGGTCTTAGAGCTCTGGAAACTACTGATTCTGACTCAGTTGCCCCCAGGGCCTGCTGCTATATTGCTAGGGCATTGCCTGTGCTGGACTGCACTCTACTATCACCCTGGAGTGACAGACCTTTCCTACCAATCTTATTAGTTTTCTTGGGCTGGAAATTTGTTTGTGGGTTCTACTACTCTAGAATTCCTTTGGAGATATTATTTTTAAAGTTGTTTGGAGGGGAATACAGGAGAGTCCCTGCCTATTGTCTACCATCTTCCAGTTTTCTGATTTCAAATCTAGAGTTGTTTTCATGGCATCACCATTGTCAAATTCTTTTCACTCTTATTATAATATATATATATATATATTAATATACAATGTCACATTATATATAATACATACATGTAAAGTCTAATATAGTTATACTTTGCACTTAATGGTTTAAGAGGTAAATGGGAGGACAGTCAAAAGTAAATTTGGAAAAAATATATGTAAAGGTTAAGAAATGAAAGAAAGAAGCCAAAAGATATAAAGTCAAATTCTATTAAGGGATCTTGAGAAGTAGTTCAGGAAGAACAAGCAGAGTCAGTTTATTTTGATAAAAAAACGATAAATAGGCACTCTATGTGCTATTATTTGGGAAACTAGGTGGTGCAGTGAAGTGCGCACTGGTCTTGGAATCAGGAAGATTCATCTTCATGAGTTCAAACACAGCCTCAGACACTTACTAGCTATGTCCCTAAGCAAGTCACTTAATCCTGTTTGCCTCAGTTTCTCATCTGTAAAAAGAACTGGGGAAGGAAATGGTAAGCCACTCCAGTATCCTTGCCAAGAAAACCCCAAGTGGGGTCATGAAGAGTCAGACACCACTGAAATGATTGAACAGCACTATTATTTAGTAAGTCAAGTGAAAGACTTCAGATGACTGAAATAAAGTTCATCAATTTTTTTTTATTTAAGACCTCCAACTTCAAACACTGAACCACACTACATCTAATGTGGATGTTTCAAATTTTGCCTCCAAAAACCAGTTGTGTGACTACAGATAAATCACTTAATCTCTCTGAGCCTCAGTTTCATCATGTATAAAGTAGGGATGAAATCCCTGTAGCATATACTATCTCATAAGAGTGTTTTGAGGCTCCAATGAGATAATTACATAAAGCAATTTGCAAACATTAAAATGCTCTTCTCACTTTTTAAAAAAATCATTTAACAAATTAGTCATATGTGAAAGGCTAATTTTTTTAAAAAATAAAATAACTTCAACAAATTTATAGTTAATTTTCTCCACCCAAATATACCATCTCTGATGGTATAGAAATAAAACATATGGAATTGATATTACATGAAATCTTACACTTTAGTAGGTTGCCATTTTTCAAAAGAATGGTGGACTATTTTGTATCATGTTATACTGGACATACATGTATTAGAGACATGGCTCTGGTATTAGAGGACTTGTGATCAAATCTTACCACTGATGCTTATTAGATATGTGAGTTTGGGCAAGTCCCTTAAATTCTCTTGATTTCAGTTTCCTTATCTTTAAAATGAGTGGGTTGGCCTAAATGACTTTGAGATCCTTATAATAGCTCTAGATTGTAGAGTCTATGATGAGATCCAATATGCTCTGAAATCATTTTTTAAAAAGCTGTTTATAAATAGTGATTTTTTTAAAAAAAATTTTAGAGAATGAGATTTGGAGCACTGTAGTACCAATACAATATTTACAGTGCCCACGATCACAATAAAGACCGTGACTAGAAGTATTGCATGACTTTTGATCACAAAATATACCAAACTCTCCAGATAGAGGACAGAACTGAAGCATTTATTTAGACACCAGAAAACCCAATCCCAGAACCAATAAGCTGATTCCATCATAGTACCAAAGATATTCAGAAGTCATAACAACGCTGAGAGCCACAGCATCCTTCAGCCTTCCCACAAACCAATACAAGATCAATATTTACTCACAAACCTCTATAGCTCTTTGCTTCAACCTTCTCTCTCTCCTACCATCTGGCTAGCTCTGACCAGCTTCCTGTGGGCTCTGCTTCCCTTCAGCAAACTTCTCCCACCACAGGCTCCATGTGACTACATTCAGCCTATTAGGGGGAAGAGTTTATCTTTACAGCAGGGAAGCTTCCTGTGAGCTCTGCTCCACTTTTTAGCAAATTCCCTCCATCACAGGCTTAATGTGATTACATCCAGCCTGTCAAGGGGCAGAGTTTACTTTCAAAGCAGGGGAAGTTTTCCAACTCCCCTCTAGGTCTATCAAGGGGCAGGGAAGATCTTCAAATTCTATTCTCATTACAAGCACACAGATTTTATTGTGCTATAATGATGAAACTCCCAGACTTAATTCAATACTCCCTCAATTCCCTTTCCTCCCACTATACCAGATTCTCCCAAAACAATAGCAAACAACCAGTATTTGTTTAAATTTTTGCCATCGTAGTTAATAATGCTATTACTCTCCTGATCAAATTATTGTTGCTTTAGGTGACAGTATGTAAATGGAGAGAGGCAAATTACATGGAAAATAATCAGGATTCTGAGATTTTGCAGCCAGTTTTCAGTAGGTTGTCATTTTAGGGTCATTGGGCAACTGAATTTTTAGTCCTATTGTAGATTTTTTAGATAAAATAATACACTTATTTTTAGTTCTCAACATTCACTTTCATAAGTTTTCAATTTTCTCTAGCTCCCACTCCTCTCCCCTCCCCAAGACAGTGTGCAATCTGATATAGGCTCTGCATATATACATTCTTATTCAACATATTTTCACATTAGTCATTGTGGATATTTTGAGAGGTGATTTTTTTCTAATTTCCAGAAGCTATTTTCAGCAGGTTGCTAGCTGTGTAATGATCAAAATACTGTCTTTAGGATATTTTTATCTTAGATATTTTATCTCTTATTTAGGACATCTTTAAGTTACTTTTCCTAGCTAACCAGTCATCTTATTTCTCTCCTCTTTGCCCCCTTGGCTGGGCTTCTTCATTAGGTGTTTCTACCTCTCTGGCCCATTCGCTGAGCCCAGAACCCCAAGCCCCATCCCAGCCTTAGTGGGAGACTAAGTCAAAGATGAACATGCTGGGGAAGGAAACTTGCATCACAGGATCAGAGCTCCTCTCTCTGGTTGCTACAATATTCTGATATCTTAAAAGTCAAATACTGTGTTCTATATCACCTGGTATCACTACCTACTCCACTCCAATAGTTGCCTCAAGAATCCCTCCTCCCAAACCCCACAATTAATTTATGTTATACAAAGTGAATTGATACTAATAATACTAATAATATTAATAGTAATAATGATAAACAATGATATTAATAATAGTAATTACAACAATAACTAGCTATTATGTAATAGCAAGGTAACTAGGTGGAAGAGTGGATAGGACACTAGGACTGGAATCAGGAACTCATTTTCATGAGTTCAAATCCAGCCTCAGACATTTACTAGCTTCATTACCTTGGGCAAGTCACTTAACCCTGTTTGCCTCAGTTTCTTATCTGTAAAATGAGCTGCAGAAGGAAATGGCAAACCACTCTAGTATCTTTGCCAAGAAAACCCAAAATGGGATCACAAAGAGTTGACATGACTGAAACAACCAAACGACAACAATTATATAATGCTTTAAGGTTTACTTTATCTCATTTTGCCAATGAGAAAAATGAGACAGACATTGAGTGACTTGCCCCTCGTCACACCGCTAGAAAATGCCCAAGGCCAGATTTGCACTCCTTTTCTTGATTTCAGGACTGCTGTGTCGCTTAGTTACCTTAAAAACATTACATTTCCTACCAACCTCATTTTTTTCTTTTGTTGAGAACTAAGAACCAACTCACTTTCTCTTCAAATCTCAACTCTCATACTTTCAATCTCTCTCTTTCTATTGATTCTTTTCCTGTAGTTTATGAGTGAAAGAAGAAAGGAAAGAAGAAAGAGAGAAAGAAAGAAAGAAAGAAAGAAAGAAAGAAAGAGGGAAGGAAGGCAGGCAGGCAGGAAGGAAGGAATAAATAATCAATCTCTCGATTGCCCTTGCTAGCCATTTAACTCAATCTATTAACCATATCTTCCTTTCCTTTCACTGACAAACTCCTAGAAAGAGGTTTTACCTTTTGTTGTTGTGGACATCTTTGGGTGTCTGGTAAAACCTAGGAACTTTTTTCTCAGAATAAGGTTTTTAAATGCATAAAATACCTGGTATTATAAAGGAAAAACATTTAATAAAATAGAGTTTATCTATCTGTCAACTATTTATCTATCTATCTATCTATCCATCCATCTATCTATCTATCTATCTATCTATCTATCTATCTATCTATCTATCTGTGTTCACAACCCCAGGTTAAGAATCCAAAGAACTTGATTACACTATCTGAATTCATTTACATTAGCTGTTTCTATCTTCTCACCACCTATCAAAATCCATAGTTTCCTTCAATGCCATCTCCCCATGAAGCCTTCTCTCATCCTCCCAACTAAGTGCTCTTTCACTTCTCAATCTTTTCTAGATTGGTCCTTATTTATGTACTTATTTTATACCTAAGTTTTTTGAGCATATGGATTGACTTCAAAACAAGCAAATAACACTTCTAATACCATTCTTTGAACAAAGTAGGTACTTGATAAGTGTTGGTTGAAATGAATGGCATTGGTGAGAGGAGTAACCATAAAATATGTTGAAGTCCTTGAGTCCACCATAGCTAGTATTTGCAATCATGGGACTTTCAGTTCTGTCATGAGGGTCACAAAGAAAGAGATCTTGGAGTATGAGGCAAGAAGTTTCCAGAAAAAGATGTTCAGTAAGGGTACCAGATGGAAATTAGATCTGCTCCTTTTCCCTTGCATTCTTCTCTCTTTCTTACTCTCCTCAACTGTCTTATTCTGTATATTTCCAAGCTATGGCTCCATGCTTAGATTTTACTGGGGTAGAATAAGGAATAAAGTCAAGTAAAGCTATAATAGCTAGTTGTCTCAGCTGTCAAAGCTGAATATTGCTATGTATTTGCTTCTACATTTGCTCCTGTCTTTCCTTTTCTACCTTTTAGTTTCTGTCTTCCTAGAAGGTAGATTAACCCACTTATTTGATTCCATGTTAATTTACCCGCCAAATTTGACTCTGCATATTGATACTTGACTCAGTAGTTATCCCTCCCATTAAATGCCTCTACAGATTGGGCTCCCTGAACCTGGACCTCCTTCCTTTGGATCTCATGACATTTATGAGTATTTTTAATGTGCTATTTCTGCCTGATGCTTAGAGATGTCTACCACCTATGACCCAAATTGACTACTTTAATTTTGTTTCACAATTGCCTTGAAATCTATCTCTTGCTTTCTCTTCCCATTGCCATTACTCTATTTCATTTCCTTGATTACTTAATGTCTAATTATTGCAATAGCCTTATAGCTTGTACTCCTGCTTCAAGTTACCAAATCACGGAATTTCAGAGTTGGAAGGAAACTCATCTAGGAAAACTCATTACTGAACAAGAGTTCCCTCTACTTTGTAGCTAATAAGATATTCAGTGATTGTATAAAGACCTTTAGTGTGGTGAGAGTCCATCACCTTTCAAGGCAGTCCTTTCTACTTTTAGCTAGTTCTAATTTTTATAGAATTATTTCCCCCCTCTTACATCATGCCTAAATTTACATCTTTGCATCTTCCGTACATTGATCCTAATTTTGTACTCTTACCATAAGCAGAGAAAACATCTTCTGTCTTTTAGATGACAGTCTCTCAAATACTTGAAGACAGCCATCATATTCCCTTTAAGTAAAGTCTTATCTTCTCTGAACATTTCCAGTTCTTCTAACCAGTTCTGGTATCATGTGATCTCAGGGCCTTTTACTTTCTTGATTGTCCTCTGGATGCTCTTCCACTAATTAGTATTCAGCTTAAAACACGGTACCCAGAAGTACATACAATATTCTAGATGTGGGCAGACCCATCTTCCCACACCAGCATCTCTCTATTTTCTTTGATCTTCCTCAGGCTCACAATATAATTGTTACTCCTTCCCATTTTCTTCTATTTCAATGCGTACTCCTTCTGGTCAGCATCAGTTCCTGAAAACAATTCCCTTCACTAAATCTCTACATTTTAAGAGTGAAATTGCTTTTACCAGAAATCAAGAATTTGTCAAGCTCATATGTTTTTAGGAGAGTGATATCTGGCATACTGTACTATGGTTGTTGAGTCTTTTCAGTTGTGTCTGACTCTTTGTAACTCCATATTCTCAGCCGAGATACTGGAATGGTTACCATTTTGTTCTCCAGCTCATTTTACAGATGATGAAATTGAGGCTAAAAGAGATTAAATGACTTGCCCAGGTTCACACAGCTAGTAAGTGTCTGAGGCCAGATTTGTACTCAGGTCTTCCTGACTCCAGGCCCAGTGATCTATCCACTGTTATAATACTAATAGCTTGCATTTCTGTAGCTCTTTACATTTCTTATCTCATGTGAGCCTTATACTAACCCTGTGAGGTGTTATTATTATCCGCATTTTACAGATGATGAAACTGAGGCTAAAAGATTAAATGACTTGCCCTGGGTCATCTATCAAGGCATTATTCTAACCTGTGTCTTCCTAATTCCAAGTCCAGTCTTCTATCCACTTCTGTCTTCACTTAGATACCTGAGGTAAGTTATTACTGAATGCTTGAGGATGATGATGAATTAATGTAGATATTCATTACTGGGTATCACCAGTCTTGGGGGTTGCCTCACAACCCCAATTCAAGAGTTTTTAGATGTAATTTTCTATCCAGGGAAAGGAGATTTCCTGAACACCGTTCTACTTAGAGAGAAAAGAGACTCACCCATATACCTTTCCTTCCTGTAGATGTGGGATAATCAAGGGACTTGAGCCATAATATGAAGGGCTTAAGACCTTCATTTTTCTCCCCACTAATATAATGAGTTATTCAGGTAGCATGATCTCCTGGGAAGAACATTCCTTATCTAGCAGGTCCGACATTTATCTCCCTTCTGAATTAGGATGTTGATTGAAAGTCAACATTTTAATGAATGGTTACAAAATAAAAGATTTAGATAATTTTCATTAAGGTGCTCAATTATAAATCAATCCAACTTTTCTCCTCCTTTAATCTTGTTTTGTATTCTGAAGAGACATATATGGTATCTATAATGAAAAAACAGATTTTTCTGTGTCTAAAACTGATCTCTTGACCATAGGACCATAGAATTTAGAGCCAGCCAGACAAATGTTAAGTATTATTTCATTAATATTGGATGTCTCCAACTGTCAGTGGGCAACTCCAAATCATGCCCTAATTATTGATGAAAAATCCTTTTTTTCTGAAAGTCTTTGTATTCATATGCCACTTCCATAGAACTGAAGTTAAATGTCATCTTAAAGACAATGGCAAGGCACATAGTGGGTTCAAATAGACTTACAGGCAAGGAAGTGTACAGGAGGAGTGATGCTTCAGATATCACCAGTGATAATGGATTATCGTGAAGAAATGGGCTAGTGATGTATTGAGGACAAGAGATAATCAATGAAAAGTTTCTTTGCTTCACAGATAAACATGCATTGACCAGAAATATAAAGACCACAGAAATATAAAGAAATATAAAGCACCTTGGATGAACCTCCTGTGTCAAAATTAAGGAGAACATGGATAAGAATTATTCAGGTTAGGCAGATAGGAATGGATTGTGATCCTCATCACTAGAGAGAATACAAATCAGCAGCAGCGTGAGAAATGAATGTTTTTCTCTTATATTTAATAATTATTACATTAGGACCAAGGATTTTCCCCTTTTCTACTTCCTCACCCAGAAGTCAACTGGTGTGGGAAATGTCTCTTAGAGATTTACCCAGACCAAGATCAGACAGTAAATCAGACAGTAAAAGAAATTCTAAGTTTGGGCTAATGAGTGTATGCCTGCTAATTGTATTTGCTCCAACAGCTCTGGGGAAAGGTTGATTCTCCCTATTTTCAAGACTGGTGATGTGGACACTGATGTCTCTTTGACTAAGATTTGAGTGACCTAAGTTACATACCCCAAGACTTTAATTTTAATATAACCCATACCTCCCACTGTGCTAACCAACCTGAGTTAATTGCCAATCCTCTGGAACACTGATTCTTTGTATAGCATATAAATTGTGACCCTACAGCCATTGGGGTCTTTGGTTTAAGAGAGATGGCCAAATGCCCATCTTTTTGTTAATAACTTGCAAGTCTTATTAATAAAGGGATTAAATCACTCAGAAATTACATTTTAATCATTTGTTTTCATCATTTTATACTTCTTAATCATCACAGTAGTCAACAACCATTTCTTAAGTGCTCACTATGTGACAGGCACTGTGCTAAGCACTGAAAATATGAATACAAGAAAAGTGAAAGCAGCCAGCCCCTGTTCTCAGGGAACTAACATTCTTTTTAAAAAATAATTTTATTTTTAATTTAGGACAAAAAAACCCAAGCACTTCCATACCATAGTAGAATAAACAAAACGGTAAATATGATCCTATTCCTTTTACATATATAATATGCGCATAAAACGGTAAATATGTTCCTATTCCTTTTACGTATATAATAAAGTTGTCATCTTAAATGTATTTTTTTCCTTCATTCTTCCCTTCAACCCCTACTTCCTGAGCCCTAGAGATGGTTACCATTAGACATGTATATATACATATACATATACACACACGTATATGTATATACATATGTATACATAAATATATGATTCTATATATACTTCTATTAGTTCTTTCTCCAAATGCAGATAGTATCTTTCTTCACAGGTCCTTTGTAGTTAATTTGAGCATTTATAATCATCAAAATGACTTAATTGTTCAAAGTTGGAATTTACTTTCTAATGGGTAAGACAATACATAAAAGGAAGCTGAGAGGGGAAGTGGAATGGGGTTAGAGGAATAGAAACATGGATACATGATGGAAAAGTCTAGAGGAGTATAGCCTGGTGGGAAATAAAGAGATGGCTGGCGTAGGCTGCTCCTTAAAAGGTAGTTCTGGGAGGAGCCACCCAATAAGAGAGAGGAAAGAACCTCAAGATTAGAGGGTATTCCAAATGCATGAATCTGAAGTGATCTTCCAGGTGAAGAGGTATCTGGGGCATGGTGAAAAGCAGGAGTATAGCTTGAGGGAAAATAAAGAATTTTCAGTAACAATGAATTTTGCAAGTGGGAGACTGAGGCCCAAAGACTCAGTGACTTGCTCCAGGTCACACAGCTTTTTGAATGTTAGAGATAGGATAAGAAACCATTTCTGCCTGGCTACATTCTGTGCATTATCCGTAGAATGTAAACTCACTGGGGGCAGCGGCTGTTTCTTTTTTCTTTGTATTCTCAGTACCTAGTACAGAGCCTAGTACATAGTAGGCAGACAATAAATGCTTGTTAAATATATAAAAAAATCATAGACCCATATGGATTTATTGAATTACCACATTTGGAAACCATCATCTCCAGGGGGAATTAATCTTCAGAGCTGTGCTCTATGAACCCAATTCTTCTCCCCTCACATTGAGGGAGAAGCTGTTTCATAAGGGTGTGTATCTTCATACATCATGTGGTAAAGAGAACTATGTCTTTATTCCCACCCCTGACTTCCAGCATAGACTGCATTACAGTGTGTACAGGGGCTATGCAACATAGTTGAGTGTATTGCCTATGGTATTCTGGTTCTGGTTTCCTCCAGCATGGCTGTAGAAATGTGACCACTGTTAGGAGTAGAAGCTAGGATTCTGCCACCTGGTCTTTACTCCCATTTCAGCAATTCATGCTAAGAGCAACACAACTCTCCACTTTCTGTTTAAGAGATCTATGTCTCAGTCAATCATTGTCTGGGTCAGAGAGCAAAAATCCTTAAAGGAGCCATGGGCAGTGTGGCAGGACTATCACCCTTCCAGGTCCAGTAGCCAATTCTCATTGCTATAGAAAGGAGAGCAGGGCCTAAGGGAGAGTAAGTAGCACCCAGCTAGCTGTGGGATGGCTAAATGACAAGCTAGTCTTGTTAAAAAGGGAACCACTCATTTCCTGTGAACACACTTTCCTGTCTCACCCTTGATCTGAAGCAAATTGGCCTGACAGTTATAAGGCTGAAGGGGTTTTAGTTAATACTAAGGGAAGTCTCTTTTAGAAGCTCCTTTGGATGCTGCTTCAAGAGTATTTTGGATTTTCTAGGTTGGAAAATAGCAGCTAAACAATTTTCCTTAGGATAACCATGAGCTTCTGCTCCACCTCTCGGCTACGAGCACACCAAAAGTCAGTTGAGATAAGGTTCGCAGCACACATCCTACAGCTGCAGAAGCTAACTAAGGGGTCATGAAACTAGTCAAAGCTTCTCCAGCTGAGCTCATTTCCGCCTGTATCAGGAGGTGAAGGGAAGTCTGTGGGAGGTCTGTAGAGGATCCTCTGCATCAGCTTTCTCTCTCTCACAGATAAACAGAGCTGTTGCCTCATGAATATGGCAACTTTGGCAGGGGGCAGAGAATAGCAGGAGGCAGAGAAAAATTGAACTAAGAGGTGGTATGACAGATTTTAGTGCTGAATGTGAATTTAAATAATCTTTAGACTGTCTGTTTAAAAAAAAAATCAGTCAACCCATACTTACTGATGCTACCCTTTCTTCCCACCCCCACCTCCCATCATGGCTTCCTAGTGCTAGGTATGTCTTGACATCATTCACAAGTGAAAAACTGAACAAAAGTTTAGATTAAAAAAAGGAAGGCATGTATTCGTTGTGGAGGGTAGACAGAAAGGACAGAGATTGAAGAGACAAAGAAGGAAAAGAAAAATGTTCAGAGAAATAATTGTATTTAAATGGTGGAATGTGATGGGGAAGAAACTGAAAGCCATGAAGTATTTTTTTTTAAATCACCTTTATTTGAAAAAATTTGAGTTCCAAATTCTCTCCAGCCCTCCCCCACCCACTGAAAAGGCAAGCAATATATAAATTATACAGGTGAAGTCATGCAAAACATATTTCCATATTAGCCTGCTGCAAAAAAGTAAGAAAAATAAAGTGAAAAAAATTATGTTTCAATTTGTATTCAAAGTTCATCAGTTCTCTCTCTGGAAGTAGATAGCATTTTTCATTTTGCATCCTTTAGAATTGTCTACCATTGGAGGGGAGGGCAGAGTGGGGGGGAGGGATGATGAATATTCACATTTCTGTAGAGGGAGAGGGACAGGGTGGAGAGTGGATGGAGGGGCAGGATAGGAAGAAGGGACATTTAATCAGACTCTCACAGTGTGCTCA
>CM053584.1:77847785-77857842 GCA_028627135.1 Pseudochirops cupreus
CCAAAAAGTGACATAGGAGAGAATAGACTGGGGGAGGGAGAAAACACTGGGATGGCTGTTTTGGGGTGGTGGGCGGGGGAAAGACGGGGAGAAAATATGTAACTCAAAAAATTTAATAAAATAAATTTATTATTAAAAAAAAAAGAATTGTCTACCATTAAGTTTTAGAACTCAAGTCTGGATTATCTTACTATTTTTTAAAAATATAGTGTTAGTTCTCTACCGATGCCTTCCCTAGTGCTAGAGACTTTTTCTAGATTGAGCTTTTAATACCTTGTCCATTACTTTCAATTTCATTTCCATCCTCTCAACCCTATCCTTCATCTATGCTTCCTTTTCCACCTATTTTTCATTTTGTATTTGTATTTCTGGTACTGAATACAGTGCTTTGCACATGTGCTTTTTTCAACTGAATTGTTCTGTAATGTGCAGATAAATGAACAAAAATGTACCTTCTTTTACACTGGATGCAGGGGTGGGGAATGTAAGGAAATGGAACTCATTTTGTCCATTATTGATTTAAATACTTCAGCCAGGGCACTATTTTTTTTTACTTGTGGGATTTCTATGACATTTCCCTCTATTTCTAGTCTAAACCTTGTTCTGTCTCTCAGAAAGAGCTTGGTCTTATCCTTGGCATCAGAACAAGTAAACTCATCTCTTAAGTTAGAGAAAAAATTGAGGCTAAGTGACATGAAATCCCTCAATTTCTGTTCATATTAAAGTGTTTATATCTTTACTCATTCTTCCCTCCTTTCTTTTTGTGTATCAGGAAGAGATGACTCTTTTTGGCCAAGGGTAGTGCCTCTAGCTGTTCTAGGAGAGACATTGTAGTACAGCAGAAGAGCAACAAACTTTGAATTAGAAAATGTAGCTTTTTTTCCCAGCTCCACCTTTTATTAGCTAATTGAACAAACCAAAAAGCCTTTATGACCTTCAGTTGTATTTTGTGGTTGTCATTTAGTCCTGTCCATCTCTTTATGACTCCAGGGACCATACAGTCCATGGGGTTTTCTTGGCAAAGATACTGGAGTGATTTGCCATTTCCTTCTCCAGCTCATTTTACAAATGAGGAAACAGAGGCAAACAGGGTTAAGTGACTTGCCCAGAGTCAGACAATTATTAAGTGTCTGAGACCAGATTTGGACTCAGGAAGAAGAGGTCTTCTGATTCCAGGCCTGGCATTCTGTTCAGTGTTCCACCTAGCTTCCTCAGTTTACTTGCCTGTAAAATGGGGATAATATTAGCACCTACCTCCTAGGGTTGCTGTGAACATCAAGTGAGATAATATAAGCATAGTTCCTAACACATAGTACATTCTATATAAGCGCTTATTCTCTTCCTCACTAGAGTGACACCAAGTTCTCTTTGAATCTGGAGAAGTTGCCTACTTGTCCCCTTTCTTTCCTATTATGAATGACGATGCTCTTCTCATTAGTCTAAGGGTTTAGCATGTGTGGATTGAACCAATTACATTACTTAGGATTTGTCCCTAAGTAATTAAAACAAAACCAAAAGACCTACAAATAACCCTTTTGACCCTGCTACATTTTGGTTGAAGTAACATGCAAAGCTATACACTTTATATGGTGCTCTAATCATAATACTTGGAACTTACTACCTGTGTGATCCTAGGGTAGTCATTCCATAAGAAACTGGACCTCAGTTTCCTTATTCAGTGAGGGGGTTAAACTGCATGAACTCTGAGGTCTTTTGGGGGCCCAAATCTATGAAGCTATGGATATAATCAAATACATGAAGTCACTGCATATGAACTGTCACTTGCTTCTCTTTTTAAATATCTCTAATCCTAGTTTTCCTTCAGGAAAGCAGAAACTCAGGAGCTCAGGCCTTCTTGGGCCTGCCTGGCTTCTGTGCCCACAGCTTTTTCACTAGACCTCTGTTCAGGTGGTCACTTTGTTTTGGTCACACCTCCAAGTTCTTTGGGTCATGTGTATTTGCTATCTGCCTCTGAGACTTGGCCTATAGGATACAGCCAGGCTATTTAAAGTCTTATTGCAAGAAAAGTGACTGGGGGAGGGGGAGAGTAGCAAAATCAAGCTGGCTCTGTGTAAAGCCAAGTACTAGCAGCTTTTCAGAAGAATGCTACTGTGAACAGCTTTTAAGGTTCTGATTACATAGTATAGTGAACACTCTATTCAATAACAAATCAGAGCAAAACATTCACAGAAAATCAAGATACAGCATTCACAGTGTTAAAACTTATCAGAGAGAATCAAAATACAGCACTCACAATGACATCACTAAAATGGCCACACAGTTTTCACCAAAGTGGTCACATAGTTTTAAACAAAATACATTAATTTAGTTAATCACAAAAGCCTTAATTCAATCACAAAGTATAAAAGTCAAAGTTTTCCACTCCTAGGTCACAGTAAATCATGATCTTCTCAGTCAGTACACAGTATCCAAGTAAAGTCTTCTTTCAGCTTGACTCAAGACTGGCTCTCAGCTTCCATGCTTCCTCTTCCATGATCTCAGCTCCAACTGTCATCTGGGTTCAAAGGCAGGCAGCTCCCAGTTCCTTGTCCAGTTCTTTGTTCAGTTCCCATTCCATATTGAAGCTCACAGTGTCCAGTTCACTTCAAATCCTTCACAGTTCCTGTTTCTGAGAACACAAAGCTTGACAGAGCCACAATAATATTCATATACATTGCCAGCACCATCATCAATTCACTATCTGCTTGTGAAGTCAACTCAGGACCACCAACAAGATCTGAGAACTCAACACAAATCGTTAACATAGAAATCAACACAAACCCACGAACAAGGTCCAAGGGGTCAGCACAAATCATCAGTAAAGTCCCAGGACCTCCAAAACTCTCTTTGAGGACTTTGGTAAACATACAACCAGAAAATTCTCTTTCAGGGCTTCCAGTAAGGTCCCAGGGTTTCCGTACAAAGTATCACAAACAAACATCAACACACAGAGCAAACAGAGTGCCGGGATACTACAAGTTTTCTTCTTCTTGACTCTGCTACCACAAGAGTCCTCTTCTCAATTCTTCCTGTCTTTAATCCTGAGGCTCTGCTTATATAGTCATTAGCTCCTTCCCAGGAGTTCACAAGTTCTAGGGTTCACAAGTTGTGGGGTTCATACATTCTGTTTCTTAACAGACTTGATACAAGTCTCAAAAGAAACTTGAACTGAAACAACGTGTTAATTCAATAGCTGAAACAAGGTGTGAACTACTTCTGCGCTTGCCATTACCCTCTGTGCTGTGTTGTTCTGCCTGTCCTTTCTTTTTAAATATTCCCAAGTGCTATACATCTTCCACCTTAGTCCCTCTCCCTTTCCCCTCTTCTTAGTAATGCATCTCCTAGATGATACTGAGGATGATTTGGCTTTGCTAGCTCCTTTTGTGGGCATGACTGACAATCTTGACTTATTACTAGGTCAAATATTTTGTAAATCATAAAACTCTATGTGAATGTGAACTGTTATGATGATCTCTGTCTACTTTAGGACTTTATTAATGATCCTTTATGTATTTTTATTTCTCTTGTCCAAAATTTTATTCTTCATTGATTTCTTTCACTTTCTCTATAGCCGTGTTAATCATATATCTTCCTATTCTAAAAAAACCCCCAACCTAAAACCAAATAACCAACATTCCCCCCAAAACAAACAACCAAACAAAACTTACTCTTCATTCTACCAACTCCTTGATTTATCCATCTCTCTTTGTCTTTCTCTGGTTAAACTTTTTGAACAAATCCTTTATATTTGCTGCCTTTACTTCCTTACCCCCCACTAGCATTCTGGTTTTTGTCTTATTACTCCATTGAGATTATGCTCTTAAAAAACACTAATGTTGCCCTAAAGGTCAAGTCAGAGACCTTTTTATAAATTTATAATTCCTCATTCTTTTTGGCTGCTTTGCGGCATTTGACACTGTTGACTATCCCCTCAATTCAGTTAGTTTAATTCAATTTAATCCAGGCTAATTCAACATTTATTGAGCCCCTACTATGAGACATTGATTTTTTTGTGACTAAGATGTTATGTTGGCTTTATTCCATATAGTCAATTGAGTCAAATTAGTTTATGAAAATAAAAAGTATCAACTAAAATAACAAGTATCATACACTGGGATGGTAGCAATAATGGTGTTAGTGATGCTCAAGGTCATGGAATATATGATGATTATAGCTTTATGAGGTGTGGGATGGGGTTGGTGGGAAAAATGATGATTGGTAAAATGAGTGTACCTATTTTCAATCCCACTTTAATGTTAGGGATTGCTTTGATGTGTAGTTGAGTCATTTCAGTCATGTTTGACTCTCCAAGATCCCATTTGAGGTTTTCTTGGCAAAGATACTTACTAGCTATGTGACCCTGGGCAAGTCACTTAGCCCTGTTTGCCTTAGTTTCCTTATCTGTAAAATAAGCTGTAAAAGGAAATGGCAAACCACTCCAGTATCTTTGTCAAGAAAACACCAGATGATGTCACAAAGAATGGGACACAATTGAAAAACAACTGAACACCACATTTACATATATGTAAATACATATGTGTTATAAATCAAATATACATATATATGAAAATATGAACATATTTACACATAGGTATACACATTTGTGGGAGCTAGTAAGCATCTGAGGCCAAATTTTAATGTACGAAGATGAGTCTTCCTGATTCCAAGCCCAGCAATAGCCTTGTAATTGGTCTTGCCCCAAATCTCTCTTCATTTTAATCTATCCACCACTCACTTGCCAAAGTAATTTTCCTAAAGTATAGGTCTGATCAACATGATATAGTCCTAGTCAGGTGGCTTTCTATTATTTACCTCCTGGCTAATATATAGTTTTGTTTGGCATCATTAGACCTTCACAAAGACCTTTCCTATCTTCCCAATCTTCTATTCTATTCCCTGCTTAGGGTTAGCCATACTTCCCTCACATGTGATGATTTATTTTCTGACTTGGTGTCTTTGCACAGACTTTTCCCCATACATGAAATGCTTTCCATTCCAACTCATTAATCTTAGAATCCGTTGCTTCATTTAAGACTCATGACTTAAGATTTTAAGACTTCACTTCCATGCTCAAAAATTCTGAAATTACCTAATCTGATCAAGCTCTGTTTTCTTTCTAATATTTCCTCTGTCTAGGGTTTGTGACCTGAAATACTTCTTCATCTTTATCACAATCTCCAATCCATCTGCATCTCAGTTCTATATTAGGCCATCACCTCTGCACTAGTTATACTCTGCTCCCTTCCCCATCTTGGTGAATCAATTAAACTCTATACTTTTGTCTTTAATGTCTTGCCCCTCTCTCTTATTTACAGATCTTACCCTGCCAAGCCCTGGCTTCAGATTATTCCCACCATCTACTGTCTTCACTTCTACTCGTGGGTCACTGAATGAAGCTGGACAAAATCATGAAACCATGATATGATAATTGAGTCTAGTAATTTCTGTCACATAATCCCAGATGGGGTCTCAATGTGACAAGGCATTCTTTTTACATCTCATTAATTTACTATCACACTCAGCGCAATACTTTTCCCAAAACTTTTCATCTTTCCTTAAGACTCTCATAGATATTCTCCACCCATCAGCTCAGCTGAGAACCTTGCCTCCTATTTCCCTGAAAGAATTCTGTTTGTTTGCTAAGAATTCCCTCTTATCCCTTCCTTCTCATCCCAGATCATTTAGCTACAATCTGACACTTTCTTCTTCTTCACCTCTGTCTCATATGAAGAGGTGTCCCTTTGTTTTTTCCAAGACTAACCTCTCCACATGCTCAAATGATTCCATTCCATGGCACTTTCTCTAACAGATAACCTCTCTATCCTATCTCCCCTATCCTGAAAAATCCTTCACTTGATCCTTGTATCTCTGCTCTCATCCTTTATCTCTGTTGCCTTTTGTATCTAAATTCCTCACAAAGGCTACCTAAAATAGGTGACCCTACTTTCTCTTTTCTTAATCCCTTGTAATCAAGCTTCTGATTTTATCATTCCACTAAAAGTACTTTCTCCAAGGTCTCCAATGAACTCTTAGTTACTAAATCCAATGGTGTTTACTCTGTCCTTATTCTCCTTAAATTCTCTGCAGCCTTTGATGATGTAGATCACTCTGTTTCTCCTCCTTGATATTCCCATCTCTCTGGGTTTTCAGGACATCACTCTCTCCTGGTTATTCTCCTACCTATGTGACTGCTCCTTGTATGTCTCTTTTGCCAGATTCTTCTCCAGATCATACCTTTAACCATAGGTGTTCATTAGGATTCTGCCCTTTGCCCTCTTCTTCCTCTGTACTAGTTCATTTAGTGATCTCATCTGCTCCCATGGATTTAATTACCATTTTTATGCTGATGATTCTCAAAACTCTCTTTCCTACTCCAGTCTCTATGCTGACCTTCAGTCTCACATCTCTAACTGCCTTTCAGACATCTCATACTGGATATCCAATAGATGCCTTGAACTCAATATGACCAGAATAAAGTTCATTATCTTTCCCCTTAAACCTCCCCCCTGCCTTCCTCCTAACTTCCCCTATTACTGTAGAGGGCAACATCATCCTCTGATTCCCTTGGGTTAGAAACTAGCAGTCAGTCTGGATTTTTCACTATCTCTTACCACCCTGACAACTCCACACCCACCCCATATCCAAGTTGTTGCCATAATCTGTTGATTTCAACTTTGCAATGTCTTTCAAATATGCCCTCTCCTGTGACATGTCACTATTCTAGGGTAGATCCTTATGACCTTATGCCATGATCATTGTAATAGCCTGCTGGTGGGTTTGCCTTCCTCAGGTCTTTTCTCACTTCAGTCCATTCCTCATTCAATCACTAAAGTGATTTTCCTAAAACACGGGCCTAATCTGCCCCCTACTCAGTAAACTCCAGTGACTTCCTATTACTTCCAGGATCAAATACAAAATGCTTTGTTTGGCATTCAAGGTTCTTCATAATCTACCTTTCCAGTCTTCTCATACCTTACTCCCTGACATATATTCTTTGAACAAGTTACACTGGTATTCTCGTTAGTCTAAGGACAAGACACCCCATCTTTCAGCTCCAGACATTCTTCTCTAACTGTTCCTCATGGTTGGAATGCTCTCCTTCCTCCACTCTGACTTTTTACCTCCCTGGATTTCTTTGAATCCCAGCTAAAATCCCACCTTCTCCAGAAATTATTCCCCAACCCCTCTTAATTACAGTGCCTTCTCTCAGTCAATTATTTCTGATTTATTGTGTATACAGTCTGCTTTGTTTATATTTGCTTACATTTTTTCTCTCTAAGGAGAGGAATGGTCCTTTACCTCTTTTTGTATCCTCAGCATATAACACAATGCCTGGCACAGAGTACTTAATAAATAAATGTTTATTGATTGGTTGATTCTCCTTCTCTCACTAATTTCCAACTCTTCCTGTCTGTGAGTTGCTTCCCTATTGGGGCAGACATACCCATGTTCCCTAGATCATCAAGACTCTCTCCCTTGGTCCACACATCCCTGAATATCCTTCCTCCCTTTAATGGTTAAGCTACTTGTCATCATCTACAATAAGTGACTCCAATTTTTTCCCTTCTCATTGTTGTCTTAACTCTAATAGTCTCTTTTTGATGTCAGCATTAAACTGAAATTGTTCTTTCCAAAGTGACTAATGATCTCTTAATTGTCAAATATTAATTACTTTTACTTATCCCTCATCCCTCTTGACTTCTCTGAAGCCTTTGTTGCTGTCATCAGTCACATGAGATCATATTTGTAAAGTCCTTAGTATAGTATCTTGTACATAGAAGGGGCTATGCTATATAAACACTTATTTCCTTCCCCCACTTTATTATTCTCTTCTCCTTGACACTCTTCCCTAGGTTTCTGTGATATTCCTCTTTTCTGGTTCTCCTCACAACTAACCACTCCTTCTCTGCTTCCTTTGATGGATCTCCATCTAGGTCACATCTGCTAACAAGAGGTACCCCCAAGTCTCTGTGCAGGGCCTTCTTCTCTTCTCTTTCTATATACCATTTCACTTGGTGAGCTTAGTAGCACCCATAATTTCAATTATCACCATTACATTCATTGTTGCTATATCTATTCTACCTTACCTACCCCTCATGTTCTCTGAAATCCAATGACATTAGCCTCTTTGATGTTCCTCACACAATACAATTTATGTTCCAACTCCCTCCTTTTTTCACTGGCTGTCCTATTTGCTTTATATTCTCTTTCTCCTCATCTCTCATCTCTGGCTTTCCTTTAAGCCTCAGTTAATATCCTTCCATCTATAAGAAGCCTTTCCAAATCTCTTGAATGCTAACAACTTCCCTCTGAAATTATCTCCAATTTATCCAACATTCATCTTGCATGTACATAGTTGTATACATGTTGTCTCTACATTAAACAGTGAGCTCCTTGAGAGCAGGTAATATATGTTTACTTGTTTGCTTATCTATTCATTCATTTATCCATCCATCCATCCATCCTTCCATCCACCCACCCATCCATCCACCCATCCACCTACCCATCCACTCATCCACCCACCCACCCATCCATCCATCCATCCATCCATCCATACATCCATCCATCTCTCTTTCCATCTATCCACTTATCTTTCCATCTATGTGTTTGCTTTCTCTCTCATTGTCTTAACTCTCTTACAGTCTCTTTTTTGGCCTCATCATTAAAGTGAAACTGCTATCTCCAAAGTGGCTAATGATCTATTAACTGCCAAATATTAATTATTTTTACTCCTTCATCTAAACTTTTCTAACATCTTTGACACTGTCACCAATCAATTGCTCTTTTTTGTATACGCAGTACTTAGCATAGTGCCTGGTACATAGTAAGCTTAATAATATTTTAATTATTTTAAAGCATTAAATTAAATTAAAATATATTAAATATATAACATAACATTTTAATAATAACATTTAATAATAATAAATGATGAATTTGTATTCAATTTCTAATTAGAGGTCTTAATGCAAATTGCCGCAAATGATACTGGATTTGGAGTCAGAGGTCCTGGGTTTGAATCTTATTTCTGCTGCCTGCTATCTGTGTTACCTTTAGTGATGGAGATTAAGTGACTTAACCTCTTTATTTCTCAGTTTCCATACTGTATGTTTGACAATGAGTGCCTTGGGTCAGGTGGCTTTCTTTGTGATCCTATGATTCTAAATTGCATTCCAGAGTGTGCTGATTTCCCTGAAAAAAATTAAAAAAAAACTTTGAAAATCAAAAGCTGAGCTAGAAAAATCATAATGACAATGAAAAGTCAATCTGATCTCTACTGGTAGAGTTCCACTGAGCCAAAACTGTTTGGCCATCTGGACTGATAAATTATGAAGCAGGAGAAGATTACAGGGTATGCTTATGGGCATGAAAGATTACAGGACATAAAAGTGTTTTTCATTTTCTAAAAAAGGCAGGGATGTCCAGCTGGATTTCCCAATTATACCAATGGCTTCTTTGTTCCATTGAGAAGTCTTTTCGTTGCTGTGATCCAGCATGACATTTTGATTTACAGATCTTGAGTGTGAGGATGACTATAATCTGGAAGGGATCTTGGAGGGCCATGTAGTAATATTCCTTCATTTTACAGATTAGGAACCAAGACCCAGGTTAGGTGATTTGCTTATGATCAAACAACAAATAAGTGTCTAAGGTCACATGTAACTCCAGATCTTCCCAATGCCAAGTCAAGTTCTCTATCACTATGACATGCTACCTCTCTGGAATGTTTGGCTCATATTACAAAATGTTGATTCAGCTGTGTGACTCTGACCTTAGCAGGAATCTTATTCAGACAGTAATAAATGGTGCCCAACAAGTCTAGAAAGAAAGCACATTTAAATTTTAAAAAAGAAGCATATATATATATATATATATATATATATATATATATATATATATATATACATATATATATACATTTGTAGAAAAATTTGTAAATGTGTGCTGGAATTCCCAGCTTCCTAAAGTCCAGGTTAAGCAACAACTTTTACAGGAAACCTTTTCTGACCTCCCCATAGCAGCTATCCCTGCCCCTCACCAGAAGTTACTCAGTATTTTC
>CM053584.1:77857942-77944376 GCA_028627135.1 Pseudochirops cupreus
GTATGTGCAGAAAGTTCTAGAGCAGCTGTTCTCAATTTGTAATAATGAAAATACATCCTGCATATCAGATATTTACATTATGATTCATAACAGTAGCAAAATTACATTTATGAAGTAGCAACAAAAATAATTTTATGGTTGGGGGTCATCACAACATGAAGAACTGTATTAAAGGGTTGCAGCATTAGGAAGGTTGAGAACCGCTGTTCTAGAGTCTATTTTGGGGGTGGGGGAAGAGAGTGCCATTTTGATATCTGAATAGATGATTTCTTGGCTTTGTCTTCTAGTCCCTGTTTAATAACTGAGTTGAACATGAGTTTAAAAAAAAGAGTTTTTTTCCCTACAATGTGAATAGAATTTGAATACCATTGAAGCAGAAATATACAGAAGTTGGTGCTTTGTTTGAATTTAGTGTTTGAATTATCAAAAATATTTCCTAAAGGCAATTCATCATTTAAAAGTAGTAGGGGAAATTTCATATTCAGAACCTTGTTAAAATCTTTTTAGAGTGTATGTTGTACAATAGGAACATTGTAAAAAAAGGGGGAAAAAACCTTTTCAGTACTTTAGAACTCTGATTACCTCAATGACAAACCACAAGTCCAAAAAAAAAAAGAAGATAGAATATGCCACCCACCCCTTGAGAGTGAGGTGTTGAACTTAAAATGCAAAGAGCTACATGTATTTTCAGACATGACCAATGTGGGGATTTGTTTTGCTGGATTTTGAATTCCTATGTTGAGGGTTTCATTTTTTTAAATTAAAAATATACTCAGTGGAGAAGAACAATGGAAAGAACAGATTAAGAAAATAAATAATTTTAAAAAGTTAAAGAAAGAAATTAATACATCTTAAAAATGAAAAGCATCAATAAAAAATTCTAAAAGTAAGAAAAATTCTCTCTAAAGCATTTTATAGGTGAGATGGCTTTAAGACAAGATTCTTCAAATATTTCTGAAACTTATCCCCTCTCAAATGGCCTCCATATGATCCCCCCTTAACAATATATTCTAGTCTATCATGAGTGATGTGGAAGTGATATCTAGTTACATAAAACTGTGCAACGTGTAGAAAAGAGAAAGAAATGTCTTAAGGAAGACCTCACTGTCTGGACTTGATCCTTTTCTGAAGTCACAGGGGGGAGTGAGTGAGCTGAATTTAATTTTTGTCCCCTTTTTCATACTTTTCAACTTTTTTTTTTTCTCCTTAGAAGCAGGGAGGTTTGGAAGGAGTCTCTGTGCTTTCTTGTAGAGTCTGTTTCTTTCTTCATGTTCTTTTTATGGGTGCAAGATAAATTTCTCTACAGAAGGGAAGTTGTTTTTGTATCTTCAATGCTTAGCCTGGAATATAGCATTAACAAATGTTTACTGATTAACTGTTTAAATCTGACAAATCAAAAATGAATACTACAGAGGGTACCTGAGAAACACATAACATATGCCAGCAGGCTGTACCTTATAACCAATAGGAAACTTGGAAAAATAGGAGTAAAAGATGTACTGCCTCAAATAATAGTTCATCATTTCCATTTGATGATGGACCCTTCTTTTCTAATTATACATTTCATGGATGTTATTTTCGTGTTACTTCCTGTATTCACATAGTCATGGGTAATATTCTGCATTCTCCTCACACATTACATTGGTCTCTTACCTTTTTGGGCCATTGCAGTTTTTATACTTTGGAGAGTGTGTGATTCTATGATTTACAGACACAGTCATATATCATTAACAGAAGAATATCAGTCTTAGAAGCAATTTTGTGTCAGGATGAAGGCTGGGATCACTGAAAGGGCCATACAATATCCAAAAGGTCATCCAGTCTTCTTTCTTACTGCTAGTTGATTCTATGCCCAACTTATACCTTCAGTGTCTGGGTTCAAGAGGCAGAGGGAGGCCTCTGAGTCAGAAGGACCTAGATTCAGGTCTTTCATTTGACCCTTTGACAGGTAATGGCTATGTTACCCTGGGTAAGTCACTTAGTTTTTCAGTGCCTTAGGAAGTTGTCTAAGGCTCTAAGTTGCAGAGGAAGGACCAATCCACATTTGAAGAGAGGATTGCCTTAGCTGGAATTGTACGTGCCAAAGATATTATGTGTCCTCCTTTCTCCCCCACCCACCACCCTGCAAAAAATTCCAACAATCGCTCTTTCATCATTCTATCCATCTACCTCAATCTATTTTCATCATCATCATAATTTATATCTAACTATATCTATCATTATCATTTCTCTTGATAGATTAACTTCACGGTTTGTTTATTTAGCTTCAATTAATAAGCTAGAAAATATTCTTTGTCTATTTTCATTTTTCCTCTATGCATGGTTAAGTTAATCTCCTTTGAGTGTTTACAGATCCCACTGAGGAGTCCCTGTATGTAGGAGACACAGTATCTTCTGCAAAGAAGAGCATCTGTATGACTCAACTGTCATTATGGGATCCCTATTCCATTTGGCCTCTGGACAAGAAAATATTCACAACAGTGGGGAACATATTTGGTTAGCACATCTTCCTGTTTTATTCTTTGTTTGATACTGATAATTGGAGGATTGTTAATCACAGTTTTTTCTGTGGTTGCATCTATAAAGGAATCTTTATGATTATAACATTTAAGTCCCAGTGTAACCATCAGTAGGTCATGAGGGAAATAATTCTTTATAGACCTGATGGAAAATCTCTTTCTTTTCTTTAAAAAAAATTTTGTTGTCCAACTATTTTCCTTCTAGTCTTAGCTATAAATATATTATGGGATAATCTTGCTTAGTTGAATTCATCACCAAAATTTCTGGAGGTTTCTTTTCCCATTCATAATTCTTTGTTGGTTTGTGAGGTCATACTGCCAATAAACTCCCACCATTTGTCTCCAATGTATTTCACAAAAGAGTTTCTATTTTAAATCAGTGTTGACCTCAGCTGCTAAGATTCTCCATTTAACAGCGTGGTGAAATGGTTGCTATATGAGACAACATTTAAAATTTTTTACCATTCACGTTGTGGCAGTTGTTTCATATTAGTTAAATTTTTGTGGGAAATGGTCATAATCAGATCTAGTGTCTTTTATTTTATTTCTTTTCCATTGTTGACACAATTGCTTTGTTGGATAGTTCAGGTATGAGTTATCATATCTTCTTTTTGACCATGGTCTTCTAATTTGGGGTCATTTTCACCTATGCCGATTCTAAAATGACTTCCAGTAATAAGTTATTTCCTGACTATACAGTTTTAGACAGTTTCATTTTTGTGATGTTTTTCAATACTCATCACATCCTGTGACTTCCAATTCTCATCTTGAAGAAAATACAAGAGATTTTGGAGTAATTCATAGGTATTTGGCCTCTTTCATTTCTTAATTTCAAATCATTTTTTTCAACTTTCCCCTTACCTTCTTATCCTTCCCTGAGTCTACCTTCACGTGGATTTCATAGGATCATAAATTTGGAACTGAAAGGGCAACTAGTCTAGCTCCTTATTTTACAGATGATTAAGCTGAGGCCCAGAGAGTTTAAGTGACTTACCAGGGTCACACAGGTAGTAAATAGCAGAGGCAGGATTTGAACCCAAATCCTTTGATTCCACAATGCTTTTCATCAAATTACAATTTGATTTAATTCAGTCTTCTAACGCAGATTGTTTCCTCTATTATGCCTACTCTTTCACTAATCTTCAATCTAATGACTGCTTGCCTACTCTTACAAATGTATCCATCTATATTTCTCATTCTCAAAAACCCTCACTTGATCCTTCCATCCCTAGTGCTTATAGTCCCATATCTCTCCACCCTTTTATGGCTGAAATCCTTGAGAAAAAAAAAAGTTTACAAAAGGTGCTCAACTTCCTTTCATTTTACTCTCTTCTTAACTCTTTGCAATCTGGGTTCTGACCTCATCATTCAACTGAAACTGTTCTCTCCAAAGTTATCGATAATCTCTTAATTGCCCAAATATAATGGTCTTTTCTAAAACCTGATCCTCCTTGATCTCTTTGTAGCCCTTGACCCTGTTGATCATCCTCTTCGACTTGATACTATTCTCCATAGGTTACCATGACACTGCTCTCTCCTGGTTCTTCTCCTGCCTGTCTGATGGTTCCTTCTCTGTCTCCTTTTCATCCAGGTCAGGTCTGTTAACCATAGGTGTCCCCCAAGGTCTGTTTTAGGTCTTCTCTTTATATACTATTTCACTTGGTGACCTCATCAGCTCCCAAGTTTTCTATTATCTCTCAGATCTACTTGTCAAGCCCTAACCTTTCTCCTGACCTCTAGGCTTTCAACTATAACTGCCTTTTAGACATCTCAAACTGAACGCCCTATAGATAACCTAAACTCATCATGCCCCAAACTGAACTCTTTATCCTTCCTTCCAAACTCATCCCTCCTCCTATTTTTCCTATTATTGCTGAGGGTACCACTATGCTGCTAGTCACCCAAACTCACCACCTAGTTGCTGTTCTTTATTCCTCACTCTTTCATTCCCCATATCCCACCTGTTTCCAAAGCCTGTTGATTTAACTTTCATATATTCTCCCTTCTCATGTCTGACCATACTTTCACCCTGATCCAGGCCCTCATTACCTCAAGCCCAAACTTCTAGTTACTCTCTCTTCCTCAAGTCCCTCCCTGATCCAGTCCTTCCTCCACCCAGCTGTCAAATTGTTCTTCCTAAAGCATAGGTCTGACCATACCAACATTCTGGCTCCCTATTGTCTCCAGGATCAAACATAAAGTCCTCTGTTTGGCTTTAAAATCCTCTTATAATGTGGTTCATTCCTACCCCTAGTCTTTACCTTTCCACACACTTTGTGATCCTGTGATACTGGCCTCTTCACTCCTCCTCAAACATGACATTCCCTTCCTCAACACTGAACATTTCAACTGGCTATCCATCATGCTTGAAATGCTCTCCCACGTTATTTCTACCTTTTTCTCTGACTTCTTTGAGGTCTCAGCTAAAGTCCTATCGTCTGCAAGAAACCTTCCTCAGCCCTCCTTAATCACAATGCCTTCCTTCTGAAGCAACTCCCATTTACCCTGTATATCTTGTTTCTATACAGGTGTTTGCATGTTTTGTTCTTCATTGGAATGTGAAAAACATTTTTTTTAACCTTTCTTTGTATATTCAGTGCTTAGCACAGTTCCTAGCACATAATTGATGCCTAATAACTGCTAATTGACTGATTTATTCACATTTTTCATGATTATCATAAAATAAAATCATTGATATAAATAGAACCACAGCACCATTTAATAGATTAAAGTGTGGATTTAAAGTGTTAGAGGCAGATTTGACAAGTCAGTATCCTTTCACTTCAGGTTCAATTTTAGGATGGAATGAAGCACTTTTAGGTCTTTCAGCAGTTAACAGATGAGGATTTACTTAGCCATAGAATAGAAAAGAATATTTAACAAGGGAAGTTCACCACTTAATTTGGGTAGACCAACCCAGTTCTATGCTCTGTGTCATCTTGCACTCTTAGACAATTTATTTCCATTGATATCAGTATTCGTCCAAACCTCAGCTTTTAGAAGTTGAACAAGAGTGGCTAAGTTTTGTCAGTTGATCTGTTCATACATGTATTGTATGTCAGAAGTGTCCTATAACTGAAACTTGATGCCATTTGGGTGGACTTCACCCAGGAGGTAGGAACTAATTGCCCCTAAGGCAAACTGGTAATAGATGTAAGAAGTTATGGGGGTCCATATAGATCTGATCGATTTCCTTTAGAACTTCCCTCTTGCCCTTTTAGATCTCTATTAGTGAGTTGGTTGCAATGGGAAATCAATTGTAGATAAACTTTGCAAAATCTTTTGAGTAAATCTGCAAAAAACAGCGGTTCTCAACCTGTGGGTCGTAACCCCTTTGAGGTCGAACGACCCTTTCACAGGGGTCACAGTGATTGCCTAAGACCATCGGAAAATACATATTTCTGATGGTCTTAGGGACCTCCACTATCCTTCTCCAGGCAGGTCTGCCCACATGCAGACATGCCCACATATGAATATTAAAGGGTTGCAGCACTAGGAAGGTTGAGAACCACAGTCAAAAAACTTTCGAGCTTATTGAACTAGGCTATAGAAAGAGTCTAGGCACTGGTACAACTAGATCCCCACTCAGGAGTCTGGGTTTCAATGAATAATCAAGTTGCTGTTTGAATTTCTCATGCATCTTCCTTAATTCCTTGATAGAGAAAGTCTGTCTACTTCTCCACCCTCAGTGGAGGAAATCACTGTCTTCTGGGTAATAGGATAAGTGTAAGATTTTCTTACCACTGCTGAGAGTTCCAAGTCTCTTCCTCACTCCTGCTCCCATTTTCCTGTCTTGTGGTTCTGATTTCAGGAGGGTGCAGTGAAGCCTCTGCATTGGAGTTTTCATCCCTATCCCTATCCCTAGGCTGTGGCCTATCAGTCTCTCATCAGCTGAACTCCCTTTATTTGTTTCAATAGCTACCTCTGCACCTTCATTGCATGACGCTTAAGAGACACACGCTCTGTGTTGAGTTGTTAAACACATTGATCAAGTTTACTTTTAGTTTTATTATATCAGCGGCTCAGCTTTGTCAGGAGAGTCTACATCAGCTAGAGAATATTAGTCTTAGTTCTTCCCCTCCCCCCCTTCCCCCAGCAGTCTTCATTAACACCCACTTAGCAAATCACTCTGCAGGATGAGGGGAGGAGGCTGCTCCCTTTTCAAGCAGAGTACTCTCTAAATGCCACCAGAAAGCCCCAGGCCACAGTTTGCTACAGAGTAGAATCCAGCCAGTGAAGGCTCCACTCTCCATAATTGCTCTCCTCCACATTCAATTCAACTGTAATGTGAACAATGAGGACGTCTTGTCCCATGTACCAATTATGACAAATGTTACAGGTGAACCTGGCTCAAGTCTGTATCCTCTTAGTCCAGATTCAAAGTTGAGGCAAAATGAGGTACTCATAAATTATTCAAGAGAGAACATTAACACTTTACTTAGCTGTATCTTAGAAAAAGATATTCAACAAGGATTCTCTAGCTTGGGTAGACACCCCATGCCCAGTTCATCTCCATATGGAAAGTCTCCTACCAAGGACAATTACCAAGTCTTAAGAGCACAACCCCTCTACACACGGATCTTTTTAGTCCTATATGTGACTAGAGAATCACATTAAGGTAACTAGAGGCCACCAGGAAGCTATGTCAAGGGAGGTGTGGCTTGATTCTTGACATACCCTCTTCTGCTCCCATGAAATCTGAGGGTTTTGTTGCCTTTTGGGAGAAAGTAACTAGGTGAACAGCTATGGTAGGTGAGGTCAGATGGGAAAGGGAAGAGGAAAGGGAATAAGCATTTATACAGAACCTACTGTGGTACTTTACAATTATTATTTCATTTGATCCTCATAACAACCCTGTGCGGTAGGTGGAAAAACCCTGATATCATTCCTTGTCAGAAAAGTCAATCAATTAATCAATTAATTAGAACTTAGTATTTATCTACTGCATTCTTGGTAATATTTTAGATGCTGAGAGTACAAGAATAAAAGGGAAAACAATCCTAATTTCCCATATGCAGGGCTTACTAGTTCTTTGACCATGCACAAGTGACTTAACCTTTCTGAGTCTCAATGTCCTCATCTGTAAATTGGGGATAAACATATCTGTTAGGCCTGCCTTATGGGGTGGTGAGGCTCAGGTGAGATATTGTATATGGAGGGCTTTGCAAACCTTAAATTTACATTAAAATGTTCATTTGTAGTTAAAACATTGAACTATTGATCACATGGGCACATAACTTGAATGCATACCCTCATCTCCATCTCTTGGAATCCCTGATTTCCTTCAAAATTAAATTCAAATACCACTTCCTACATGAGGCTTTTCCCTGACCTCTCTACTTGCTAATGTCTCACCCCCAAAAATTGTCTTGTATTTTCTCAGTATACTTATTGACTGTTTGACACAATTGTGTCATTAGCATGATCAAAATAATGACACCTAGAATTTGTGGTCCACAATCCTATAGAGTCCTATTTCCAGGAAGTCAAGAGCCTATAGGATTGGTCTGTGTTCTATGACTACCCAGTTAATAGTCATACACACCTATCTTCAGTCTTAGCTTTTTTTCATCATCAAATGAGGATAATACTGAGAATTTGCTGGGAGGACTGACAGAATTTATCAGAAATCTTGTCTGCAGTGAAAGAAGCATTATTTGGAACGTTACCAAAAAAAATCCTTTCTTTGGAGAAAAAGGATCCGTTTAAAAGTGCCTCTTAATTCATCTCAGAGACTCAAAATGGCTAGAAATAAGGAAGTAAGATGTCATTGCACTGACTTTGAACGAGTCTCTTGACTTCCTGGAAACAGGACTCTACAGTATTTTTTTGAGAAGTAGGTAAAACTGAATTGACATCACTACCTAGTAGTGCCTGTAGCTAGCAAGTGGTTAGTTGAAGGGTAACAGAGGAAATTGCTCTCTGACTGATAAGACAACCCAGCAGAGTATGTGCTCTCAGTTATTTTATTTTTGATTCTGTTTTTTCGAGAAATACCTTTTCTCAAGCAATAACAATTATTTTCCTTTTCAGAAGGACGCATGCTGTTTCATTAGGATTCAGTTGATTCCCAGACATGACCATGTTTTTGTGGCTTAAACTCTTGACGTTTGGCTTTGCGTTTCTGGACACTGATGTCTTTGTCACAGGTACGTGCTTGTCTCTTCGTGATTTCTTGCTTGAAATTTTATTTTAGAAGAGTTTTTTCTAAGATGGCCATAACTGATATTGAAAGAAAAGATTTTAGGGAGTGTCAATGTAGACTTGATAACTTGGAAATAGAAAATGCAGAGATGCCAAAGTTCCCTTAAATAACGTGGAGGTGTAACTTGAGCGACAGATTATAATGCTTCCATTGGGAGAAGGTATGTTTTCTTTTTGAAAAAAAAAATAATAAAGAGGAAAAGAGTGTCTTTTTCAAATTTTGCCTATTGCTTAAAGCTCTTAGGAAAGCAAAACTTATCTTTTTTGTAGAAGTAAAGGCTCTAAACTTTTTCCAAAATGTCAGATTTCAGGTTTTTTATTATTTTTAAAACGAGAAAATAAGGATTTTTCCCCTTTAAACATCTACAATATTTTCAACATCCTGCTTTGGTGAAGTTATACAGAAGGGCTTTGGTGGCATGTAAGCCACTCCCTGTTCTCAGCTCACAAATTTGCTTCCTCAAATTTTGATGACTACTCTCAGCATTTTACTGAATTCCAAATTTGTATGATGATGTGGAATCATATGTCAGTGTTAACCTTCTGTTGATTCCTATGACTACCAAATTTTCACATCCAGTTTTAGTCTTACAGGAGAGCCATGGATGGACTTGGGTACTCATTTTTCTGCCTTGGCAACCAAGGGGCCAACACCCTTCCTGGGTGTATTGGTGAATTTTAGATGCCGAGCTTGAAAAGACTAGGAGACATTGAGCCTTAAGAAAATGCAAAACTAATTTTCCACTGATGTATTTTATGCCATTTGGACTTACTGTGTAGTTTTAATTCAATTACCTGATTTAGTTTGAGATCTTAATTTATTGAAGGGATGCATTAATGGATGTTTGATCAGCATTTTACATTCTACCGTGGCTACACTTCTGTTAGTCACAAAGATGGTCAGAAAGGTCAAGGTTTTAGGGTTCCTTTTTTGTGACTTACTTAATACTAACTTTATAAAATGACTCTGAGCAGTTAATAAGAAGTTGATATTTTGGAGAGCCTCCTAATAAAGTAAATGAAGAGAATTATTTGTATTCTCCTACTCTGTTTTCATTTTGAAATCTTTCTTTGCTCTCCACTGATCTTCATTCTTCAAGAAAGACAGGCCAGCAGCTACCTCCTGAGCCTGTTCCATTGTTAGTTTCTACTTTGGTTAACACAAGGGAGTAGATGAGGAGGAGAGCCTGGGGTGGAGGTTTTCTTCCAGTGATAGATTTCATTGTTCTCCTTCATGTTTGGTCAGCAGTATGTCTTGGTTTAGAATATCCTCTTATCTACTTGTTATCTCTATCAAGTAGGGGGTCTTACTGAGCAGCAAAAAACAGGAGAGTAACAGTTTGAATTCTAAGGTACTTTCAATGAAAGAGAAAAAAAGTTATCTTTTTGCTCTCCCTAAATCATAACACATTTTCATTTCTATAAAGTTTGTGCTTGTAGTCTTTCTCTCTTGCAAACAAGAGTGCTGTATTGGAATACAAAATTTTCATTTAAAAAAGATGTTACTTTTATAACAATATTTTTTATGAAATAGGTTTGATTTTTAGAGAAACTATTTTAATAAAATCATTACATTACTGTTGGCAGGTGACAAAACAGTTGATATATTTTAGGTCATTGAAGCTCAGGAGCTTAATTCTTTTGCCTTTTGCAAGGCCTAGCAGAGAGTCTTACTTATACAAAACAATCAAATATTTGTTTAAGGAATAAATTAATCGTTAGTGAAATATGTGTGTATGATTATGCTATATGTATACAATGCATACGTCATAATGTATATTACATATGACACACATATCTATATACAATATATTTATAAAATTGGAATGAATGAATGAACTATCACCATCAATATGTAGTACCATTAATATTATGTGGCATTTTAATGATCTAAGTGAAGCATTTCCTAATAAACTCAATAAAGAACATTTTCTGTACATGATGCTGATAACACAGGAAGTTAACGCATTTTGCCTAAACCAATACCTCAGACATAATGAATCTTCATGATGGAATGCTATGAGTGAAATATGTATTTTGCATTTTAACATTTCAGTTGTTAAAATTGATAAATACTTGGAGAAATACATAAAGAAGGAGGAACATTCTGAAAACAATGAGTTTAGAGTTATTGTTCACCATATAAGTGAAAATGTTTTATTTTTCTTTAAAAGAAAAGATTAAGTAAGGAGTTGTCTAATACTGCAAGTATTGCAGAAGGTAACAGTGAAGACAGATTTGTAACTTTCAGAAAATGCTGCAATGTACTTGCTGCAGGCCAATCACTGTAGGTATAGTACAGTCTGTCGTATGCCTGCAAATTAGCCACCATCTGAGATCTACTCAGAAGTTTTAAATTCAGTCTGGAGGGATTTCCCCTCCAGAAATAATTTTTTATTTTTGATGTGAAGCTAATAGGAAAATTGCATTTGTTTTACAAAATTCTTTAAGTTGGCTTTGCTAAAATGAGTGATTCTTTAAAGAGAGGGATGTATCCATTTGCTTATTTTGAAAGATCATCTAACATATTGAGAGCAATTATTTTTTCAATGACAGTATTCTTGTTTCAGAGGTCATCTTGTTCTGCATATCTGTTTTGAGGTCAAAATATATCTTTATACTGACACAAATGCTTTATTTCATCTTTTTTTTTTTTGGGAGGGGGGAAGGCAGGACAATTTGGGTTAAGTGACTTGCCCAAGGTCACATAGCTAGTAAGTGTTAAGAATCTGGGGTCGGATTTAAACTCAGGTCCTCCTGACTCCAGGGCCTGTGCTGTATTCACTGTGCCACCTAGATCCCACAAACACTTCATTTCTATGCTTTATAAGACATGATGGTTTTTATGTCTTGAGTTATTGTGGAAAATACTACATTTGAAACAACCTTTGTTCCTTCCTTCTGTCTTTCATTCTTTTCTTCCATCAATCAGTATGCATTTATTAATAACTTTAACAGTTCTTGACTTCAGAGAATTTTCCTTCCTTTTCTCCTTCCTTTTCTTCCTTTGTTCCTTCCTCACCATCCCCCCCCTTCTTCATATATTTTGCACTCTAATTGTGATTTTGATGACATGAAAACTGAGTTTTTTGGGAAAAGCTGAAGAGTTTTTACATAGTTAACTTGTGGAAGATAAGACTGGAAAGGTAGTTGGAGGTGAGACTATGTAAAATCTTACAAGCTAGGCTAATTTTTGAACAAACGAATGATGTTAGCATTGTCCCTGTGGGATACAGTAGTACATGCTCTTTGGCAGGACAATGGGATGGCTTGGTCTCAATATGTAAAAGAATAGACAATAGTTAAAAGTAAAAATGGAGGTGGTTTTGATTGCAAACATAGGAGAGGCAGATCTCACAATCTGCATTAAGATTGGCCTAGTGGGCATGGAAAAAGTGATTTCTCTCTAGTTCAGGGAAAGTCTCAGGAAATTCTGATGGTCATGCTTTTTGTATACATGTAATTCTCTCTGACTGTGCTGTTTCTTCCCCCTGGGAAAGAAAGCGTATTGTTAGTTGTAAAATTTCTGGACGACTTGGTAGAAAGAATTAATTTTGAGAGTAGAATTAGAGATAGGAATTCTTTGGAAGATGTAGATGGAGACAAGGTCCATTTGTACATGACATAAAGAAAATGTCTTGTCCAACATATCTTGTGTGTGGTAACATTGTTGTAGCAGCTTAAGCTGTTTTTTCCATGCTAAGGCATTTTCATAGACTAATCATTAATGTGATATTAGATCTAGAAGGAACATTCAAGGTGACCTTGTCTAATTCCCTCCTTTTATAGATTTGGATTTTAGCATTTGAAATATTTGGAATGTTGGTCCATCCAGTTGCAATTGAAAATACTTGGAAGGGAAGATGGTAATGTATGGTGAAAGGCACTGACATTCATTTCTAACTGTAGCTTCCTCTTGGAACAAATATTTGCCTTGTCAATTTGCATTGGTTGTACCCAGCTATGATTTCTTGTCCCAGTGGACTTTTGTCAGACTTGTCTCTCTTTAGTCTACTTTTGTAGCATTTGACATGGTGGGCCATTCCTTTTTTCAAAAATCCTTAGCCTAGCTTGTAAGATTTTCCATAATCTCACTTCAAACTACCTTTCCAGTCATATCTTTACAACTTAACTATGTAAAAAAAAAACTCTTCATCTTTTCCCGAAACATGTCCTGACCATTCCTGTCTCCACATCTTAGCTCTCATGCTTCTTCTTGTCTTAAAAACTCCCTCCTTTGCAATTTCCTTATCCTATCCATCCTCTAAGGACAAGCTCAACTTCAACCTCTTCTCTATCACCCTTCTCAATACTCTTATTCACAAGAAACTCTCTGCCATTTTATGAACTCATCATCTCTGCTACTCATTTGCCATAGATTTGTAGGTATCTTTTAATGGATCTGTATCATCTCTTTAACCACAAGGCATGTTTCTTGAAGGCAAGGGTCTTATCTTATATTTCTTCATGTACCCCCACAGAACCTAGCAAGTGCATAATTTATTAGTTGACAAATGTAGTTACAGAATTTAAAAGAAAGAATGCATGGGAAAAAGAAGAGGTACTGGTTGATCACCACTTTCCCCTTCTTTCCATTTGTTTATTCCTGCCCAAAATTTAAGGTTCAGGTCAAATTGTCTGTAAAGAGAAAGATTTCCCTGACATCACTGGAGGCCTTCAAGCAAAGTGGGGGTGGGAGTGAGGGTACAGACTAGACTAGTTGGCTTCTGTGATTCCTTCCAATTCTGACATTTTTTAATTCTTTGGTCTCAGTGTACAGAGGTCTTCCTCTACAATCTTGTTGTTTATTTTATTCAGCTTTAATTATATTATAGTATCTTGTATGAAAATTTATCTTTTGTGTATATGCCCATTTCCTCATATAATGAAATTAAATATAATAAATGTGGATTGATCCTCAACTAGATTACAACCTCCTTGGGTTGGGGGCTATGTTATGTACCTTGTTATCTTCTCAAAGTCAAGGACAATACCTTATATATAAGAAATATTCAACAAATATTTGTTAAAAAAAAGGGCATGAGATGAAAAAATGGCTATAGAGAAGAGAGAAGAGAATGAAGGGACATAGAAAGGAGAAGAATTTAAAGAACAGGAGGGAGGTTGGGAGTAATTGAAAATATACAAACAGTATTTTTTGAATCGACCTGTGACTTCACTGATGTAGAGAATTCCCTTGACTAATATAGAATGGAAAATATAGGTGGCTAGAGGCACAGGCCATTAGACTTGAAGTCAGGAAGACCTGAGTTTAAGCCTGTTTTAGACATTAGTTGTGTGATCTTAGGCAAAAACAAAAACAAAAGAGAACAACAAAAAAACCCAAACCAAACCAAACAAAAAAAAATAACCCTGTCTGCCTCAGTTTCTCCATCTGTAAAATGGTGGTAATAATGATAGCACCTAACTCTAAGGGTCATTGAGCATAAGATGAGATAATATTTATAAACTGCTTAGCAAACCTTAAAGCTATATAAATTCTATTAGTCTTATTTGGATATTTTCCTGGGACATTGAGAGGTTGTGACTTGCCAGGGTCATAGAGTCAGTAAGTGTTGGACAAAGTGCTTTCTCTTTGTTCTTGAGGCAAGTTCCTTTAAGCTGCCTCTTAGCAAGCTATTTCTCAAAAATCCCCAGATTTTTCAAATCTCGCCCATTTTTCTTCTTCCCCTTCCTCTTCTTTTCTTTATTACTCTCTTTTCTATCGGGGGAAATCCTCTTGTTTATTGGCAATTTATGTTATTAGTTACTGACTTAAAGTTTCCTTGACATTATGAAGCACATGCCTATCAAAAGAATTCATTCCATTCATTTTGCTCTTGAGATGCCTAGCCCTAGCCCATCGAAATAGTGTTAATGTCATGCATCATTTTCTAGATGAATAAAAGGGGAAAACATGCCCAGCAGGAACAAATGAGGAGTGGTATGCTCTGTACATTGTGTGTGACCCCTTTTATCAACACCAGACACAGGCAGAAGGGTCTGAAAGACAATTTCTGACTGGATAATTCAGTAAGGAATTATATTCTGATTTGATGAAATTGATGCAATCATATTTAGCATCGGAAAGGACATTGTAGCTCATCTAATCTAATCCTTTCCATTGGAGGTAAGGCAATTGAGGCTTAGAAAAAGGAAGGGACTGTTTTGCTTAGAGTGGGTACAAAGTCAAATTTTTAGCTGTTTATTTTAAAAAGGCAATAGTAGCAAATTTTAACTGATTATTTAAAAAGGCAGCAGTAGCATATCCAGCGTCATACAGTTAGTTATGGCTATACTCTCTTGCAGAGAAAAAATAAAAAACAAAAACAACAGCCAAACCAAAAAAGACACAAAAACCCAAAAAACCCAGGACCCTCATATTAGCCAGTCATCCTGTCGACTCACGAAATTAGTCACAGAGGAACCAGGCCAGAGTAGAGTTGATTTAGGCTGCTCTTATTACCGCGACAATAGTCAGCACTTTAAAAAAGAGGGGAAAACAGTGAAAAGTTTGCTGTTACTCTGATTTTTAAATTAAATGAAAGAAAGGAAAGTTCACAGTTTGGAACATTTTAAAAATAATTTTGAAATATTTTGAATTAATTTCTTAATTTTAATTCAATGTCCAATTGCATTTTTATTATTAATTATGAGAATGAGAAAAAGAGGATTATTTCACATTTTTGTCATTGTGGTACAGTGGAGAGAGTACTGAACCTGCATAAGTGCTGTATGTGGTTTCTTGGTCCCTGGGTTCTAATCTTGACTCTGCTACTTACTACCTATGCAACGTGGGCAAGTCACGTATCTCTCTGAGCCTGACTTTCTTCCTTTGTAAAATGAGGGGATTAAAGCAGATAATCTCTACTGTTCCTTTTAGTTCTAGATCTGTGATCCTGTTTGAAATACCAATAAAAACTTGGGAAGCTGACCTCAACTTTAGACACACAAATTGTTGTCACTCCACTGAACCTTAAATGATAACTGATTTTTGTCTGGTTTCTACCAAAAGGATCCTTATCGGTAGTAACTGAGTCAAGGAAAGGAAAATGCATGTCTGAACCTTTTGAAGCCTACGTTCTTGCTTCGTATGCTGTATCATTGACCTTACAACATGCAATTCACATACAGATGTGACTTGGACAAGTTTGCTGATGTGCACTTTTTCTTGTATTTGTACAGACTTACTCTACTAGCAAACCAAATCAAATCTAATCAAAGTGTTCTTGGGATGTTATGCCACAGATATCATCTTGGCAGAGGAAAAAAGAAAACCAATATCAGAACAATCCAAAGTATCCTTAGGAAATTTTCATCACAGGGAGAAAAATGTCAAATATCACTGGTCGTTTTATTTGGAAGCTTGATGCTCTGGCTGCAGCTGCAAGGAGCTAAAACATCTGTGTCTGAAAGAAATAAGAATATGGCTTACATTTGCAACTGATAAACCTCTAAAAAGGCAGCATCAGCATCTTTTTCAAAGATCTCAAAACCTCAAATGAAGGTCTAACGTCAAAACTATTCTGTGCCTCATGCTGACGATATATGGCCATGAAACATAAGCTTCTTTCCAAAATTGAGACATAACAGCCTATAGTGAAAAAAAAAAACTCACAAAAAAACCAAAAGACCTTGGCATGACTTTTACAAGGCCCTTTGGTGAGATAAAGATTGAATTTGATGCTAGCCTCTTCACGTTACCTGTGGATTTGCAAATCAGTCAGTCTGATTCTACTTCTAGAATGGGCAATCCTTTCCTTTCCTTTTCCTTCACTTTCCTTTCCATTTCCCTTTCCCCTCTTTCTCTTTCTGTTCCCTTTCCCTTGTTTTTTTCTCTCTGTCTCTCTTTTCTTTGTATCTTTCTTTCTGTCTCTATCTCTCCTCTCTTTTTGTTTCTCTTCCCTCCGAGAATGGCATATTGGAAAGAAACTTGGAATTGTCACTGAGGGACTTGGATATCTAATTTTCTTCACTTTGCATAAATAATTTTATTTCTATGGTCCCCAGCTTTCTCACCTAGAATGTGTAAGTGTAAGATCAAGATAATCTTTAAGACTCATTCTAGCCTTTTTGTTTTGTGATTATATAATACTATTTTGATTTGAATTTCAAAAGATTAACTTTTTAAAGGGATAAATATAAATTCTTAGATAATGGGGTAGAAAAAATAAACTCCATGAAGAATAGTTATGGAAGGAATGGCTAGAATGTAGTTCATTAGAAAAACATCTGGGATACTGGCTGGTCTAAAAACCCAGCGTGAATCAGCAGGGTAATCTGGAAACCAAAACAACAACAACAACAAAAATTAGATCTTAAGCTAAATTAAAGCTGATCACCTGGGTTCAAGGCCTCCAATGACATATACTAGTGGTGTGACCTTGGGAAAGTCATTTAACCTCTCTTTGTCTTGGGTATTTCTCTAAGACCTATAAAAAATTTTCAGAGTAGTTGTATATTTGCATTGGTAGAAGAATTCTCTTTTCTAGAAGTTCCCTGCACATAAAATCATAGGCCCAGACCAAAATAATGATAATAATAATCGCTCCAATTTATCACTCTACTTTATTATATAATGATAATTACTCTACTGCATGATTTACCAAAGGCTTTCCTCATAAAAGCCTCGTGAGATAGGCAGTATGCATGATACCATCCTTATTTGGAAGAAATAGGAGGCTCTGAGAGGTTGTTACCTATGTGTGGTCACACACACAGCAAGGTAGTATTCAAACTCAGGTGTCCTGACTGCAGGTCCAGAGATCTAGCCATTACACCATGGTGCCTGTCAAACACCATCATGTTATTCATTTAAGAGACATATAGTTCCAGGACTAGGGAGGATCAATTGGTTCCAATGCTCTTTGTCCCTCTTGGAAAACATTGAGAAGGTTCAGTTATAGGGTCCACATTTAGGAAGGAATCTAGAAAAGGGCAGCTGGGATTGTGACTTCAAGTCACATGACGATTGGTTGAAGAAATCAGGGATCCTTAGCAAGGAGCACAGAAAACTTGGGAAGGGTGGGGGAGGATCTTCAAATATTTTTAAAACTGCAATTTTAAAAATTGGAAAAGGGATTAGATTCATTGTTTGGCTGCAGAAAATACAAACACAGAGAAAAGTGACAAATTTATACTTAATGAAAGAAAAAACAATGACATAGTTAAACTCAGAAAGCAGTGAGATCCCCTTCACTGTTGGTATTCAGGCAAAGACTAGTTACCTACTTTTGCTGGGTATGTCATAGAAGAGATTCCTGTTCAGGTATGGTTTAGATGAGATGATCTTACTATGTGATCCTGGGAAAATTGTTTAATCTTTTCCAATCTTTTGTTTCCTTACTTTCCTCATCTGTCTCGTTGTTTTCCAGTCATTTTAGTCAAGTTTGACCCTTCATGACCCCATTTGGGATTTTCTTGGCAAAGATACTGAAGTGGTTTGTCATTTTTTTTTCCAGAGCATTTTGCAGATGAGGAAACTGAGGCAAATAGAATTAAGTGACTTTCTCAGGGTCAATGCACTGCCTACCTCACAGGATAGCACTATCTCATAGTACTTTGCTAACTATAGTAATGTGTTAGCTATCACGAGAATGATTATTTTGACCTTTGCATTCTGAATTTCTGTATCTCTATGAGTCTATAGACTGGATTATATAGGACCATAAATGGCAGACTAGGCCTCAGTGGGACAAATCAACAAGCCAATCTTTGCATAAGGAAGAAAACAGAGTAGCATCATTAATTCTGGCATTCTGGGAAATTGCACTCATGCCTCAATGAGCAAATTCAAACCAAGAAAGAAGTGTCTTAAAATGTTGCTTGTGGACCTATGCCAAGGTTGTTTTCATTGTCGGTTTTTAGTGATGTTTTGTTTTGAGCAGCTCACAGTGCTTTAAGTCTAAATGTTTATCCTCTGTAGTGTTAGTGACAGAATAATTTTTTCCCCTTCTGCACACTTCCTTTCACACAATGTGCTTCTTCTGCTAAGTCCCCTTATGTCAATGTACCTTCAGCTGTCTCAATTACCTTGGTTTCTAAAGTAGGTACAATGGAAGGACATCTCTTATAATTCTTTTGCTCATGATCTCACACACACTTTAGAGAATATTGTATTTGGGCTGGTTTGATCTCTTGCTCTTTTTCATAAGGAAGCAAGTGGAAAGTTGTGCCATTAATTGTCCTTTGAACTACTCTTTCCTGTTTTGAAACCAATGTAAAATAGTAGCTGTACCACACTTCCTTGCAAGCTCTGTAGTTCTCACCCTTGCATGCATTCTAGCCACTCAACATTTCTTTCCAAAAGGTTTAAGTCAGTCTTAAAGCGAGGTTCTCTTCCTACTGTATGGTTCATTTAAATACCCTGGTGGAGGTGCTATTTCCATTCAGTGCCATCCCTTGTGGCATCCCTAATTCGGCAGAAATGACCAATAGGTCAAGACCCCATTTAGGCTTCCTTTGACATCAAGGTGGCATAATATGCCAGTGTTGCTAAGATACTTGCAAATGGAGATAAAAGTATGTCTTAGAACATTCATCTTTCTATTTTTTCCATTCATCATCCATTTCATTTACCCTTATGGCTGGTGATTTCACCATTTTCTTTACACTGCAGGTAGGAGCCATGAGACTGTAATTTCTCTACTGAGTTCTACTGTTCTCTTGAACTCCTCAACTCCTGGTCTCTGATTTTAAGACTTAGAGAAGGGAATTATTAAGCACCAGCACGGGATCATTAGGTCATAGTAGACCAGGGATGGGGAACCTGCACCCCCAAAGCCACATGTAATCCTCTAGATCCTCAAGTATGGCGCTTTGACTGAATCCAAACTTCACAAAACAAATTTGTTTCTCAAGTTTGCAGTTAAAGGACTGCACTTGAGGATCTAGAAGGCCACATGTAGCCTTGAGGCTAGACCCACCCCTG
Source organism: Pseudochirops cupreus (assembly GCA_028627135.1). Taxonomy (NCBI): domain Eukaryota; kingdom Metazoa; phylum Chordata; class Mammalia; order Diprotodontia; family Pseudocheiridae; genus Pseudochirops; species Pseudochirops cupreus. Next base: position 77,877,596 of record CM053584.1, read on the forward strand.
GTCTAGACTAATGTCTTTTTGAATTATTTTTTTTAACATTTTAAAATAATGTATTCCAGTTGAGGCAGACAAGCATATTCAAGATTTATTTACATTTAGCCCATTAATCTTGACAACGTTTTCAGCTATTATTTTTATAAATTGCAAATGAAAATACGAACTGATTTATGTTCAATCTAAAAATAACAAAATCATCTATGTTTACACTTACATGTACATAAAGAATTCATTTCAACAGCTGCCGAATATGCGCTAGATAAAACTACAATGCTCTTTTTAAAAATTTTAAACTCCCAAAGGTTCTAGCTCATCAAACAGCAACATTCGCCAGAAAAGAGAAAGGAACATATCAAAACTAGAAAACTACAAATAGGGGAAAATCTTGGTCTTTAACTGTCAATTTTGCCAGTAATTATCCAATTTATATTTATTCAATTTTATATTACAATTGCAAATTAGCTGAAAAATGCAAAGATGTTTTCCATCTTCAACTGTTATACTTGTGTGAGGATGGCAAATACTGGAAAACAGTGTTCACTAGGTATTTGCAGAGTATAAGCTATACGATGGACACCTAGCATAGTCCCATGCCCACAGTAGGTGCGTTAAGAGTGGTTGTAGACTGGTTGTTGGTAACGGGTTACTGTGACAAATTTCCCAGACAACATATTGAATAAAATTCATGGAGCCAGTGTTTATTAGGCCTCTACTATGTGCAGGGTGCTGAGGATGCAAAGATAAAATGAAGGAGAATGTATAAAATCACAGAACTAGAGAAGGTCCCAAATCTGGGACTTATTAAGGACTCCACCAGTCACCTATTCTGACTTATACATTAAAGGATTCTCCACTATAACATAACAAATAAGTAGTTGTCTAGTCTCCATTGAAGTCCTCCGGGGGTCGGGGGGAGAACTTACCACCTGTCAATGTAGCACATTCTACTTTTAGACAGTCTAACTATTGGAAAATTTTTCCTGACATCAAACCTTTTATGACCTCTTTGCAGTCCCACCCAGTGTTTCTCATTCTGCCCAATGGAGTTAAACAGAACAAACCTAACCACCCATCCTCCATATGACAGACCTTCAACTACTGCAATACAACTCTCATATCCTGCCATGAGTCTTCTTTTCTCCAGGCTAATATTTCACCAGATTCTCATATGCAATGGCCAAGGCCTTTCACCAGTCTGTACCCAGAGAAAGGGCCCTTTGGATCCTTTATCACTCATTGATGTCCTTCTAAAACCATTGGACTAAGAAACGAACACAATACTGCAGATAAAGTGTAACGGGGGTGAAGTGCCATAGGAGTATTATCTGCCTTCTGAAAGTTATGCCTCTCTTAATGCTTTACAAGATTACATTAGAGTTTTTTTTTTTAGGTGCTACAATGACACTACTGACTCTCACTGAGTTTGAAGTTCACTATAACGCCCAAATCTTTTTTTAATAATTGGTGTCTAACCACACCTCCACTACATTTATTTTTGACCTTGATTTCATTTTGTTCCTGGGTGCAAGAATTGACATTTATCCCTATTAAATTTCGTCTTCTCACATTGCACTCAATTCTCCAGCTTTTTGGATCATGGCTCTTTCATCAAGTGTAAAAAGAAAGTAAAAATTTCATATATACTCAATGCTGATGAAATTACAAGTTCATATGTGTGCATATATACATACATGTATGTTTTAAACCTGTGTATATGTGTGTATATATACACATATGCACATATTTTATACACACATACACACATTACCAGATTTAGAAACACAATGGATAGAGAGGTGACCATGGAGGCAAGAAGACCTTGGTTTAAATATCACTACTGACACATACTAACTGTGACACCTTGGGTAAAACATAGTCTATTGACCTCCCAGTGTTCTAGGCAATCTAAGACACATCTATCTATCTATCTATCTATCTATCTATCTATCTATCTATCTATCTAATACCTATCTACCTATCTATCATGTATTTGTGTGTATATATAAGTAGTAGTAGAGAGCTAGGGAGTGGATTTGTGATTTCATTGGCATAGTGGAAACTCTCAGATAAGGAAACTTCCAGTTTACCAATACAGTTCAACATCTGTACTATATCCTCCCACTCTCCTTTGGAAAGTGTTATTGACAGAAGACAGGAAAACCAGAGAGATTGAGAGCTAGCCAAGTCAGAAGAAGTAAATTGAAGGCAAGAGAGAAGGACATCATTCTTTTTATTCATCTGGAGCCATGATTTAATGAATGGTAGGAGCTAGCAGTATGGAAACTATAGCCACAGAAGTAGGATTGACAAATCATTAGTAACTTTTAGTCTCAAAGAATTGTCAAGGGAACTAGTGGCTTGCCCATGGTCACCTAGATAGTATGTATTAGAGGCAACACTTGAAAAGAAATCTTCTTGATTTCAAAGGCAACAAACACTCCATCACACTATACCTCTTTGCTTCTGTTACCATTTGTCTCTACTCTTCATCCAACTTCACATATCCTTCCATCTATCCCATAATAAATTGATCCAACTTTATTTGTGCCATAGATCTAGAAAAAAAAAAACTAGATCATACTTTTGATCAATTTAGGTGAACTGTAAATCAAAATAAACTCATTCAAAGCAAAGTATGAAAAGGAAAACAATTAAATGCAGAAAGGAATTATTTTGCTCTGGAGAAAGTGAAATAATGTTTTTAAACAACCAAATTGTTTTTCAGCTGATACAAAATGAAATGAAAGCCTGCAAGAGTTACACAAACTAGATTTTATTCTGGGTAGAGAGGGTAACTTGACCTTTATTAATCACTTTGATCATGGAAAACACAGAGGTTTTGATTTGGTTCTCAGAAATATGGGTGCCAGATAATTTTTCCTAAGCTATTCAAATGAACTTTTAGAAGATTCATGTGAAAGTGCTTTCAGTCTGTCTGTTAACCACTGCAAAAACCATGTTGTTATGTCTTCAGAGTACACAATAAATAATTTAATCATCTGGTAAGTTTGATAAATATAGGCTGATAATCTAGATTCTTAGTTCAATCCAAACCCTTTACTTTTCCCCAAGTCATAAAACATTACGATTATAGTTTTATATTTTAAGAAAGCGGAAAGTAAGATTAGAGGAGACAAAAGATGGAAAGAAGAGAAGGCAAATCACTTTACCCCTTTGGGCCTCAATTTTCTTATTAGTAAAATGAGGGGTTTGAGTTAGGTGAATTCTGGGTCCCTTTCAGTTGTAAATTTCATATTTATAAGGACAGAGAAGAGATGAACAAATGTCAGTTCACAGCAAGTAATAAAAATACTGGTTCAAGGAAATCTCCAGGCTATAAAGGTATGCAGATAAGTGAGAAGTTAAAAAAATCAATGTCTATTTGTTTTGATTGACTGTAACTGGTAGAAATATAGGTCATTCCTAAGCATAAATTATACTCATCAAATGTACCCTTTAAAATGAAAAAGAAATAGGTATACTTGCAAAATTAATTTCATAGACTTACTATATGCTATTTATTTAAATTTGTGTATTTTTACATGATAGGCATAATACTGTTAAAATATATCTGTACAAAAGCTTAGTATTACTTTCTGAAATGTTGTATAAATATAAAACTACTTCTACTACTACTACTGCTATTATAATAACTAGGTGTTGGAAATTGAAGGGCAAAACAAAATGAGGAATTGTAACTAGCCTTCCTCATTTCTACCCTGAGCAAACCTAAATTTGTGGACTTTTAGATGCTGACTAAATCATAAATAAAAATATTTGTAATAAGAACAGCAACGATTATAATATTTCACTTTTATATGGAGTTTTTTTTTCCTTGTAGATCTCACCTTCTCTCACCGTCAGGTCATTTTGAGCTTTAGACTCAACTCTTCAGTTTCTCTCATCTCCTCCCTCCCTTTATCCAATCTGTTTTCAAAGCCTTAATTTTTTTTCTTTTGTGATATCTTTAGTAATGCCATCTCCTCTCTTCTGTCTGCTTTCTAAGTGTACTCCATCTCTGGCTAAGCATCTATCAACCTCTTTATTATAGGCTATGAATTAGCCTGTTAATTTCTCAAATTAATTTTTATCTCCTCATTCTTTTAAGGGGGGGAAAAGTGAGGAAAATTCAGGCTGTGTATTTTATGATCTGTAGCTTCTTGCTTAAGATTCCATTACTGCTGGTCATACTTTCTGGGTTCATTTTAGATTTGTGCCAACACAAATCACCAGAAGTAGGTAGTTGTGGTCAGTTTTGATAAGAATTGGGATCCTCTCTGTTACATGTTGAATGTATGCCCTAGGAAGACATTCGATCACTTCATTAGCACTTTATTGTTGTTAACATCTACGCTGGTACCCCAAGCAGGAAATCACTGACTACTACTGTTCTCTTCTTCCTTTGTTCCTTACCGGATGAACTCTTACCTCATAGTTTCTATGGCTGCCCCTTATATTTTGCAGAAGGATGAGCAACATCTTCCTCAGAACTTTCAGTGCTCCCCTCTTCAGAGAGATTTGAAAGCTCTTGTTTTATAGGTGCTGTGTTCCTTCACTTATTTATCTGTGTAATATTTATCCATTCTCTGTCATCCAGACAAGGAACATGTCTCCCTTCCTACACCTTAGAACTTTAAAAAAATCAACAAAAGAAAATACATGGAAACCTTTCTTCTCCTTTTTTAGGAATCTTTCATTCTCCCTAAAAACTTGGAAGCTGGAGTGACACTCTTTTAATACTTTACCTTCTTCTCCAGGAAGATCAGTCTACATTTGGAACACAGATACCAGTGTTAGAAATACAAACACTGTACCCTGATGCAAGCCATTGTATGACTTCTCCTACTCTCCATGATAGCTGCAATTTTCAGTCTCGTTCCTTGGAGCTGCTTGTGGATATCTGCACAACTTTGCACTGTTAATGTTTTAAAAGTTAAAAATTTTAACCAAAAACATGACCCACCCACCAGTTTACATGGCCAATTTTCTTCATCATCTCTTTGTTCCTCTTGTCCTTCCTTAGTGACTCTGTTTTGTCTTACCAGCTACCTTCCTTTTTTCCTTCTTGAAATGACCAATTCCTCTCTAATCCTCTTTTTTCCCCTTCTTAATTTTCCTTAAGTCTTTCATATCCTTGTTAATTCTTGCTGATCTTACAATCTAGAAGTAGAATATCAACTGATATCTCATCCCGGAGATTGTTTTCCTTCAGATTTTCTTCAGCTCTTTTCAGTTTTTTTCCAAATTTCTTTTCCCCAAACTTAACCTCTCCACTAGTCCAAACTCCTCCATGTCACCTAAATGATTTCCTTTTCCTTATTTAGTTCATATCTGTGTCTCTTCCCTCACTTCTCCTATAGCTTTCTCCTATGGAAGCCAGGAATAAACTTTACTAATTATATTTATAATCATGTGTCACCCAGACTTGGAGTACAGGGGGACACAGGTGTGAATAATTCAAATAATCCCAATCCCATTTACATTTAGCTTTGGAGCATGCTTTTGTGCTTACATAGTATCTGAATGGGGATGGGCATGCTAGGTGTTCTGGGAATTTACTTCTAACACAATAATAAAACCACATTGTGAGCATCTGACTCAGAAGGAAGCAGTTCCATCCTCTCCTAAATACTCAGATTAGAGTTTAGTGGAAACTTAAACAGATCTGTGAAGGACTCTTTGTTCTAAGGACTTCCTTGCTGAGAGACAAGATATAGGCCAATTTAAGAAAAAAAGAATGAAAGAATACATTAATGTATTATGAAACAAGTCATCGGGAAAGTAGGTGCTTTGTAAATGAAAAATCAAGATTTTCTGAGGGTAAACTGAAAAGTACATGATAATCAGAAAGTCTGTTGTAGGAAAGAAAAAGATAGAAAACCAAAAATTGGATAAATGACTATTTTCAACTCAAATGGCTTTAAATAATGTAAATAAGCAGGAAGCACTTACCTATGGTTTCAAAGATGAAAACTAGACCCACTGAAATCTTCCTCTATCTTAGAAAATGGGAAATCACATCTTTTGTAGCCAGGGCACCAACACAGGAATAATACTGCTGTGTTATCCAATGATAACTGGCAGAAGAGTAAATGAACCTGAGTCTACCCAGAGGGCCAGAAGAAACTGAGAACATCACAAGGTGAAAGATAAAGGATTTCTCCGTCTGGGTGATGCGAGCAGGTTGCCACAGGCTTCAAAAGAACTTATTTCCCTTCTGAGGATAGGAAACAGTGTCACGTTGAGGACAGCTTGGAGGCATGAATAAAAGAGCTGGTTGGGAATGGATAGTGGGATCAAAGAGAGGCTCTACTTGGCACTCCTGGAAGTGGAAAGTTGCATAGAAATGTGGGGAGGACTTCAAAGGCAGTGAAATAAGAACAATAAAAACACCAGCAGTTGTGAAAATGTGAAAGCCATCACACTGGCTTTTTTTAGACAGCACTAGGACAACCAAAAATATTCTGAATTCACATCAAACCCTTTACACATACATAAAAGAGAGCCTCCCTAATTGGCCAGTTTGTAAGAAGAGAAAAATACGGCCATATTCCAAAAGAGTCCATGCTAACTTTGGGGACTTGCCTTAAAGGTGAATATTTTCTCATAACCAATCTGTATAAAGTAAGGTTTTAGGCATAGTACTTTTGATATTTATTTGAAAACACATAATGATACTCAAAAAGTTACTTACTTGAGCTCCAGAGTAAATGGTGAGATATTTTAGTCTGAAAATTAAAATGTAGAAAAACCCTTTTTTTTTAGCAAATGCAAAAAGTATTTTCCTATTTTTTTCAGTAAATAAACCCAACCTATAGGTATAAGAGAAAGAATGCACTGGGAAATAAGCATAGGATCTCAATTTTTAATTTAAGTCAGAATATGAAAGGAAGCTATCCATACATGTACCCTCTTGCCAAATATTAGGCACCATGGGGCAGTGGATAGAGAGTTGGCCTTGGAATCAGGATGGGAGGGTCAAATCCATATGCTTGGGTTCATCATTCTGAGCAAATCATTTAATATCTCTGTTTTCTAGGCGACTCCCTAAAACCACAAAAGAGTTCATCTGAATGAACTGAGGTGGCTCTTCCCTGGGAGCTCTCTTCGCCAATAAAACCATAGATCTGGTCAAAATAATGATAGTACAATAATGATAACACCCCCAATTCATATAGTGCTTTAAGACTTACAAAGGGATTCTATCACAAGTACCCTGTGATGAAAGGAGAATAAATATTAACCCCCTTTTACAGTTACGAAAGTGGAGTCTCAGAAAAATTAAGACTTGACCAGTTTCACCAAATGTCAGAGGTAGAATTTGAATTTCTCTTCTGACCCCAAATTCAGTTCTTTTTTTTTGAAAGAAAGTGATATATATTTTAATAAAGCAAATTTATATGTGAGGATATTGCAGAAAAAAAGTATGATGCAAATATTTATATGTTAATTCAACTCAATAGGTAGTTAATAAGGGGCTACTTTGTATTCTACTAGAGATTCAAAGACAAAAAGAAAAATCGCCCTTACATCACCTTTAAGGAGATTATATCCACTTCATTAAATATTCATGTGTAGAAAATATACATTTAATTCTTGGAAAAGATTTTAATAGGAGCCTGGTATAAATCAAGGAAATAAATCTTGTATTTTGATTTTTCTCACCCATCCACTTTTTCCCCAGCAGTCACACTTAAGCATATCGGATACCATACATTTGCTTTCACTCTAGACTGACATTTAACAGGCTGAGTTGCACATCTGGAAGTGATAGTAGGCAAGGAAACATTGCCATTTTTTACTTCCTGAAAAATTCCTTCTCAAAGATGAGCGTGTTTATTACAAAATCGAGGTGGTTCTGATTCTCTTTATGGTATTTTTAGTGGGGCACTGAGTCAATGCAATGCACTAAATACATGATTATTCTATACTAAAAAGATGTCGAGAGGCCATTGGTACATTCAATGTTTTTTTGAATTGTTTTAATGGATTTAAGATCTCTCACAATAATGTTAAATATACAAATGTTAAAAGTTATAAGAACCCATAGGTAGCAATAATAATCTTTTATGGCACAAAATGTAAAGTGATAGCAGTTTCTCTAATTTTACAAAATTGTGTCATCTACTAAAAATAAAACCATATCTATATCTATATCTATATCTATATCTATATATATAGATATATATGTTTTAATTCTTCTGTGTGAGAGTGGTCAGTGGAATTAAAGAGTATAGGCTGGGGGAAGAGTGGGGACCTTAAGATCATGCTGTTCATGGACCATCCTTACAGCAGAAATGCTCCTATAGCTAGATATTGATGTGTTTACTTAACTATCGTATCTTATTAGTGAAGATTCAAATTTGATTTCCAGTTAACAAAGCATATGCATTAAACCTGAATGTCTTGAAGATAAAATATCGATCAACTCTGATGTTCTTTGTAATGCAGAAATAGGTTTAGAATTAGTTACCCAGGCAGGAATAGTTTGGAAGCTCGCTAGCGTCTTAGTAGAATAAGTAGGTGAGAAGATTGCAGGTAAAAGCAATGTCCTAGAGCACAGGGGAAAGATCACTGAATTAGAATTCAATTAAATTCAACAAGCATTTGCTAACCACTTCTCACCTCCCTGTATGTGAAAAGAGCTGGGGAGACAAAGAATGAAACAAAACAAAGCAGTCCCCAACTTGGAGGAACTTAAATTTTTCTGGGGAAGATATATGCATATAAAAAATGGCTAAATAAATGGATGGAATAATGATAGCTTACTGTGTGCCTCTTACTGTGCTAAGCACCTTACAGTTTTTGCCTTATTTGATCCTAACGACAACCCTGGGAGGTAGATGTGATTCTTATTATCTCCATTTTTACAAATAAGGAAACTGAGGCAAACAGAAGTTAAGAGATTTTCTGAGGCTGGATTGAATTCAGTTCTTTCTGACAAAGCCTGATCTTCTATTGGTCACATCATGCATCAATGTGGTTTTTGTTGTTGTTTGTTTGTTCTGATTTTAGTGAGGGAGGGAAGGAAGTTTAGTGAAGGAGGGAAAGGTGTTGCAAAAACTCCTGAGGCACCAGAAAAAGCATGAACTGAACCTTGAAAGGGAACTAGAGCTTCCAAAGGGTGATGATTAGCAAGGAGAAGAGGGCTATGGGAGATAGAATGTTATTTATGGTTAACAGCAGTTCAGTTTGACTGGAATATAAGAATGTGGGAAAGGATGTAATGTGAGTGAATGAAGTCTGGAAATAGAGGCTGGAGACAGATTGTGAAAGGCTTTAAATGCCAAGCTGAGTAGTTTATATTCTGTCCTAGAGGCCATAAGGAGTCACTGAAGTGCCTTCAACTGGAGTGTGATGTGCATGCTAAGACCTATACTTTAGGAATATCATTTTTGGCAGTTATCTGGAGAATGAATTAGAATAGGAAGGGAATGGAAGCAGGGAAACCTATCAGGAAAAATATGGATGAGAAGTAAAACTGGGAGACTTTGGTTAAAATCCCAAATCTGCTATTCACTACTTTGATGATTTTGGGAAAAACACTTAGTTTCTCAATTTCTTCATCTGCAAAAAGAATGAGTGATCATAGTAGATGATGTCTGAAGTCCCTTCCAGCTAGAAATGCTATATTCCTAGTTAGATACAGCCTTTTTTACACTAAGCACTTAAAACCCCAACGAGGAAGGTCTACTTCGTTGAAAACACTGATGATGTTAGTGAGTAAATTCATACGTGTGTGTGAGTGCAATACTCTGAGTGTGTGTGTGTTTTTTCATTATTTATGAAGCATTTTCTACAAATGCTCCTTTATGGTAAGCTTTATAAGCATTACGGTTTTTTTTTCTGTAAAAATTTTTTTCATTTTTACAGAAAAAGAAATTCATACTCATAGTCATGCAAGTGGGGAGCCATAGAAGAAAACCTAGGTCTTCTGCCTGCCCCTTTCCTCTTTCCAATGCCAGTTTTTAACATTGTGCAGACTAGGCAAGTTTGTGTTTTTGCCTCTTCAGTGATGCATTGTTGTCATGTAGACAAAGTCACAATGCTGGAGAACTATCTCTTATCAAAGGATTGTAGGGGCTTACAACCCCCAAGAAACATAGTGGACAGCTAGATCTTTCTTTCCCCTTATAATACCTTAAAAATAGGCCTTTCAAGGAAACCATCATTCCCTTCTTTTAAGACTTCCAAAAATAGCGTTTTCAAGAATGGCAACACATCACTGAAAAGTGAAAAATTCAGGAAGGCTACTCCATGCAATCTCCAAGGCCAAAGAGGAAAGTAGAATGATGCTGGCAAACTGGAATTGATAGCAGCAATAAGGAATGCTTTGGAAAAAGACAGAATAAAAAGAACTCACATTTATGCAGCACTTTATAAATTGCTTTCCTTATAATTACTCTGTGAAGTAGGTTTTGCAAGTATTGTTATTATTTTTTTTTTGAAGGGAAGGCAGGGCAGTTGGGGTTAAGTGACTTGCCCAAGGTCACACAGCTAGTAAGTGTTAAGTGTTTGAGGTCATATTTGAACTCAGATCCTTCTGACTTCAGGGCCAGTACTCTATTCACTGAGCCACCTAGCCGCCATGCAAGTATTATTTTATCCCCATTTTGCAGAGTTGGAAATGAAGGCTTTGAATAGCATAACCTAGGGATATCGTAGAAACAGTGCTACTTTGGGATTCACCAGTGTTATTCTTGCCTGAAAGTTTAGACTTAGACATTGGTTGACCTTACCATGGGTAAGTCAGTTAATACTTTGACTCATAATTCTCTAAAGTGTAAAGGGGGGATAATTCAATTCAACAAACTGTGTTTTCTGCAGGAGATACCCACCACTTGAAAAATGAAATAATTCCAGTCTTGAGGGGGCTTATACTAGTCAGTAAAGGTGCAATATGTACAAAATAATAAAAAAATAATCTCAGGAGAGAGAGAGAGCATTAATACCTAAGGCAACAGGAGCAATTAACACTTGGAATTTATCTCATAAGATAATTGTGAGGGTTAAATGAGATATGTGTAAAGCATAAGATAAATAATCACACAGCTTATTTGGGAAGCATGACTAACTCTAGTTGACTCTATTGCCTCTATATCTAGTGCTCTTTCCTCCTATTTATCTACCGCTTCATTTATCACATGGTTTGCTTATACATTCATTCATTCATCTCACCTATCATTTTCCCCTTTATTCATCTACATGTTATTTTTTCCATGAACAAAAATCTATTTTCTTTCTTTTCAACATCTTACAATTAAAAAAAAGAAAAAAATTCTTTTAAACAAATATACATAATCAAGCAAAACAAATTTCTGCACTGGTGGTTTCTAAAATATTAATAAATGTCTCAGTTTGCAACTTGAGTCCTTTATTACCCTCTCAGCATACTTCATCATTAGTTTTCTGAAATTGTGGTTGGTCGTTGCGTTGATCACCTTTCTTAGGCCTTCCAAAATTCTTTATTTTTATATTGTTATTGTATAAATTTCTCTGGTTCTCTCTACTTCACTCTGCATCAGTTCATACAAACCTCCCTAGCTCTCCCTGACATGATCTACTTTATAATTTCTTGTGGTACAATAACACCTCATTGCATCAATATTTCATAACTTATTCAACCATTCCCAAGTTGATGAGGACCCACTTAGTTTCCAGTTCTTTCTTACCCCCAAAAGGAGCTGCTATAAGTAATTTTATATATGTAGATCCTTTTATTCACTTTTTTTTTTCTTTGGGATGCAAAGTAACAATAGTATGATTAGGTCAAAAGGATGCACATTTTAGTGACTTTGGGGGCGTAGTTCCTGATTGCTTTCCCGAATGCCTGGATCAATTCACAAGCTCCCTTCATAGTACATCAATGTTTCTATTTTTCCTGTAATCCCCCTAATGTTTATCTTTTTTCCTTTTTTTTCAACTTTTCTGATCTGATAGTTGTGAGGTAAAACCTTATAGATCTTTTAATTTGCTTTTCTCTAATTATTAGCAATCTGGGGACTTTTTCCAAATGACTATTGATCACTTGAGTTTCTTCCTTAGAAAACTACTGGTTCATATCCTTTGATCATGTGTCATTTGGACTAATATTGAGTATACGCCTAATAGTGGGCCATCTGTCCATTACCGAAGAGGTTCATCACCAGAAAATGAGTAACTGGGTAATTTTTAAAAAAAAATTAGCCATAGCAACTCATGAAGATTTTCTACTAAGGTGTGAAGTGACTACTATGATTACAGATAGAAAGAAATATCCATAGTGATTCTATTAGAACATTTAAGCTGCAAGAAATGAAATTATTATTTTTTGAGGATCCTCAACACTTTGAATATCATCAGAAATGTTTATTGGTTTAAACAAACAGTGCAGACTGGATAGAGCACTGAACTTGGAATCAGGGAGACATGAGTTCAAATCTTGCTTCAGACATATACTAGCTCTGTGACCTTGGACAAGCCACTTAACTGGTTTGTCTCAGTTTCCTCATCAAAATGGGGATAATAACAGCACCTATCTCACAGGAATATTGTGAGAACAAAATGAAATAATGCTTGTAAAATGCTTAATACAGTGCCAAGCACATAGTAGACACTATATAAATATTATTATTGTTTTTATTTTTCTAAAGAGCTTAGCATCCAGTGAATATTTTTATAGGAATTCAATGTTAATGAAAAAAGTAAGTCCATTTTTAAAAATCTAAATCAAAGACATATAGATAGTTAATATCCCTTCCTAGGCAACCCTCAAATTACATAGGTCAGTAGTCCCCAGATTTTGGTGACAGGCAGGGAAAACATTGAGATAATGGAGAAAATCACAAGTACATTTTCTCATATTTTCTGTATGATGACACAGATTATTACCACCTCTTCTAATTAATTTGAGGTTTAATTTGTATTACCTCCCTTAATTTTTTTTTTATCTCCCTTTATCTCTTCACCTCTCTTAAATTCATCCTTCTTTTCTCTATTCCTTTTCCATAGCCTAGAATCCCTGGTAACCAGAACATATCATAAAGAAGAGCCTTTGGAAGGAAGGAAGGGCATGGGATCATAGATCTAGGCTTGGAAGGGACCTCAGAGGCCATCTAGTTCAACTTTCTGATGTTGAGGGATGAGAAAAATGGGCTTCAGGAAAATGGGCCCAACATCCCATAGGTAGCAAGCCTCTGAAGCAAGATTCAAAGCCAGGTACTATGACTGCTTTGAGCCACTATTCTTTGCATTTTTCAGGAGCTACCAGAAATCACGATCAGGTCACTGATTCTGGGTCTATGGTCAAAATGGCCCTGATGTACATGACTGACTTATGTTATTTGCAAAAGCCCTGCTTAAAGGCTTTGTGAGGAAGTGTACTGACTTGTGGTTTTATGAGAAACACGTCATGGGGGAGGGAAAGTCTAGTTGCTATAAAATGTGAACTGAGGGTTATAGCAGCTTGCTATGTTAAAGCCTGCGAGGTGGAGATAAAATTGAAGCAGCCACATCCTGTGACTACAAATTGTTTGAGCAGGCAGACTTTTTATCACAGAGGAATAGTTAAAAGTATTTGTTCCAGCCCAAATAGCCATTTAAAAAAATCAGTCTCTAATATAGAACTGAAAATAACTTTTTTAAAGTTTATGACTGAATGTCAACTTTATCACTTTCTTGAATGAAGCTCATGACTGTATAATCTGAGAATTATTTTTTCCCTCTAGAAAGTCTTTAATACCTAAAATTTGTCTTTCTAAAACATGTATAAATAGTAAGCATAAGTGTTTAGAGATTGAAGCTCTTCCCAATCTGGTTCCAATCTGTCTTTCCAGACTGATTTCACATACTTCCTTCTTAACACACTTTACATTCTAGCCAACTAACTTACTTTCTATTCCCTATATACAATATTCCATCTCCTACCTCCATGCCTTTGATTGGGCAGTACCACACACCTTTAATACTCTCCATCCCATCTTTGGTCCCTTAACTCCCTTTGATGTTCATTTCCAGAATCTCTTACATAAAGTCTTCATTGATCCTTCTTTTGCTAAGTGATCCCTTGCCCCCAGCCCCTACCTACACAATTACTTTTCATTTACTTTGTACATTCTTTGTATTTACTTATTTCTGTAAATTTTGTGTCCTATCCCATCTTTAAAAAGAAAGTAAGCTCCCTGAGGGCACAACTATTGACAACTAGATGACACAGTGGCCACAGCATTGGACTCATAGTTAGGGAGAATTAAGTTCAAATCTGGTCTCAGGTAATTATGAGTTGTGTGGCCCTGACCCAGTCACTTTACTCTCTTTCTCTCTCATTCAGTTTCATCATCTATAAAATGAATATAATAATAGCATCTACCTCCCAGGATTGTTGTGAAGATAAAAAGAGAAAATATCTGTAAAACATTTTATTAACCATTTTTTAAACTTCATATAAATCTATTATTAACTTTTTTTAATTAAAAAAATTTGTATCTGCAGTGACCAGCCCAGTGCCTGACACATCTAGGCTCTTAACAATTCTCTTTTGAATTGGAAAGGAAAATACATGTTTTTATAGGGAAACATCCCTTTTTATCTGGCAAAGGTTTGTTTTGAAACATGCAGCATTGAGGTGATGAGGATCTCCTTGTAGAGTGGTTTCAGTAAAGGACTTGGCCTTTTAGCATGGTGTGAATGCCTAACTTCCCCTGGAAGTCAGATTTCTATTAATGTTGATTTATAAGGTCAGTGTGAATGAAGAAAAGTTGCTTATCTACACTGGATGCCTGTTCCCCTAGTAAAGTTTTGTATACTTTTTATAGTTCAGAAAACTTTTGAAATTTTGAAAACCCAAATGCAATTCCAGTACTTCTTAAATTTGGATAAAAGATCTATCCTTTTCTCTCTAATCTTATCTGAAGCTTTCCAACACTTTTTAGGGAAAAAAAATACATAGAGTCTAAATTGTCAATTCAAACCTGGATTAAATAGTTAAAAATTAAATAATTAATCAAAATCCAGTTGTGCATATTGTTCAGGAAGTCTGTTTTTAGTTTAAATAATGTTTTGTTTTTTTTTTTAAATTTCCAAACATCTTTGTACTACTGGAATCTATCTAGCTGGGTCCGGAAAGAGAAGTTGCAAAATATTGTGAGAAAACAAGTTTTGTCATTATTGTAATTTGTCCCCAAATGGAAATACCAGAAGTCTTACTAAAAGTCCTTTCTTGCTAAATGTTCAGCCTGTTTTGCAGAGCTTTGGATGCTTGTGAGCAGCTAGGCCTATTCATTTCAAAAGAACCTCCATCTTTTAACTTCCCTTTCCCATGTCTAATTAGCATATGGTTAATTCGTTTTGATGTTGCTCTTTGCTTCCTTCTTGTCTTACTGAGAAATGCTTCAATACCATTTCTTTCTAAGCCAGTGTTAGACAAAGGCCCAAGTTTTTCAAATTACAAATGACATGCTACCATGACTTAGATCAGATCAACATCAACTTACAATTTCTTTGAATAGCTTTGTAATGGTAGCATGATGCAACTATCTGTAATAGCCAACTATATGGTGAACCTGTATGATAAAGAGCCTTTGATTCATGCCATAGAAGGATCAGTTGGAGCAGTTAGGGATGCCTAGCCTGGAGAAGAGAAAATTTGGGGTGAGATGATAGCTTTCCTCAAGCATGTAAACATTTTTTACTTGGAGGGTGATTAGATTTATTCTGGTTGGTCTGAGAGGGAAAAAATCTAGGAGAAATGGATGCAGGCAAGTCACTTGATTTTTCTGGAGTTCAATTGTCTTATCTGTAAAGTGGGAGTGGGTGGATTAGTTGACCCATGCTGAGGTCCATTCTAGCTTTTAACCTATGTCAAAGATTCAAATATAGGTTGTAAGGAAATACTTCCTGATAATTTGAACTATCAGAAAGGAGAATGGGTTACATTGGGAAGTAGTAAACTCTCTTTCTCTTGAGATCTTTCTGGAAAGATTGGGTGGATATACATTATAGAGGGGCTCCTTTTTCAGGTATGGTGTGATGTTTAGTCACTTTTCGGTCATATTCAACTCTTCATGATGCCATTTGCGATTTTCTTGGCAGAGATACTGGAGTGGTTTGCCATTTCCTTCTCCAGATCATTTTACAGATGAGACTGAGCAAGCAAGGTTAAGTGACTTGCTAGGGTGGCACAGATATTCAGGATCTGAGGCCAGAATTGAACTCAGGAAGGTGAATCATCTTGACTGCAGGTCTAGCACTCCATCCACTGTGCCACCTAATTGCCCTAGATATATATATATATATATATATATATATATATATATATATATATATATATATATATATAGTTTAAGTACATGTTAGATAGACCAAATGGACTCTGAGTTGTTTTATGTTTTTCCTCATTAAATTTTGTGATTGAGAAGTCGAACAGAATTGAATCTGAATGATTAGCAGCATCAAATTAACACAGAGCAAGTAGTTGGGCTTGTGGGATCACCTACATTTTTATTATATTTTTCAGTCTAGAAATAGAAAAGCATAGGAAAAGACTATCCATCCTAACAATTTTGTCTAGAAACCTGGCATTAGAGAAATTGAGAAAGCATGGCACAGTGGAATTAGGATTTTGTAGTCAAAATAAGAAACATCTAGGTTCAAATACTACATTGGACGCTTATTAGCTACGTGATCCTTGGCAAGTCATTCTCTGAGCCTCGTTTATTCACATGTGAGATTAGGGGGTTGGACCAGATGGTCTTCAAAGTTCCTTTTAGTTCTAAATCTATGAACTTTGGATTATTCTTCTTGCTTCATCCGCTTAGTCTTACTTTGGTGACTGGTCATCAGATAGCAACAGTAGAAAGCTATAGGTCTGTGATAAACAGAGCTATCAATTATTATGTTACTAAAGTAACCCATTTCTACAGGGTTTTATGATTTATAAAGCACTTTCCTCAGAACCATACAATGGTGTGGACAATGTTAATATTCTGTTCATTTTAATGAAAAGAAGCTGAGGTTCAGAAAGTTTAAGTGACTTACCCGTGGCTATCCAGCTACTCATTTAAACCCAAGTCTTCTGACTGAAAATATGCTGCTGTTTCCACAATAATAGATTTCTTAAATTAGGTGAAGAATAGTTCAGGTAGAGTAAAGGGCAAATGGAGAATTACATGAATTCACAACATAGCATGAAGGAAAGGAAGCTGGAGGTGTGGTTAGACACGACCCCATATGGGGTTTAAGGAACATTGAAGGGCTCATAAGTTGAAGAAAAGGAAAAAAAAAAGTTTAAGAATCCCTGTTTCAGAGGAACTGGTCTTGAATTCTGGCTCTATCTATTACTACTGACCTTACTGAACCATGTTGGGCCTAGGTTACCTTACCTCAAAAAAGAAGAGGTTATACTATGGAGACTATGAAGTATCTTCCAGCTTATAACCTATGCTCCTCTGAAACAATGTTTTCAAATATTATCCCTCATTAAGACAGGATGGTGGAGGAGAGAACATTTCTGACTATGAAATACGAATCTTCACTATATGATTGGTTTCCTTCATGGGATGTGGTAAATGATATGAAAGCTCTTCTCTTGTCCTTTTGACAAACCAAGTTAATGGTTTTCTGCAGTTCCTCTCCCACCCTTTCCTGTCCCTCACTCCTTTGAGTAGGTGGTTAGTACTTAAAGTTGTATAGGCATAAAAAAAATCTAAGTGGAACTGGTTTTTAAATGGTGAAACATGGCAGCACCACTCTTCTTTCCATCTTGTGCTATTTTCTGAGAAGTGTTGAAAATTCTGGACTTCAACTGGAGGACTTTAAAGATAGTGACTAATTTCTTGTCTCTTGGCCAAGTCTTCAAAATAGTTACAGAGAAAACTAATGAACTAAAACTTCGTTTTAGGGCAGGAGAAGTACTTGAAGGGAGACACCTCACTCTAAACACTTGCAAATATCCAACTGAGTAATGCCCACGGACCCTTAGAAATTCCCACCAGTTTAGGGAAGAACAAGAGATCAAAGGCTTTGGAGCCAGAGGACTTTAGTTTAGAGGCCAGGCCTTATATCTGATGGCTATGTGGCCATCAGCAAGTGAAATTATTTCTTTAAGCCTCAGTTTCTTCTGGAAAATGAAGAAATTTTCCTAGATAATATTTAATGTTTGTTTGCTTTTTCCAGACTCTAAGTACTAGAAATTTTTATTTGTTGGTGATAATGAATTGGGAATCTTCTTTTTGTTAAAAAAAAATGTTTAATGAGTGAATTTCCCTTTTTGGAAACCCCAAAATATCATTAAAACAAATGTGCACACTAGAAAACTTAAAAGTAGGGATTTTTACTGGTCTGAATAGATTTGGAGAAATGAGATCATAGCTTTCTGCAGTTGTAAACTCAGAGGCTGTTAGGCCAATGGTGAGGTGTGGGCTTGTGCTCAGTTCTTCATGAGACTAGTATTATATTTTAAGGAGGAAGCACCAAATAGCATGGTCAGTGTTGGTTTTATTTCAATAATTTTTATTAATTATTAAACATTTATTTCTTCCCCTTTCCCCATCTGCTAATAGTGTTTTCATAATTGCAAAACTGGTTGCATTTTTAAGCATCGTTTTCCTAACTATATTGTTAGAAACTAGTTTACGTAATTGTCACGGAAAATTTGTAGATAAAGATGAATATCACCATTTAGATGAAGACTTTCTCTAAGACTTAAGTTGCAGAAAGGGTACTAATCTATGTTGGTAGAAGGAGTTTCCTCATGCAGGGGTCTACCTATACCAATGCAAGCACAAGTCTACTCTGTATTTTTTCAACTTAATTTTATCCTTTTCATTAATCCAATTCATTATCCTTTTATTGAGTTCCTATTATGTATTAGGTGGTTCAGTGGATAGAGTACTGGAAGACCTGAGCACAAATCTGGCCTTGGACACTTACTAGCTATGTGATTTGGGGCATGTATCACTGTCTCTTGGTCTGCCTCAATTTCTTCAACTGTAAAATGGGGATAACAATAATAGTATTTAGCCATCAGGGTTATTATGAGCAAAAAAATGAGATCCTGTTTGTAAAGAACTTTTCAAACCTTAAATGCTATAAATATACTTGTTATTATAAGGTTCCATACTAGGGTCTAATAATACTAAGACAAAAATGTAAGAGTCCCTACCTTCAAGGGGCTTGCATTCTACTATAGATATATAATATATACATGGATAAAGCAATACTGCACAGACACACACATACACGCACATGCACACACTTACATGAGCATAATACAATGTTATTTTGGGGTGAGGGGGTCAC
This sequence comes from Pseudochirops cupreus, assembly GCA_028627135.1. NCBI lineage: Eukaryota > Metazoa > Chordata > Mammalia > Diprotodontia > Pseudocheiridae > Pseudochirops > Pseudochirops cupreus. The sequence continues at coordinate 77,896,868 of CM053584.1, forward strand.
TAACAATTAAGGTGACCTTCAAAGTACTTCTTAGGAGGTGACATCTAAGTTAAGATTTAAAGGAAGCTAAGGAGACCAATCCAAGGGAATGGGGCAGCCAGTGCAAAATCACAGAAGTAGGAGGTGGAATGTTATCCCTTTCAAGTAATCTGATGCGTGTCTATGTTTTATGACCTTAAAGCAAAGGTAGTATGGTCAAGGGAAAAGAACATTATCTCCAGCGTCAGTGGCACTGGTCTTGAATCCCACTTCTTATACATAGTACCTTTGTGATTTTTAGGTGATTTAATGAACATCTCTCAGTATTAGTTTCCTCATGTAAAAAGATGAAGGCTGGACTAGATGGCCTCTGTGGTCCCTTCTTGTTTGAGGGCCATGATCCCAATATATGGTCATCCACGTTGGCTTGCTTGAGACTCCTCAGGAAATCAGACAGTTAACACAGTGGAAAGGTAAAGAATCTCTATATGAAGAAGGTATCCTGCATTTTCTGTCTTCCACGACAACACTCTACTTTCCTAGTTTTTAAATGGTTTTCTTCATGGTAAAAAAGTGAACATAAGAAACAATAATCTTTTAAAGGTGTACTCATCTTTAAATCTTGTTTATTTATTTAATTTTTCTTTTAAAAATAAGTCTTTATTTTCCCCAAGCTACATGTAAAAACAATTTTTAACATTTGTTTATAAAACATTGACTTCTAAATTCTCTCCCTTGCTCCCTCCCCATGCACCTTCATTGAGAAGGCAAACAGTTCAATATAGGTTATACATATGTAGTCATGTAAAATATATACATAACAGTCATGTTGTGAAAGAAAACATCGACCAAAAAACACCTCAAGAAAAATAAAGTAAAAAAAGTATGTTTCAATCTATTTTTAGACACCACCAGTTCTTCCTTTGGTGATGGATAGCATTTTTCACTGTAAGTCCTTCAGAGTTGTCATGGATCATTATATTGCTGAGAATAACCAAGTCATTCACAGCTGATCATCCCACCATATTGCTGATATTTTGTACACAGTACGTTTATTTCACTTTGCATCAGCCCATGCAAGTCTTTCCAGGTTTTTCCGAGAACATCTGAGAATATTTCTTATATAGCACATGTACAAGGCACATCACAATCATATACTACAACTTGTCTAGCCATTGCCCTATTGATGCACATCCCCTCCATTTATAATTCTTTGCCACAGGAAAAAAAAAGCTTCTATATATATTTTTATACATGAAGGTCCTTTTTCTTTTCCTTTTTAAAAATTATCTTTTTTTGGGAAACAGAGCTAGTAGTGCTATTGTTAAATCAAAGGGTTTTATAGCACTTTGGGCATAGTTCCAAATTGCTCTACAGAATGGTTGAATCAGTTCACAACTCCACCAACAGTGCATCAATGTCTCATTTTCCCTCCACATCCCCTCCAAAATTTGTGTTTTATCTTTTCTATCCTATTAACCAATTTAATAGGTATGCGGTAATACCTCAGAATTGTTTTAATTTCCTTTTTTTCCAATCAAAAGTGAGAGCATTTTTTTTTCATATGGCTCTAGATATATCACCTGAAAATGGATTTATCTTTTGATCATTTATCAGCTGGGGAATGGTTCTTATTTTTTACAAAACTGACTCAATTCTCTATATGTTAAAGTCTTTTTATTTATTAGTAGGAATTAGCAATATAGAAATAATGCACTGATAACTTCAAAATCATAGAATATGATTTAGGAGAAAGGAGCAGGCAATAAGTATTTGTTAAGTGCCTACTATGTGCCAGGTACTCTTCTAAGTTCTTTATAAGTATTATCTCATTTGATCCTCACATTAACACTGTGAAGTAGTTGATCTTATTTCCATTTTATAGTAGATGAAACTAAGGCAGACAGAAATTAAGTGACTTGCCCAGGGTCACACAGCTACTAGGTATCTGAAGCTGGATTGGAATTCATATCTTTCTCCCTAGTACTCCATTCACTGTACACCAAGCTTCTTCCATGTGTAGAAATGTGGGTAATAAAAAGAAGGGGTAGCAGCAGACATGAGAATAGAAAAAAAATTTACTTTACCATGAGCTAAGACCCCCACAAACTATAAAGAACTATCATTCCCTACCTTTTTAAGTAACACATTCTGAATCTTTCCACCTTCAATTTCCGAATTTAAATATATAATAAATATGTATCATATTTTGGTTATGTATACATATACATACATTTGTACACATACGTATATGCATATGCATGTGTGTGCATTTCCCTTTTTGTGTGTTGACTGTTTCTTACTTTCTCCCCTTCAGGACAGTTTGGCTTTAATATTGGTTCTTTTTTGGCTATCGGTCTTAATTTTATTTAAATTTAAGGAATAGTTTCATTTTTCCTTCAATGAACAACTAATAAATGATGGAAATTGTTTGTCTACAACCTTTAGATTATATCGGTAATACTTGACCATTATTTCTATTTTGGACCAGAGATCATCAGATTCTGTTTCTATGTATGATGAATATCTCTTTCCCTACTTAGAATACATACGATTGCTATTGTGTCCATATCACAAAAAGGGGTACATGTATTTGTCCAAGATCAAACAGTGAACTTATTTTCTAACTTAGAAATAGAACATCTGGGTCCTTCCTCTCAGGGCCTGGCTCCTACCTTTACACCAAACTCATTAGGACTACTTACCCTCAAGAGGTAAAAGCATTCTCTTCATACAATACACCCAGCAGGCCAGATTTAGCCAAGTAGATTAGTTTTGTGTTAGACCAAGCTCCATAGACCTGAGACCTGCTGAGTACACCTGCTCCCCTTCATACTTTACTGAATTTCATTCTTTTCAATCCATTAACAGAATTCAACCAAACCAGAGGAAGTAACTATTTGAATAATACTGGCTTCTAAGTTGCGGTAAAATTTCATTTTTTTCTCCTCCAGAATACTAAGGAGTTCTTTCAGCCATCAGATCCTCTCACCTAGTGAAACAATTTTTAAACATTTTGTGAATTATGGGGTGGAGGAGAATAATTCAAAAGAATTAGTATCAATTATCATTATTTTGAGATGTTACCTAGATTCTGTCAGTTTAAAACAGATACTACTAATGAGGTCTAGAAGAATTGGAGGGTAAGAGTTTAGAGTCATGGAATTTGATTCAAGCTTTCTCAGTGATCATATATATGCCTTTGGGCAAATCATAGAGTTATTGTGAGACTATATGTAAGAAGCTATCTTACTTGGCATAGATGGCTTGTTCATAAAATTTGTAGATGACACAGAGCTATGAGGGACAGCCAACATACCAGAATAAGAAAATTCATATCCAGAATCGTGTTCATAGACTAGAAAATGGAGCTGAATCATAAAAGATGTAATTTGAGAAGCAATAACAAAAAGACTCGCTTGGGTTCAAAAAATAACTTTCACATGTATGGGATAGGGGAAGGATGATGATATAGTAGTTTGGAAAATATCTGGGGATTTAAGTAGACAAAGCTCAAAAGCAACAATCAACAGTGTGATATGGCAGTCAAAATATCTAATTCAGTCTTGAGCAGCATTGAGAGGCACATCTTTCAGTGATAAGGAAGTATCAATCTTTCCTTACTCTGTCCTAGTCAAATCTTATGTGAACTATCAATAAAGTTTAAGGACATTGATAAGCTAGGAAACATCAAGAGAAGGGCAACTGTGAATGATGAAAGACTGAATTCCATGATACATGATGATCAGTTAAAGGAATTGAAGATTCTTAGCCTGGAGAAGAGAAAACATGGCAGATATGATAACTGTTCTCAAATATTGAAAAGTACATCATGTGGATGAAGGATTCAATTTGTGCTGTTTCACCCCAGAGACTAGAAGCAGGAAATAAGTAGAGGTTGCAAGGAGATAAATTTCCTACTGTCTTAAGCAATTAGCCCTGTTCAAAAGTGGACTGGGCTTTTGGGGTAGTAGATTATCCCTCATTGGGGGTATTTCAATAAAGGCTGGATGATCACTTGTTTGGCATGTTACAGTGGTGATTTCTTTTTTAGTATGGTTTGGACTAAATTGTTCTGGACATCATGTCTGACTCTGAAATTTTATGCTTTTGTGACTTCATTTATTTATCTTCCTATTCTGTCTCTTTGATTAGACCATAAGTTCCATGAAGGCAGGCAGCATATCTTTTATCTCTGTGTCTCTAGCACTTAACCCTCTACTTTTAATACAGTTATTACTTATTTGTTCATGTGTGATGATATATTATAGTACTTGCTATGTATCGTTCAGTTTTTTCAGTCATGTCTGACTTTTTGTGACCCCATTTGGGGTTTTCTTGACGAAGATCTTGAGTGGTTTGCCATTTCCTTCGTCAGCTCATTTTACAGATGAAGAAACTGAGACTAACAGGGTTCAGTGACTTGCCCAGGGTCCACAGATAGTGTCTGAAGGCCAGATTTGAACTCAGGAAGATGAGTCTTCCTGACTCCAGGCCCAGCATAATTTTCTATTTAAAATGAGTCATTAATGTGGGAGAGAGGGAAATCTTTAAAATCAGAGGACCTGGCTTCAAGACCTGATACGTGCTAATTATGTGATATCAATCAAATAGGGTTTTTTTTTGTTTGTTTTGTTTTTATCAAGCACCTAACTACTATGTGCTAAACTCTGTGCTGAGCACTGGGCAATTTATTTAAAGTCTCAGTGCCCTACGCGACTCCCTAAATTTCAAAAGATCATGATCTGTATCCTTGGAGAGAGTGTAGGGAATCTGGAGATCTATACACTGATTAAATCACATGTCCTGAAAGAAACATCAAAAAAATATCTTGTTCTAAACAAGGCATAATTTAGTTCCTGGGATGGATACTCTCTTTTCTCTTTGGTATAGATGTGTAATGGTTCCTAATTTGGGAAAGTAAAGTAAAGAAGTAAAGTGAAGTAAAGTGAAGTAAAGGAAGTGAAGTAAAGTGAAATTAAGTGAAGTAAAGTAATGTAAAGGAAGTAAAGTGAAGTGCAATGAAGTGAAGTGAAGTGAAGTAAAGTAAAGTAAAGTAAAATGACCAGTATAAAGGCCTCAGAATTTTCCTAACATGCGATAATAAAATTTATTCTTGGGAAACAGTCCTGAATATATATTAATGTTAGCTCCCTATAAGTGAAAAGGAGGAGGAAAGGGAAAAAGCTACATTAAATTAAAGGTAGAAAAAATCATTCCTGGTTCTACTTAAGCATGTTTGAAGATATGGGTAAATGATAGATAACAAAACTATCATGTGTATCAACAATAAGGCAAGGGAAATGTAAGAATGAAAGTACAAGTTGTAGGAACCATTACCTGATACTTAGCACTGGTTAGACTGTAAGTAGAAGAATGTGTCAGATTTTGGATTAAGAACATTAAGAATTTCCAGAATGGGTCGGATTCAAGGTCCATTCAAACCAAAATTCTATTTTTTTTTCTGACAGACACACTCAGGGACAGAGAATTATAGAATGTCAGTATGAAAGAGAATCTCAGAAATCCTCTAATCTGAGCTCCTTCTGTAATTGATGAAGAAAATAAAGTCAAGAGAGGTTAAGGGCATCACTTCTTATGGTGATAAACCTGATGTGAGAACTAGTTTCACACCACATTATAGATGTTTGTCTATATGATTCATAAAGGGCGCTCCTTATTCCTTGATTTCAGTATCAAAGACTGGGAGGCTGAGGGCTCCTAGCATTTTATTTTGTCTTATTAGACTATTGTCATGCATAATTAATTGAAACAAAAAAAATTCACTTTATGTTTTGTTTCCCTAAGTCAGCATCTAGAGTTCAGAGTTGCGTAAGGCACTGAGAGGTTAAAAGTCTTGTCGGTAGTCAGACTGCAAGGATACATCGGAATAAGGACTTGAACCAATTCTTCCTGATTCTAAGGTTGATATTCTATGCAGAACAACCTTAGTACTGCTCACCTCTTCTGCAAGAGAGGTACAAGGGAAATAGAGCAAGTGCATTGGAGAATTCATGGTGTGATATTATAAATAATTTGGAGAGGAAGAAATCACTTTTGCTTAGGAGGGTCAGAGCGGGCTTTAAGGACAGGATAGCATTTGAGTTGGCTTCTGAGGAAGGGAGGGACAACGACAGATGGAGATAGGAAGGGCTGATTTCTGGCATGGCAGACAGTGTGGGCAAAGCCATGGAAAGAGAAGAAGGCAGAAAGAGAAAAGATGTGAGGGATACTGTGGAAGTACAAATGATAGCAGTGGCCATTTAGTTGATGAGGGGAAAGGAAGAGTGGAGTTATGAAATTGGGTGACTTGAGAATGTAATATTCCTGAGGGCTGGGACTGTGTCACTTTTTGTTTTTGTACAGTACCTGGCCATAGCAGACTGAGCTGGAAGGATGGTGGCACCATTCATGGAAATATAGAAATCAAGTAGGGAAACAAGTTTGGGGTAGGGAGGTGGTTGAGAAATTCAGTCTTGAAGAGGTAGAATTTGAACTCTCACCAGCACACCTAGTTAGAATTAAACAGTGAGTAACTGGAAATATGGAATAATGTTGTCTTATTATGAATGGGGTGGAGATGCAGATCACAGGATTATAGAATTAGAAATGAAAGAGAATTTAGAGATCATGCAGTCCACCCTCTTTATTTTACAGATAAGGAAACTAAGGCGTTGAGATGTAACTTATCCAAAGTGACAATGGTAGTATTTTAGTACGATTGGGAGGATACTCTGTCTTCAAATCTAATGATCTTTTACGTGACATATCTGCATAGGGCTTATAATTAAATAAATTGGCAGAAGAACTATAGAGTTCTTTCTCTTAAGTGCATTCAGAGCCATCTAGGAGGCCAAAGATTAGAGCACTGGGCTTGGAGTCAAGAAGTCCTGAATTCAAATTTTATTTCACACACCAGCTATGTGACCCTGAGCAAGTGACTTAACCTTTCAGTTTTAAGATCTGTAAAATAAGAAGGTTTGACTTGATGGCTTTTAAAGACACTTCCAATTGTGAATCTGTGATCCTGTGAATTCTCAATTCTAGGATAGGTGGAAGATGAATAATTGAAAATAGACAGGAAAACTGCATATCTCATATTAGTAAACAGGCTGAACTTCTTTCTTTCATAAAATTTTGACTGAACCATTTAGCAAACAGTAAGATGGACTCTTTAAAATACATTTATCTAACCAACAAGTCAGTAAACATTTATTAAACATCTATTCTGTGCCAGACATTGTATTAAGTTGCTAGGGATAAAAATTTTTTGGGGAAAGTCAGTCTTACCCTCAAGGATTTTATAATTGAATGAGGAAAGACAAACAAAAGCAAACTAAAAAAAGAGAGGAGGAAGGAAAGGTACCATGCATATGCCCTAGTGGGGGAACAACAGAGCAGGATGGAGATGTCTAAAGAAGTACAGCTGGTGGGAAATGAAGTGATGGCGGGCCTAGGTACCTTCCTTAAAGGAGGTTCTGGGAAGAGCTCTCCACTCAGTCTTTGAATCAGAAGAGCTCGGGGCAGAGGTATGAGTACAGAGACTGATGGGATGTTAAAGGATGAAGAGATTATACCTGGAGCATGTTGGGGAAGTCCAAAGAATGGAAAGGAGATGGGAAATTAAATAAGTACATACATGACATGTATCATATATGTATTGCACAGGTACATACATATACATAAATGCATACACATTTACATAAGCATATATCTCTGTGTATATATATATATATATATATATATATTTATTTGCTCTTCTTTTTTCTGAGAGGCTATAATAATAAACAAGGAGAATGATTAAAAGAAGGCACATAGACTACACAGAAATTACAAAATGCTGACAATCAATAAAAAAAGGCAGAAACAGCTTTAAAATGAACAAAGTCACCCTATAATCCATTTATTGTATAATTATTTGGTGGGGAACTTTCTCCACATACACAGATTGTAACCAGATTCAGAGGGTTGCCTATGAATCAGAGAAGTTAAGCAATGGCCATGATTATAAAGCTATTAAATGTGAGAAGAATAATTTGAACCCATTTTATTCTTCCTTGCTCCAAATGTAGGGGCAGCTAGGTAGCACAGGGGATTGAACTCTGGCCTGGAGTCAGGAAGGCCTGAGTTGAAATCTTGCCTTGGACACTGTGTTACTCTGGGCGAGTCACTTAACCCTGTTTGCCTCAGTTTCCTCATCTGTAAAATAAGCTGGAGAAGGAAATAGCAAACCACTCCATTATCTTTGCCAAGAAAACTCCAAATGGGGTCACAAAGCATCAGACACAACTGAAAATGACTGAACAACGACAAACTCCAAATGCAAATCTTGATTAGTTGTTCCTTGCGAGATGAAGTGGACAGAATTTATTTCTTCCTTTCAATTTCCTTTCTATATTTCTCCAGTGGGAAATCAGGAACTAATTGAGATCGCTGTTGCCATGTTTAAAAAGAGAGTGGAAGAATATGGAAAAACAAATTATGGGAAGTGATTCAAATAGGAGGGAATGGAAATTGGATGCTGCTTTCAAAATTTTAGCATCTGTGTTGAAAGAGAAGGCAGATGTGGGTTCTGTTTCAATTGTGAATCTCTGGGCAAGTACGCAGACTTCTGGGGAGAAGAAAATTCTTTTCAGATATTGCATTAAAACAAATTCTATCCCCAGCATTGAGCACATTGCTTTATATGTAGCAGGTGTGTAATAAGTATATATTGAATGAATGGATGGGTAGATTATGCCTCCATCTTTGTTACTAGTGACAAAGTCTTAACACTTTCAAAAAAATCATAATTCAGAGAATGCCTGAAATGTTTCTAAAGGAATGCAATTTTTCCTTATTCTTATACTCCTACCTCTGTCATTAACTAGCTCTGTGACTGGGTAAGTTATTTAACCTCTCTAGAACTCTATCCATTACGAAAGAAGATTGAACTAAATGGCCTCTAAGATTCTTCCCAGAGCTAACAATACTTATGTACTTCAATCTCAGTTGTTCAGTCTATGTCTTGACTATCATAATGCTTACATACTTTTATGATTGTTCAATTTATTCCTCCATGATCATAATCCCCTTTGTATTTCCTATTGGTTACAGAAATGGGTATGGGGAGGATGGGGAAAGAAAGATCCCTCTCCCTTCCAGTGGCCTGTTCATTTCATTTATTAAAATAATTTCCAGGTGTGTGAACAGTGGGGACTTCAAGCACTTCCAAAGACTATCAATTGATGAAAATAAGGAAGAAATACAATGAAATTAACTAGTTGAGGCAGGGATCTAATGACTGTCTTAACATGGCCATCCTAAGCTAAATTGTCTGACCAGTACATTCTATCATTCTTAAGAGCATGGACTGGTTTTGCATTAGCACAGAATTCATAATCCAATAGGAATTTAGTAAATACATTATGAATTATATTATCCATAAACCTATTCTTCTGGTCCCAAGAAGAACCGTATGAGAATGTGGATTCAGATCCTTCTCCAATACTAAAAAGATAACTGAGAGCACATGCTATACTGATATACCGTACTAAGCATGGTACATTTTCATTGTGTCTTCTAATATATTTTCGGGAATAGTAATGATCATAGCTCACATTTATATAACACTTTAAGTCTTGCAAATCACTTTCCATATAATGTCTTATTTCATCCCCACAATGACCTTATTATTAGTCCCATTATTCCCATTTCACAGAGGAGGAAACTGAGCTTGGGAGAGGTTGAGTGACTTGGCACAGGGCACAGATAGTAAGTCTCTGAAGAGAAATTCAAATTCAGATCTTCATGTAGTACAGGGATTCTTAACTTGGGGGTCCATGGACTTGCTATTTTTCCAAAAAATATTTTGATCAATACATTTTAATATAATTCTAATTTAATATAATTGGTTTTCTTTGCAATCCTATGTATTTTATGCATCTGAAACCATTATTCTTAGATAGGGGTCCATAGGCTTCACCAAACAGTCAAACGAGCCAATGACACAAAAACATGTTAAGTATCCCTTTTGTAGAAGGACATAAGGATGGACCTGTCTCAGACAGATTAGTTCTTTACCTTCTGAGAATGAGGTGAATGGACCACATGATGTGAATCACTGGTGAATATATGTAGCTCTAAAGCAAATGAATCCAAATATTTGGAGATTTAATGAGGTCTTTTAAGAACTCTTTGCAATGTTATCCTAACTCATAAAAAAGAGGAATTAAAGTATTTCCTGTTCATGGATAGATGTGAAAGTGAGCATAAACACCTAGAGGGTTACTTCATCTGGTAACTGAACTTTGAGGGATGATTTACTAGCAGCCTTTAAGTTTATAGAAGGCTATAATGCAGAGGCTGGTGAACAGCTGCTTTCCATCTCAGAGAATAGAACTTAGGAAAAGTAGCAGAAACTACACCATGAGTAATGCAGTCTAGACATGAGATTAGGATTATGAAATGCTGAAGTAATTTATCAAGGGGGCCTATGAAATCTCCTACTTGGTCCATCTTTTGGAATGGTATAAGTTCACTCCCATCTGGCTGGAAGAGTCAAATGGTCATATTTGAAGACAAAGGTAATGGAATGATTGCTCTCTCAGGTTCCTTTCTAACTTTATGTCATAATCCTGTCTACCACCATCACTGGATTTGAACCGTGTGATTTATGTGAGTAGCTAGTTGTGCCTGACAGGCTTCCTACCATCTAAAGTTGTTTTGCAAGGTAGTGGTGGTCTCTCTGATAAAGAAAATAATGTATCCTTGCAAACAGAATCAGAATATTGGCAATTTTGCATTGGTTACACTTGAAGGGCAGGAAGATCTTGGCAAGTTGTTGTAAATTTAACCAGCATTTGTACAGTGTGCCCACCACAACCCTGGGCATTGTGGGTAAAATACAAAGTTAAATAAAATATTCAATCCTATATCTAATAGGGGAAATAAGACACATGCTCAAATATAGTACAAAACCAGAATATTATTGGTTCATAGAGTTCATCTCATTAGATCATAACCTTCTATTTGAAAGTATGGGAATGAAAGAATCATTTCTGCCTGGGAAATGAGGAAAGGATTTCAGTTGGTTCATGAAGGAAGAAATTTCAATAAGCAGGAATGAGGAGAGATATTCTAGGCCATTGTCCCAAAGGTGGGATGAAAAATCAGTAATTAACACATATCTTGAGAATTTGTGAAAAAATGTTTTGATGTCTTTGGAAGTCAATGAGTTGTTCTATTTAGCTCTAACAGAAAAAGAATGTGAGTTCCTTGAGGGAAGGGACTGGGGTTTTGATTTTATTTCATTTTTGTCTTAGTATTTCCAACACGTAGTACCTTGCCTATTACAACATAGCCATCAATCCCTGTTGATTCAACAGAGTATACAGGGGAAGGCTACTGTAAGATAACTCTAGAAAGGGAAATTAGAGAACTTTGTATAGTATTTGGCACTTAGGAAGTGCTTAAAAAATTCTTTCTGACTAGTTGAGTGTTACAGCCACAATAAGGAATTTCATTTAATTTATTGAGCATACATTGTCAATCAAGTATTGGGCTAGGTATTGTGGGGCATTGGAAAGAAGTATAAGGTAAGATTCATGCCTTTATGGAGTTTATAATCTGGTTGGGAAGACACAGCAGAGACATGTGAACAGATAACAAAAGAAAAAAGTTTTCAGATAAGTGTAAAGAGAGCATTACAGGCCATACCATGAGAATTTATAAAATTGAAAGGTAAGTGTATATCTTGAGCTTCATTCTGGTTTTATTATGGCCAAGAAACTAGGTGAAATCATAGATAATGCTCTGGATTTAGAGTCAGAAAGACCTGTATTCAAATCTAGTTTCAGATGCTAGCTGCGTGACCCTGGACAAGTCACGTCCCCTCTTTTGGTCTCCGTTTCTTGTTTATAAAATGAAGGGGTTGGAGTGAATAGTGTCTAAGGTCCATTCAAACTCTAAATTTATGATCCGATGACCAGAATAATCAAAGAAAGCTTCATTGTCGAGGGTGGCTAGGTGGCACAGTGAATAGAGCACTAGCCCTGGAGTCAGGAGGACCTCAGTTCAAATCTGGACTCAGACACTTGGCGCAAAAACTAGCCATGTGACCTTGGGCAAGTCACTTAACCCCAATTGCCCTACCTTCGACCCTCCAAAAAAAAAAAAGCTTCATAGTGTACATGGAATTTAGAGAAGTGAATCCCCATAAAATAAGCATATATCCTTTCCAACTTGGTAGGGCCTACCAGGGCTTATATTATATGCATTGGCATGATTTTCTACAATTAAAGATTATTTCCAGACCATGATGAAGAATGAGAGCATAGCTTTGGTTGAGACCAGTCTAGGACAATAGCTCTTCTTAATTAAGGGAGGTAGGAAATGACCTTTTTGGTAGTCTGATGAAGCCTATTGACCTTTCCCTAGAATAATGTGTTTAAATTCCTAAAATACATGAAATTACAAAGGAAATCAAATACATCAAAATAAATTTTATTTATACACATATGTGTATATATATTATATTTACATATACATCTATACATATTCTCATTAAAATGATATATAGATATAGATCTCTAACTGTATACAAATTTAAAAAATGAATTCCATGTTATAAATGTCTGATAAGGAGATAATTAGAGCTAAATAATGAGATTGCTTAACCATGGTGAGTGTTTTCTTTCTCTGAATTCATTGATAGAATCCATCTCTATTTTGACCATTTAAACCTTGAGCACCAGTAAGATTATCTGTACAGTACCATGAGTAACACAGTATATAAATAGATGGGTACATGCCCTGGAGGGTGGCTCATAGAAGTCAATTTCTAACAAGTACCTTACACTTGGACAGTGCTTCAGAACAGTGTCCTCAACTGCCAAAGGTGCAGAGGGGGGCATTTACAAAGAAAAGCTAATCCATGCAGAATACCTACAGAAAAAGAACTCTGATTTGCAGGCTCTCTAACTTGGAAGGTATAAAGATATATTTGGAAATGACAAACTCTTAGTGGCATTTCCATCATGACAAAGTTTATTTCTAAGTTTTCTTTGGTTCTGACTGGGCATGTTACCATTGGTTGTCTGACCACTTTTTCCTTTATTCACCCCCCCCCCCCACTCATTCTGAAAATTCTGCTCCTTTTATCTGTTATAGGCAAGTGGGCGGCCCTACTCCTTAGGATCATAAAGTCACAGATTTTTTTCCCCCTAAGCACTGGAAAAGACTGACATAAACCCATTATCTTGACATTTATTGTCATCATCTTTTTAAATTGGGTATAGCTGAGAATCACATTTCTTTTCTTAGTATGACTTTAATTTTCCTAGTGGCCATGTGTTTTTTCTGGAGCCTGCTTTGTTGAGCAACAGTAGTAAAAGAATGAAAAAAATTTTCATTCTGAGATGAAAGAGGAATGTATTTGTTTCCCAATCTTTGGCCAAAATGATTGACTCTTTCAAAGCGTCTGCTGATGGATGAAGAAGTGAGATATCATGGATGGGGCACTAGACATGGAGCCAGGAAGATAGGTTCAAATCCTGACAGACTAGCTGTATGAACCTGGGCCAGGGGTGGCTTCAAGGCCACAGGTTCTCCACCCCTTCCCTGAGCTAATCATTACCAGCTTTGAGACTCAGTTTTCTCATTTGCATAATGAGGAACATGTATGGCTTCTAAGGTTACTTTCAGTTCTGAATCTATGATTCTGTAATGAAATTGGGAAATAACGTAGTCTTCCTTGGAAGAGAGAGTTTGAAGGTAACTGAGATATGTGCTTAGACATTCAAAATCTAAGACATTGGAGGTTATGTCATATTCATATTACATATATGTATGATATGCATATATTCATATATGTGTATATATTATTTATATAAATGATATGTATATTGGATATTTGAAACATTTAAATTCATCTCAAATTCACCTTAAATCTTTGTTGCAAAAGTGTTGCTTGGGATTAAAATTTTGATTGCTTTTTAAGACCCATAGTAGTTTTTAAGATGCTCTAGTAGGTAAGATGAATAGAATAAAGGCTAATACATGTAGATCTAGAAAAACGAAATTAGTGGCAATCTAGTTAAAATCTTTTATTTGACAAAATTGTAAAACTGAGGGCCAGAGAAATTAAACCACTTGATCAAGGACAGGCAAATAGTATGTGGCAAAGCCCAGATTTGAACTAGGTTCTCTGACTCAAGAGTCGGTGATTTTTGGACCATACTGCCTTTTGTTCATAAAAAAACTTCTGCAAAAAGTGAACCATAAAGTCTTTGGAGCAACAATAAAAAAAAAAACCCAACCCCAACCCATATTGTACTCAGGCTAATAGTCATTCTTTCCAAACCACAATTCATTTCCCTACCACCACCTTTCACACTAATAATGCTTCTAAGAAGTAAATTTGAGAAGGAAATGAATCCAAGTCAGTGGGAAGAGGCTTTTGAACTTTCTTAGCATGAGTGAAAGAGCACTACACCTTCCTTTAATAGGTTTAAATGAATTTATAATAGCCGTTGCTGAGATTTTAATGATAAATCAAACAAATAAAAGGATTTGTTCATTTAAGCTTATTTTCTTTGTAACTATAGTCAAGGAAGACTGTTTCTGGTATAATTAACATTTCTGGTCATGTGTGTGAATAAATACAATCACACAACAGTCAAGGATGAATGTAAAATCTGGTCAGCAAGCAGGGAAGCCATTGATGCTGAATCAAGGTGGAATTCATTTCTTTCCATACTGATTCAGATCTCATGCATACATTTAAAATTGGATTTAATTTTGTCTCTCATGTGGATATTCATGCTAGTCTCAGAGATCATGAACATTTTCAATAATCTTGACTTCTAAAATTCCCCTTTCTAACCATTACCTCCTACCTGTGTCTTTGCCTCCCTCCTCATCATTCTGCTATTTTTCCTTATCAAGAGCACTGAGATCCTTTATTCCTCTTCTCTTTTAGTCTCCTAAGGTTTAAAACCAGAAGGGACCATAGAGATCAACCACTCCAACTCTCTCTCAGTCCATCAATTCTCTTCTGACTGTGTCTTCCTTAAGAGAACTGGCCTGTAGAAATACAGTGCATTTAGTGTCACAGCTGTCATATTTTAATTCCCCTATCATCTATTTATTATTCCTTACTTCCCTGTCTTACTTTTTCTAATCCGTATAAAAGGGGTAGACTATGTAAAATCTCTAACATATATCTCAATGATAAAGTTATGATTTGGGGATCTCTCTAAAGTAGAGTCCATAGCCAGCCATTTTTCACTGATACTCTCTCTTTATTACTCAGGAATCCCTTCCTCCTTTGACCTCCTATACCCATACCATGAACCTACAGTGTAGTCAGTCAACAAACATTTATTAAGAGCCTACTATGTGGCAAGTGCTATGGTAATTGCTGGGAGGTAGAACCAAACGTAAAAGTTCCTGCTTTCACAGAGTTCACTGTCTAATGGTAGAATCTCACATGTAACTTGTCCCATTCTTGCCACATGTCCATTTTCTTTATGTCTGTTCAATTTCTCATCTCTGTGCCTTAGAATGAATTTCTCATAACTGTCTCTTATAACACCTAGGTTCCTTTGAGACTAAACTGAAGCATCATCTTTGACCTGAGGCTTTTCTGATTCTCTGGCAGATAGAACCCCTTCCCCCCACCCCACAATCACCTTGAAACTAATTTCTATCATCCATGTACATGCATGTTGTCTCACCAATAGTCTATAAACTTCTTGAGAGCAAGCACTTCTTTGTTTTTCATCTTTGTATCTCCAGCATCTAGCCTAGGCCCAAGTACATATCAACAGTTGAACAACCCTTATTGATTTGTTAATCAATTGACTTTCTCCTGGGATGCTCAAAGTTAGTGCAGAAAGTCATGCAAGTCATGTGCTGGATGAGACTACTGCAAATTCATTCGTTTGAATCATCAATTTTTCTTGGCAGGTGCCAGAATGCATCTCTACAGGGGTACCTCCTAGGAGCATGGCTGTGGGACTGCGCTAGAAGCATTCCCATTCCAAAATAAGATCATAAATAGCAGAACACATGCATTGGTAAATGGAATTTCTTTACTAGGAATTCCCTAAATCAAGGAAATCCCAGGCCCATTATTAAAAAAGAAAGAAAAAAAAGAAAAAAGGTTTGCCCTCAATATCAACTATATACATATATGTGTATTTTACTTCATTTTGCACTCTATACTAAGTGCTGTTTATATAAGCAGATATTTATGCATTTAATTTTTAAAATAATGAGAGACGCACTTAGATTGTTGAGCATGAAAGAGGATAGAATCATCTAGTGCTCTTGCTTAATCTTTCCATGAGCTGAATTGAAGCTGCAATCTCTCTTCTTTTGTAATGGCAGTACAGTAATTATAATTTTAAAGGGAATATAAAGAAATATCCCTAATTCCTTTTCACATTGCCTTTACTTCACATAGATCAGGTTTTAGAGAATACTCAGATGTTACCATAGTAGAAAATGTCCAATACAATAACCTTCACTTTTTTGATCCTTCTTTATTAAAGCTGTTCTCTATGACTAAAGTTAATGCTATCAGAATTAGTTTGGTTTTGTCCTATTGAATTTTGTGACCACCAGAGAGATGTTCTGGACTAGCTTTGTTTCACCAAGGGAAGAGGACATTAGGACAGGTATGATGGAGCAAAAGAGAAATTCATCAAGATCAACCAGTCTCCTGCTTCCCTCACTGTTAGTGGATGAGCAATAGATTATAGGAAGTTGAGTCAGGAAAGAATATTTCCTTCTGCTGCTATTTGGCATAATAGAGTGTTGGATTTGGAATCAAGAAGATACCCATTAGCTGTGTCACCCAGGGAAAGTTATTTAACCTTCCTCAGATTCAGTCTCTTCATCTTCTTTTCACTAGGTGGCAGCTAGGTGGCTAGTGAGTAGAGTAGTGGTCTCAGAGTCAGGAAGACTTGAATTCAAATCCAACCTCAGATACTTACTAGCTTGACCCTGGGCAAGTCACTTAACTTCTATTTGCCTCAGTTTTCTCAATTGTGTAATGGGATTAACAACATAAAAACATTAACAGATCAAATGAGATAATATTTGTAAAGTGCTTATCAGAGTTTATGGTCCATAGTAGATTCCATATAAATGCTTATTTCCTTCCTCTTCTCCCTCCTCTGTAAAATGGGCATAGTAGTAGATTTACTTCATAGGGTCACCGTAAAGATCAAATAAGTTAATCATATAATCTATTGTGCAAACCACCATGCTTAATTGTTGTTAGTGACTTGTCTAAGGAGTATGTGTTAGAGATGGGACTTGAACCCAGCTCTTTCCAACTCCAAAGCCAGATTTCTATCTATTACAACACTGCCTTTCACTATGTGCATAGATGGTGCTTAATAAATATTTATTTTAGAATTGAATGAACTCTTTAATAGGTTTGCTTCTTACTCACCTAATTTCTTTTAGACTCTGCATTTATCACTTTCTTCATGTAGCTTTTTTAGTTTATTGACAGGAAAAAATAGGACTTTTATAGGAACAAATAAGCTCAAAGTCCTAAAGCTAAGAATTTGAAATCAACTATAAATGTAATACCATTTGTGTCAATTGTTGAGAGAGCAGCCCTTAGTCTTGTCCATTCTCTCAAGATCAAACTTTAAAAAAAAAAAAACAAACTATAATTTAAGGGAGTAGAAGACAACTTGCTAATTTTTCCAAATGGAAAATATACTTTCTATTTAAGTACTTACCTACTTGGTAAAGTAGGGATAAGGTCCCTGTTATGTATGTGGGAAAGTTCATTTATTGTAGACTTAAAAAAAAACCTGATGGATTTGTTCCATCTTTTATCTAGGGTTACCTCAGGTGTACCACAATTTCCATTTGAGCTCATTTCCTATTTCTATCTTTATATTATTTAAAAATATGTGTATGTATTATCTCTATATCTCTGTCTCTTTCCCTGTCATCACTATAGTCCTATAAAGAATGTGATCCTTCAATTTCAGACATTTTCTGGGATTTTGAAAGATCAGACTTTGTGGCTCCCAACTTCGGTTTCCAGGTATTTCTGCTCTATAGGACATTTTGAGCCTCTGGTCGTCCCTGGGCCAGTAACCTCTAAAACCTGAATAGGAGTAAAGGGTATTTTAGAGTACTTTTTTCCCCCAAGCACCTACACCTCCATCAAAGGCCTGTTTTCTCAATAGACACATTTTCACTGGACTTGAACACAAGTGCAAAACAGGGACAAAAGGTAAAGGATAATACACACCGGGGATACGTGCACCAAACTGCTGCTCACAGTTATCCACAAGGTTCTGAGTTTGGAAATTCTCTTCCTGTCTTCTGAAAGCTGACTTCAGTAATGTATCAGCTAAATTGCACGGTGACAGGCCTTTAGATGTTAATGGCCATCTGTGATTTATGCCCTCTCCCAGCTATAAGTAAGTTAACATATTAATGGGATTCTTACCTAACCCAATCCTTCCCCTTGTTCTTGAACTTGTTATCAATGTGTAAAACCTTCACTGCCTCTCTCTAGAATTCTCTAATATGATTGCTACATAACTGACTGTTAGGTGACTGGAAAAAAAAACCAAAAACCATCTCTTTTCTGCTGAGAGATGTATCAAATAAGGAAAGCACCTGTGTCTTTCTGCTCTCTTTAATGTTGCAAGATGGGGTGAAATGGGAACTCCATTCAGGAACCTTGCATTCACGAGCTATTCCTCAATGTCTGCACTAGGGAGGGTAGTCACAGTATGGGCTGGGTAGTCTGAGTGTCAGAGCATCTCACTGGCCAAATCCGATGTACTCCAAAGTGAGGTACTCACTGCAAAGTGAAGTTCTTTGACATCTAGAGGAGTGAGAGTTTAGCAATTCACTATTAAGTTCATGGGACCAAAACTAAAGAGATTCCAGGTAAGGGCCTAAAGGAATGCAATTATGAATTGAAGAAAAATAACTTCTTAGACACCGGAAACTTTAGCTTTGGAATCTAAAAATGCATCGATCCTGGAATTGAATAAATACAATCCAAGTGTCAGCATCTGTGGCTTGGATTTCTCTGTGGTTCTGGGAAGGCTAAGGTTAAGTATTATGTACAGGGAACGTAGGATAGGCTTCATTGGATTAAACATAGTTTATGGCATCATAGTTCGTGGCAAATAATTTTTTTTTATTACCAGGTCAATAAAAATGAATTTCGGGGAAAAAAAAAGACCAAAGGAGCTAAAGCAATGTACCAAAATTACAACTTTTCAAACCACAGACAATGCCTTCCTACTGGACTAGATAATCCAGGAGAAATATATTAAGAACGATAGATACAGAACCAAGGGGAAAATATTTTTAAAAATATTTTAACCCACTGGAAAGTAAAAATTCCCCTTCCTCCCTCACTGAATGAAAGAATGAATCCATGAACATGTTAAAAACGAGAGTAGTGCTATTCAGGTGAATTCAACTCTTGAAGAAATCTGAATTCAGTCAAATCAATTTAAATTCCATCCAACAAATATTTGTTAAGTGAAGTGCTAACTTTATTCCTAGAAGTAAGCTCGGATATGTTGAGGGGAGGAGAGCAGTGATGGGGGTGGAGACAACAGAATTTAATGAGTTTCAATTCAACAGACCTCCAGTAAAGTTGTTCTGCACGAATCATGGGCCTTGTTCCCAAGTACTGTGTGATTTCTGTGTTTGGATACCACCTAGATATCATGAAAATAAAACTTCTTGAAAAGACAGGATTGCTTGAGTGAGTAGTCCCTCACCAAACAGATAGCAACCTCTCTACAAATTAGCGCACAGTGTAGTAGAAAAAGCATGGGGCTTAAAGTCACAAAACAATTGATTTTGAACTGTAAGATTTTTCAGGGATCCTCTAATCCAGCGGTTCTCAACCTGTGGGTTATGTTCAATTTGTAACAATGAAAATACATCCTGCATATCAGATATTTACATTATGATTCATAACAGTAACAAAATTACACTTATGTAGTAGCAATGAAAATATTTTTATGGTTGGGGGTCACCACAACATGAGGAACTGTATTAAAAGGTCACAGCATTTGGAAGGTTGAGAACCACTGAATTCTAATCCAAACATTTCATTGTAAAAATGGGGGACCTAAGACTTAAACAGAGAGGTTGTTATTAGTAGCAGAATTGGGATTCAGACATTATATCTAGAGACTTCCCCACCATACCACACTGCCTCTCCAGGGATCTGACTTAGGATTCTCAATGACAGCTTCTCTGGAACTGTGGGCATACTCTCATTTATGTATTGGAAAATGGATATTATGATACTTGTACTAGGTGGCACAGTGATAGAGTTCTATGCTCAGAATTAGGAGACTCATTTTCATGAGCTCAAATCTGACCTCAGATACTTACTCACTGTGTGATCCTGGGCAAGTCACTTTACCCTGTTTGCCTCCATTTCCTCAACTATGAAATGAGCCGGAGAAGGAAATGGCAAACCACCAGTATCTTTGCCAAGAAGACCCCAAATGGGATCTAGAGTATCTGAAACTACTCAATAACGACAACACTAACTTATGTATCTGAAAATGGAGATAGTAATACTTGTACTATCTCTGCAGATTGTGAAGAGGAAAGTACTTTCTAAGTCATGAAATGCCCCATTAGTACCAACTATATTTTGTTTGATTTGGTTTGGTTTTATTTTGGAAACTGGACCTCCCTAACTCACTTAGACTGGTAATATGACAGTCACTCATAGGCAGATCCCACTGCTGATAAATATGGAAGTTTTTCTCTTTTCCATTTCTGACTTTGGCAGGTTAGAGGCTCCTTAGGCAATCTGACTCCCCTGCCCCCATCTTGCTGCTGAGGTTCCACCATACTGGTAATGCTGGACTTATTGTGGTTACTTGAATCACATAGCCCATTGCATCAGAAAGCCAATCCCAAGATATCCACCAACTTCAGCATCCTGGCTAGCAGGGATGATAGGCATGCACCACCATGTCTAGCACCAGCTGTTGGTTATTAGATATGAGCAATACCTTAGTAGATGGTCTTTCCAAGCTGTTGCCACTGAAAAATATAGTGGTCAACTTCTTGGTGATGAACTTTTCTTTAAATTTAGCTAAACTGACCTTCCAATCCAGATAAATTTTTACAGCAGAAATTATGGCTGTAAGAGTTTATGCTCAGCTACCTTGGGTTTTGAGAACCCAAGGAAGGTTGACAAAGTTTTTAAAGGGGGCAGTATATTAGCCCCCCTGCTATAGCTAACAAATGAACCAATGGATGAAGAAAAAGAATGAATGGACAAATATGTAAATATACAAACAATATTTCTTAGTTTTCAAATAACCCTTACACCAAGTATACTACCCTTATACCATTTATATATTTTAAAATATGCCTCAACCATCACGTGACATGTAAACATACTTCAGATAGACCAATACAAATAATGTTCTGTATAGAAGAAATGTTCCAAAAGAGGCCAGGCTTATTTTTCTATCCAGATGGCTGCATGCATCTTTCAAATTGTTTTTTATGTCTTTTTAAAGAAGCAGATGCCAGATGTCTATCAGTCACTGGTAGAGTAGCAATTTTGCAGGGTTTTAGAAGGGAAACTGGGTCACAAAAGCTCAATGGAGGTAACACACTTTAGATCTGTTCCCAGAGAGATGAAGCCTAGCATTCAGAGAACATAGTTACTGCCTGAGCTTTCATTTGACTTGGAACAAGAAACCAGGGAATCATATGTGAAAGTTCCCTGAAAAATCAAGTGGTTTTTCAGGGTTTGATGTAATTGTACCTTTGTTCTCATTCAGATGCCTCTGTTGTTGATAAGGATTTTTCAAAGCTCTCCCAGGGCTATGAGCAGGTACACTGATAGTATAATAAAACACTGTACTGAACATTATAGGAATGCAAAGATAGCAGAATGAACTGTGTAGCCTGGGAATTTGCTTAAATTTGCTTAGATTCTCCCCCTCCTCACTTTTTTTTAACTCTTTGACATGAGCTGCACAGTCATGGAAGAGATATACTAAATTCTGTCATTCAGGCTGCTAGAAGGCCCATTTAAATTCTTACCTAATTCAGAGTCCCATTAGACCGAGAATCCCTGCATCAGTAATAAAAAAAAAAACTGATTCTTTACTATCTCCCTCTCTCTGAGCATAGGTAACTTTTTATAGCAGAAGGAGCCAGAGTTATTATCTAAATGGCTTTTGTTGCTGTTGTTCTGGCTAGATACAGATGTACTATGCAGGTAGGCCCTCAAGCTTTCCATTCTGCTTTATGTTGTAACATCATAAATATTCATGAGCGTGTTCCAAAATGAATGGGAATCCTACCGCAATTAGTCTTTCAGTCTTTACTAAAGTCCTACTCCAATATTCCACTGTACTGTAGGGGTGACCCTGGATTTTCAATGACTATACCAAGGGAACGAAAACTGTCAAGTCTTACCAAGCAGGAAAGGCTCAGTAATTCATGTCTCTGAACTGTAACTAAATATATTTTCACCTTGGGGCAAAAATAGTTGGTGGGGGTAGTTCAAGGGATTGTTCAACTGCCATCTTAATTATGTGGGTATCAGAGGGAAGAAAGAGAGTGCAGTAGCCTGCTTGATCTTTGTCCCTGACTAGAATGGGAAGGAAGGTGGGCTCTATGGGAAGAATAAGAAGGATTACAGTGTAAGATTGCCAGAGGGGAAGAGGTTCCCTTCCCTGACAGCGCTGTGCCCTGTTTACCCCTCACCATTTATAACTCTGGTGTTTCAGTCGCTCAAGTTTGGGGAAATTCATCACCATTTTGGACATAGGGTAATAAATGTTTTGATCCAAGCAACTCAAAAACTTCATTTACCAAGGTGCGGAGAATTGGGATTTATTTCAGAGGACAGTAGAAATCCAGACTGACAAAATCACCAAACTCATAAGTATTAAAGGATGGGAATTCTAATAAGAATATTTATAAAAATTACATTGGTTAATTCATACATGTTCCAGAACTGTTTTGCCTGCAACTATGTTTCTTTGTGAAGAAAGGCTAATCATTTCTTAAATATCCAAGCTTTGAGCTACAAAGAAACTTGGACATTCCTGGGTCAACCCTGTTCATTCATTCATTCACTCATTCACTCATTCATTCATTCATTCATTCATTCATTCAGTTTCCATGTGAGGGCTTCAAGGTCATGCAGGTTAAATGTATCAAGGTCATAACTCTAACCCAACTTCTCTCGCCCAAAACCCAGTGCTACAGTTCCTAAAACAAGATCGATTCTTTGAGTATTAGTCAACAAGCATTTATTTACTAAGCACTTACTATGTACAAGGCACTATATTAAGTTTGGAGCCCACAGAAAAGAGCCAAAACGTGGTCTGAAGGAGCTTACATTCTAGCTGGGGAAATATTAGTCAAATACAGAAAACTGCATTGTCTTGTAGAGGATACAAAGACACATAAGGCAGGATCCTATGTGATGAAGGAGCTTAAAACATAGTTGGGATGATGAAAGTTATGTCATAAAGCAGATGATGGTGGCAGTATTTATGCAATAATCAATGCATAGCATATACAATGAGTGTTGTGGGAATTCAAAGATAGGAAGATTCCTGTAGATTGAGGGTGGTGAGGGAGGTTAGGCTATTGTTTAGCATTTAGATTTGATACTGAGGGCCTGAACTAAGGTAGTCATGGTGGGAATGGAATAGAAAAGAAAGGATAAATGTACAATATTTGATAAGAAAGAATAATAAAATTGGATAAATACAAATCTGGAGAAAAGCATAAGAATAGGGTGACTGAGTTATTCTGATGGCTATTTGTTAGTCAGAATTAGGATTTATTTATTGTCATATGATTCAAATTAGAGAAACTAAATGAAAAATTATTTTTAATTGAAACATTGGTCATTCCAAAGAACTCTATTATTTTTTAAAAAATGGTTTTGCCAGGGAGGCTGGGTGGCACAGTGAATAGAGGACTGGCACTGGAGTCAGGAGGACCTGCATTCAAACCTGGACTCAGACAGTTAACACTTACTAGCTGTGTGACCTTGGGCAAGTCACTTAACTCTAGTTGCCCTGAATTCCTGCTCCAAAAAGCAAAAAAAAAAAAAAAGTTTTGTCCACTGGTTTGCTCTTAAAATATACTTAAATATCTAAATATATCAGAATAGGTATCAGGGGACGTTATTACTTTTCCTTTTTAGTTAATATGTTAGGGAAAGGCAATTTTATTTCTATTACCAATACCATACCTTTTTGCAACAAAAATTCCAATGATCTGAAAATTCCAGTTTTCTCAAAGTATTGTACTTTTGATTGCCCTTGACATAAAATTGTTATTGTTTTAAATGCAAGCTCTTTTTATCTGAGCATTTCAGGAAAATATCAACTTGAGGCAATTGGTGGAGGCCCTATGGGAATAACTTAGTGTGACATAACTTGTGGTCTTACAGAACAGAGGTGAAGTACATTGGTCTGCTTCTGTGGGCGAAACTTTGTGAAAAACACTCCCCTTCACATTTCTACATAATAATGTCTTTCAGATTTCAACTTCTGTGAGAACTTCATGTGAAATCTTAAAAAACTAACTAGACCTCAGAACCCTAATCTCCTCCCTAATTAAATGAGGGTTACAAAACCCCAATTTACATTATGGGTGGGCAAATGTTACACAGTATCATCTTGCTTACTAACTCATCTATTAATGGGATGATATTTGAAAGAACAATTCACTACATGAATTCTTAACTTTTTTTGGGTTACGGACCCCTTTGGCCATCTGGTAAAGCTTTCTGTGTCATGAACTCCGTTGGCGCAGTAGTGAAGCCTATGTACCCTTTCTCAGAATAATGTTTTTAAGTGTGCAAAATAAAATTCTTAGGATTACAAAAGAAATCAATTATATGGAAATACATTTAACAAAATATACTTGTTTTTCTTTCCTTTTTAATTTTCTTTTTAATTTATGAAATAAGACGAGCATTTCCACAACGTAGTATAACAAAAAAGATGATCTCACGTGAGACTGCAAATCTACTATGCATAACTTGCTATTTCTTTCAAATATACAATATTATCATGTACATTTTTTCTTCCCTCTCCCACCACAGAGATGTCTACCATCAGCACAGATTTATATATCTAAAATTATTCTATAAATACTTCTACTTATCAGTTCTTTCTCTGGATGCAGATCGCATCTTTCTTCATATGTCCTTTATAGACCCACATATATCATAAACAATATTGCTATTACTGAATACAATGTTCTCTTGATTCTGCTCATTTTGTTCTTCATTATTTCATGCAAGTCCGTCCATATTTTTCTAAAACCAGAGTTCATAATTTCTTATAGCACAATAGCATTCCATCACAATTATATACCACAACTTATCCAGTCATTTCCCAATTTATGAACATTTTCCTGCAGTTTCCAGTTCTTTGCCACCATTAGACATTTTAGAACATATAGGTTCTTTTCCTTTTCCCCTAATTATCTTTGGAAATAAACCAAGTAGTGGTATTGCTCGGTCAAAGGGAATAGGTAGGTTAATAAGTCTTTGAGCATAATTCCAGGTTGTTCTCCAAAATGGTTTGGTCATTTCAGAATTGTACCAACAATTTTTCCTCATCCCCTCCAACATTTGTCACTTTCTCTTTCTCTCATTTTAGCAAATATATTTGTTTTTAATGTTTACAGACCCCAGATTAAAAGCCCTTGTTTTACAGGGATAAAACAGAATTCACGAATAAACACACTTTATAAAGTACATATATGTATATATATATATATATATATATATATATATATATATATACACACACACTTACATATATATATATATACACATATATGCTTATATTACTATGCATAAATATTTTTAATTCTAATATATGTATGATCTCAAAGCAAAGAAATATAAGCACATTACAATCATAATTATTTTTACTTTTTTGATCATAACATTATATTTTCAGGTATTTATTATAGAGTATTGTTTTTCTGCTTGAAGAAATGTCAGTTTTAAAATTACACTAAAATCTGGGCCTAAAATAATTTTCTATGGTTGTGGAAATTAAATGCCATGTTAGTAAGAAAAGTCAAAATAATTTTTCTTCTTAGAAACAAACTCTCATCAAGGTTGTAAAAAAAATTAAATATATATAGTGTGTGTGTGTGTGTGTGTGTGTGTGTGTGTGTGTGTGCGCCTGTGTTAGTGAGAGAGAGAGAACGAGAGCAAGCCAGAGAGAGAGAGAGAAAGAGAGAGAGAGAAAGAGAGAGAGAGAGAATTCAACATGGAGTGCTGGCATAATTGAAAAACTTTAGCCTACTGTAGAGAAGTTGTGGTTTTAGCACTGAGATAGGGCTGATTATGCTGGTGCTATGTCAACCCAGTTGCGCCATTTGGAAGAGCTTATGTGTTTAACCACACAAGCTGCACCCCTTCCTTTTCTAAAGGGACTCAGAATAAGAAAAAAAAAAACCCTAACAAAACAGAAGTGCTCAGCCCAGGAGAAACCACAAAACCAGTAAAGGCTCCTGAACTGTGTGTACACATGACTGGCCTGAGACAAGTCAATTGAAAACTCCATGCTGTTGAAAGTCTAAGCTTTCCCCTTTATGCCTGGGTGACTGTAAGCACTCTTGAAGGTGAATCAAGTGTGCCTGTGTCTAGAATTTGAGTAAGAGTCTACAAGGCAAAATCTGTAATCTGTCAGTTTTCACATGATATTTCTCTCTTTTTCTTTGGTCAGAGTGTTTACTGCTCTCTGTGGGAATAGTGGAGTCTTTTTTTGAAATGTAGAAATAGTTTCTATTTAAATGAAATCAACATAAATCTGCAGTCCCAAAATGTCTTTCTTTTTGCTCTCTTCCGTAGATTCTACAGATAGAGCACAATTTCATCGTTAGGCTGGAATGGACGTAGGATATGGCTAGAAATGATTCACAAGGGTGTGATTTAGGATACCACATTTTTTACACCAGTCCTCCACAACTGGTTATTCAACTTTGTTGTTGTTGTTCAGTTGTATCTGACTCTTCGTGATCCCATTTGGTGTTTTTGTGGGAAAAATATTGGATTTGTTCTCAATTTCCTTCTTGAGCTCATTTTGCAGATGAGGGAATCAACAGGGTTAAGTGACTTGTCCATGGTCACACAGCTAGTAAGTGTTCTGGGTTGTATTGGAACTCAGATCTTCCTGACTCCAGGTCCACCTAGCTGCCCTAGTTAGTCAGCTAGCATTTATTAGATACCTTCTCTGTACTAGTCACTGTGATAAGCATGAGGAATGCAAAAAAAAAAAAAAGGTAGAAAACAGTCCCTGTTCTCAAAGAGTTCACAGTTTAATGGGGGAAACAACATATGAATAGCTTATAGTAAAAGCAAGGTAACACAGGATATATGAAGGGCAGCCTCAAAGACAAGGTACTAAGATGAAGGAGGACTGGGAAAGGTTGTTTTTGCCATCCCGCTCACATTTGCATCCCTGTTGTCTACAAGCTGTAACTGTAAATAGTAGGAAAGCTGACTTCCCTAACTGTAGCAGAAAATATTTTTTTCAAAAATTTTGGTTTTTCCTCCATTGCACTGCTAATTTCAGGCCAAGTACTCATCCAGTGTCTTATCTGTCATGGATGTGACCCTGAACTTAAAAAGTTTTGCTAGTAGAGGATGAGTGGGATGTGGTGTGGTATAATGGATGGACTGGATTAGGAATCAGAAAACATGGGTTCAAATCTTGTCAGAGATTCTTACTGGCTGTGTGGCCTCCCTGAGCCTCACTTCTCTCACTTGTAGCATTTGGATAGTAGGTGGTTGTGAAAGTGAAATGGTGCAGGTTGAAAGTTTTGCAAACTTTAAAGTTCTACTTCTACCACAAGCAATCAGAATGATGAAATTCTGAAATGAAAAGACTTTGCATTTGGGGTTAGTGATGGACAATATTTCTGTTGTCTGAGAATAAACCTAGTTAAGTTTGCAGAGATTCCTTATCAGATTGGTTGCAGGGGGATTGATATTTTTGGCTTCTGCTTCAAATGAATTCTCCTGGCACCTAGGTAGGTGTTGTAATCTCTGCTTGTGGAAGAAACAGCTGCATCACCAAAACCATGGATCCTTGACATATCAAAATAACTAATTCTGCAAGCATACTATTTCACCATCTATACTAAAAAGAAAGGATGGGTCAGCTTGGTGATGCAGTGAATAGAGCACTGATGCTGGAGTCAGGAGGACCTGAGTTCAAATCCGACCTCATACATTTAACATGTACTAACTGTGTGACCTTGGGCAAGTCACTTAACCACAATTGCTCTACCTTACCCCCTCCAAAAAAAAAAAAAAAAGACCAAAAGAAAAAGGGCAAATTCTTATAGTTCCTAATAGCTGAGATTTATTTTAAATTTTCTATAATACTATCAAGCTTCTACATTCTTCTTTACAAATGTAATGTTTACTCTGTTCTATGCTTCTGCATTTTGTCAGCTAATTGATAAGTACCCTTAAGTCCTTAGGTGCTAGAATGGTATTAAATATGACTTTGATACCATGGTATTCTGTTGACTGGACCACACCCTTCCCTAGGGGAATAACTGAATCAGAACCTGAGAATTCATAGCGAAATAAAATTTTAAAGATCTTTTGATCCAAACCTTCCATTTTGCAAATAAGGAAACTGAGTTCTAGAGAGAGATGAAGTGACTTATGCAAAGATTGCATAATGGCAGAATTGGGACTATAACCTAAATTTCCCAAGTTCAAATACAGCTTTTTTAATTGCCAGAAGATAGAATTTTTGGCTATATCTACCTTTAAATCTCACAATCCTGGATAATTTTCAAGATCCCTTGATTCAAGAATTTATTGAGCACTTCACTGACCTCCCCTGAAGTACTTCTGGAATATATATTGAATTCTGGTACAGACCCAGTCAATGGATTGTGTGTCTGTTGCCTGAAGACCAATCTAGCTATGTCAAGATAAGCCTGTAAATAGAAGGCTGGCCACTAAGTCATAATTTCAGTTTTTGTTTGGTCAGAAAAATTCACTAAGAAGGGGTAAAGAGGCTATCTGGTGTGGTTACTGGAATTCTGGATCTAGTCAGGCAGGCCTCAGTTCAAAATTCTATGCTGACACAAACTGTGAGACTAAAAACATGTTACATAATGTCTCTCAGCCTTAGTTGCCTCATTTGTAAACCTGAGGTAGAAATATTTGCCATATCTACCTCACAGGTTTATTTTGGGCTCATAGTAAATCTATGTAAGGTATTTTGCAAATTATAAAGCATTGCCTAAATGTTGGCTTTGCCGATGGACTGTGATCTGCTTTTGTAGAAGAACTCACACACAGAATCATAGATTTTTTGTTTAGAAATATTTTTACTATGCTGATTTGTATTGTCAGTGCTCTGAATAGCTTCTGGACAAGGACTTTACTTCCTACTGACTGTGATAAGTAGCAGGCATATACATGTATTGCATTTTTTTCTACCTGTTGGACAGCATTCTTTTGAACAATGCACGGAAGCTCAAAGGTTTTCTAGTGCCAGGTCTCCTACCAAACAGCTGAATGATCCTGGGCAAGTTATTGAGCCTTTCTATGTATCTGTTTCCCCACCTATTAAATAAACTTGTTTTGGCCAAATTAGGAAGATTAGAAATGAAGGAATTAAAAAAAATACTATCTAATTGCATCTTCTCTTTCTTCGCATCCATAGCAGTTAGTGGCTAAGTGTTTGCTAATTTATTTGATCCAAAAATCTTGCTGTCTTACACATTCACTATAATCAACACCAAAATCCTAGCTTGAAATTTTGGGTTGCAGATCTAATAGACAAGCAAAAGAAGGAAGCATTTTATCATGGAAAAAAAATTTGTTAGCCAAATATGAGTGGTTCTTAGCCTGAAATTTCCTTTCAGTGTCACTTATAGAATCAAGCTTGTGAACAAGCTTCTCTAGAATGTGCCTATGTTTGTTTTAAACTTATATGGACATCTTTGGTATTTATATCACCTTTATTTCCCAATATAAAACTCTCTTCTGCCCTCCCAGAGTGGGTCATATCTGTTAACAAAGAGGAAGAAAAAAAGGAACAGTTCAATAAAACTAATATATACATTAGTAAAATGTAACTTTATATGTGATGCTCCACACCCATAGTTTTCCCACCTCTGAAAAAAAAGAATGTAAGTACTTTTTTATAACTCTTCTTTGGGCAATGGTTTGGTCATTTTCAATTTTTAGCAACTGGATCTCTTAAAAGCTAAGCAGTTCTCCAAGTGTTGTCAGGGGAGCACTTGAAGGTTCCCTAAGACCCTGCCAGTAGGTCCACAAAGTCAACCCTAATTTCATAAGATGTTTTAATTTCTAATATGGTAAATATGTAGATATAATCAATGCAAACAAAAAACTTTGGGGATCCTCAATCATTTTAAAGAGTGCAAATGGGGCCTGAGACCAAAACATTTAGGGAATGGATGTTTTAGTCACTGTTCTTTAGTAGCATAATTTCAAATTGCTTTTATAATAGTTAGCATAGATGCTAAGGATAGCATTCATTTTACTTTTCCTCATCCTATATTTTATCAGATTTTCATTTCTAGTTAGACTAAAACACTTAAATCCTTTGGAAATGCCATTCCTTCTCCTTAAAAAAAAAATTAAAACTCTATCTTCCTTTTGAGATATTATCTTTCATTCAAACTGATTCTAGGGATATTCTTCCTAAAGTCTCTGATCAAGGACTTAAGGGTGTGACTTCAAGGGTAGCTTTGATATGTGATCATTTAAACATTTTAACTTGTAAAAGAAACATATTGGGAAAGGTAAATTCAGTAACAATACGTGTGTTGGAATAACATGGCTTTGAAGATCAAATGTTCTGTGATCTACATTTTCATCTTTTTAATGTATCTATTCCATTCCTCTGGTGTCTCACAACAGGATTATAATGGGAAGTAGCTCTCTAAAAGGATGTGTCGGAGTTTTTTGAGGTTATGGTGCCATCTATTGAGTTCTTAGTAAATATCATCTTGTTCAAGCAATGAAACTAACGTAGCACATTTATAAGCTAAGATCAACATGAAGTTGTGGGACTGCCTTTAATAGGGAATGTGCCATGGCAATGAACATACAACACCCTGCTTTAGCTACCTACTACGGTTTATTAATCTATTTGAATCAGCATAAGAAACACATAGACTAACAAACACATAGAAGGTTTATAGATGGACCTTAGAGGTCCCCCAGCCAAGTAATTTATTTTACAGATGAGGAAACTGAGGCCAATAGAAGATAATTGACTTAGTTTCCACAGTTAGTAATGACACAATCACAACTGGAAACTTAGTTGTTCATCTCACTGATCAATGATCTTTCTATCAAACTATGTGTCAACAGTTCATCTATTTAGCAATAAACTTTTATCAACAAACAGCATACAGTCTTTGAAAATAAGGGATCAGCTTATACATATTTGGGGACAGACATATTTATGTAGGGAAAAATTTCTTGCCTCATTGTTGTGAGGAAGGAACTTCACAAAGTTCAAACCCCAAAGCGCATTGTAGCTCTATACTTTTCTTGTCTGTTTCTATCAGGGAACAAATAAATGTGTCCTGGTTCTAAATCTGTTTCAGCTCTTCATATCAAGGAATTCAAGAATTACTTTCCCACAATATCTATCAATCAAGAAGCATTTACTAAGCACCTAGACAAGTGATGCATCCCCTGTATTCAGGGAGCTTATATTCTAACAGGGTAAACAATACATATATGTAAGTCTACAAAAAACACATAAAACCAGGTATGACGTAACCTGTTGGAAGGAGAAAGGCACAAGCCGTTTGGGGGAAGAGGAAAGACCTTATGGACAAGATGGTAATGGATCTGAGTCTTGAAGGGATCTAGGGATTCCGGGTGCTCTATTGGTATTCTCATGATGCTAAAGAAAATCGAGGAAGGCCCTTGGCACATTAGATGCCCCACTCCCCCAGAGGCAAACTAATGGGAGGATATGGACAACAGGACCGCAGGGTGGCCAGGCATGGTTGGGCTGCATTCTGCATTGTTGGGTGTTATATACACATTGATAAGGTCAAAGCAGGCTTTGAATATTTGAAAGTACAATAGTAAACAATAGAAGTTCTAAAACTGATAAATACCCACTAATTAACTTCTCTCCCCAACATTTAACCATAGTATTGACAGAGGAGTCTCATAAACATAATATCATTCAATAAATGTGATCTAAAATGATTCTCTTGTCTTCTCTAGTCGAATGTTAGTCCCTTTTGAGCAGGGATTGTTTCATTCTTTATACTGGTATCCCTAGAACCTAGCACAGTGCCTAATAAGTTATTATTAGATACTTGATTGATTAAAGGATATTTTTATGTAGTACAGAACAAGTTATACTTTACACTGGTTATTTGTTTATGTAGTGGTTGACATATCACATGTCCTGCTCTCTGGGAGTAGAGTGGTAGTGGTTGTGCAGTGGACAGAGAGAGCTGGCCTTGCAGTCAGGAAGACCTGGTTCCAAGTCCTACCTTTCACACATACTGATTGTATGACCTTAGGCATATCATTTAACTTTCCAGTTATCTAGGCAGCTTTTAATTACAATAAGTTACAGATAGGAAGCAAATCTGCCTTGTTAGAGAGAGTTTCCATTTGGAAATTCCCTATATCAGTAAAATCACAGGACCAGTCCTTGTGTCTATTAGCATATGCAAAAGGAGAGGAACTAAAGAAATAGCCTAGCTCAGAAGAGATAAAAGAAAGCAAAAATGACACAAAACATTTGTGTTTAAAAGATTCATGGTTGAAAAAAAATGGGATTTGTCCATTGCTTATTTTTTTGCATTCATTTTCCACCTCATTTTGTATGTAAAAAGAATTTAAGGAAGAAGAAGGAATTGTGAATGGTATATGAAATGTGTACCTGTCTGGCAGTTGGGAAGATGCCATTGGTGAATCATTGCAATTTTCTTAGAAGAATTAGTTCTTTAGAAAAATCTGTCCATAGATAATCAACTGCCAATCTCTAACTAGATGGTTCTTTGCAAGCTTCTCCTACACTTATTATATTACATATATATTATGTGTATATTATATTATATACACTTATACTATTATCTATAGAACAGTTTGACTTTTTTTTTCCAAATTGCAGAATTCCAATTTTCTTCTAATCCATTGGTGAAACAATATGTGTATAGTTGAAGTTTCTATGTTCTCAGAAACATTTTACTTGCATCCCACCAGCCCCTGCATAATATCCTAAATGCCTTGGCTCCCAGGGTCATGCCTTTTCTTTTTCTGTTTTGTTTTTCCACTTTGGAATGTTGAAATAATAGGAATTTTTGTGGAGCTGAATAGGTATGATGTCACCTGTCATATTTGGAAGAAGTCCTACAGGGGCCATTATAGTAAATCAGTGTCCTGGCTGACAAACTGTATTTTGACTTCAAGCGTATCAGGAACCAGAAGTCTGGATATCCCTTGTCATGTCCTCACATTCTACTTAAATGGTGAGCTTAGGCCTGGGAATTTGTTTTAAAAAACTGTAGGTTTGTGGAGGGATTGTGACCATGAAACATTTTGTGGGGAAAATTAATTTTTTAATGGTAAGGAACAGCATCTAAGCAAAAACCCTAAGCAGAAGAAAAAAGACAACTTCTGAGACAAAGTGAATGATAACAGTAGATAAATAATGAATATGAGGAGCTCTATTGCTTGACAAAAGCATGACAGTTAATAACAGAACTGGAAAGAAGGAAAGGGAGTGATATTACAGGAGATGTTGAATTGTTGTGGGGTTTATTTTGAAGGGAGAGGCAAGACAGTTCTGTAACATGGTCTTTCACGTGCACTGACTCTACTTTTTTGAATCAACAAAAATTGTTTCCTTTATGGTACAGCTAAGATATAAAGGTGCAAGGTGAAACATTTCATTTTGTTGATGTTCTATCAGGGTAGGCTTGACTACCAACATAGCAGTGGTGATCTGAGTGCCCACACTTAAATCCTAATCATTCTTCTGTACCATAAATGGAATTCTTTCAATTAGTAAACTGTGACTTGATCTCAAAACTCATCTGGGGCCTAAATCAGTTTAAATATTAGCCTCATCACTTGATATTTCCTTTGAACTACAATTTTTTGAATTTAGCTTATTCCATTTTTAATTTGTAGAATAAAACAAACATTTTGATAATATAATAAAAAGATAATTGCACATGAAATGGCAAATCTATTATGTACAACTTGCTATGCCTTATAAACATAGAATACAGTTATCATCTATATTTCTGTTTTTTTCTCTCCTCATCCTAGTGATGGCTACTATTAGACACAAATAGGTTTTATTTACATATACATATACATATATATATATATTGTGTGTATATGTATATACACACATATACATATACATGTAAAATTATTTTATCCAAACTTCTATTTATCAGTTCTTTCTCTGTATGCAGATAGCAACTTTCTTCATATGTGTCTTCTTGAGAACTACAGTTTTAATCATGATAACTCACAGAAACACTTAGAGAATTCTTTTTTACAAATACTGTACATTAGGACAATCTGAATGAGACAGTCGAGAAGAACACATGTTTCCAAACATAGACAATATTTGACTGATGTCATTTTGACATTTATTGTGAAATAAGAATTGATAAATCATCTTTGTGGCCATTCTCTTCTTCTCAGTCACTTAAAAAAAATTCAAAGGTTAAGATTAGAAGATTCATTGATTTGACTTAGAATATTAATTGACTGTAAAATCAGTATTATTCAGGAGGTCCCAAAATTAAAAAAAAAACACCTTTCCTACTTTTGTTAATGGGGTAGGTTATTTTTCAGGAGAATACCTTTAATAATAATAATAATGGCTAACATTTATTTGTACTCACTGTGTGTTAGACACTGTGCTGAAGTACTTTACAATTATCTCATTTGATCCTCACAATAATCCTGAGAAGTAGGTGCTATTATTGTTGCCATTTTACAGATATGGAAACTGAGACAATCTGGGGTTAAGTAACTTTCCCAGGGTGACTTTCCCCATAGCTAGTAAACGTCTGAGGCTAATATTTTTTAATTTTTAATTTTTTTTTCCTGAGGCTAAATTTGAACTCAGGTCTTCCTGCTTCTAGAGCCAGTGTTCTACCCACTGCTGCACCTAACTTCTCTTAAATGGGTGAAAGAAAGCAAACAGATAAAATATTAGTTTGTAATACAAGTCAAACCCTTAGTTGAGTATGTTATGGGGTCTACAGCATGAGTCCTCTGATTCTAAGAAGTCTGTGAATTCGTATGGGTAAAAAAAATACATTCCTTTTTAGTAACCTATTTTCTTTGTAATCCTATATATTTCATTTCATGGATTAAAAAAACCCCACAACATTTATCTGAGAAGTACATAGGCATCAGCAGACTGCCCAAGGCTTGACAGCTCCAAGATATTAAGAACCCCTAGTTTAGAACATGCAAGTCCCCAACCAAATTAAAATGTATTTCGGAAATACTTAACAAAATAAATAAAAATATAAAAGAGCATGGATAACGTTAATATGTACTTTCCCAAATCAGAATACAACCCACAGAGATCCTTATGTACGATTTAGTGTCCCCCATTCCCGTCTTCAGTTTGTTACCGCTAGTCGAGAAAATTCATAATTATAGGTTAGTTTGACAAATGCCTTCCCATGCTTTGCAAGCATCCATCTTATCATTCCCATAGTAAATGAGCTTGAATGGTAACTCATTTACTTTTGTAGTCATTCCCACAGTCATTTCTATTAGTTCTCTTTTGCAATAAAGTGATGAAGTAGCCCACATTGCTCTCTCCATTTTGTATGGGTAAAAATGAAGCAGAGAAAGGTCAGGTAATAAGCCCAGGGTCAAATGACAAGCTACTGATATCATGTGATTAGAACTCCCTCTACTTCTTATGTAGGCTGTCACTGTAGATAGTCACTGTCCTAAAGGAACACAGAATCTAAAAGGGAAGAAAACAAGCAAAAAAAAAGTATGAATGAACTATATGCAGGGAATGAACTAGAATTGAGAAGGACTGAGAAAGCCTTCCTGTAGAAGTTCCTTTGGGGCCCAAAATGTCTTATCATGGTAGCCTATCTGTTGAGGATGTGCTTCTCTAAATTCAGCCAGATTTTTCCTTAGATCACACACTTATGGTCCCTCAGAGTCCATGTTGTGATGCCTTTCCAGCTTTGCAGTGTCTTCTAGGCCCTTCTAACTCTACAGCCATGACCAAAGAGCAAATGGCCCCTTCAACAGCAAAACAGGTCATTGCTGTAAGGCTTGACTGAAGAACTGTTTGTCCTTAAGACCTTACATATTTTTCAGACACCCAAGATTGATGTTCTCATTTTCAAAAATAGATATTTCTGTTGGAAAAATATTTCTTTGGTAGTCTAAGATGTGATAATCATGGACAACATCATAAAGGAAGTGCCATTTGAGCTGGTGGGAAGGATTTTAAGTGGTAAAGATAGAAAAGCAAAGAGGACATTTGGGGGAGATGTTTCTCAAGAACTTTATAATGAATGATTAAGAAAGAGAATAAAAAATGAAGAGGAACTGACTATGGGAAAATAAATATATGAAATAATTATGTAGCTATCTTACAGGAAAACTTCATCACAAAAACACAATAATTTTGGGAGGGAGTAAACCTATGAATATGACCAAAGAATTTTGTATTATCAATAAAACTGACATCTGCTGAATAAAATATGTAGTTTAAGTCACTGTATACTGCTATATTTAAGGAACATTTACTGTGAATCAGTCATTTGTTGCATGGAATGATACACAATGATCTTTATATATAGCCTCTTCGCTGATTAATGATTCAATCAGCAGTATTTAGCAAATTTCTACTATGTGCTAGGTACTGGAGATACTAAGACAAAAAAAAAATGAAGCAATACTTGTCCTCAAAGAGGTTACATTTATCAGGGAACAGGATAAATATAAGCATGCAAATAAAATGCAACCTATGCAGTTTTAACTGCCATATGACTTTGGGGGCACTCTCCATGAATGGTGTAAGATAATCAGAAAAGTGTCACTAAGGGCTGAGGAGCTTGAGAAGGCTTCATCTTGAAGGCAGCATTTGACCTGAGTTTAAAGGGACCTGAGGATTCTAAGATTTTGAGGTGAAGGGAGAGCCCATTACAGTCATGGGGATCTCAAACTTGGGCAAAGGCTGATGTGATGTTGTGTTCTAAGAAGAAATGGGCCAGTAGGACTGAAAGTCAATGAAGGAGAGTAATGCCTAATAAAACATTATTTAGGTTTTAATGCTTTAAATGCTAAACAAAGGAATATGTACTGAATTTTAGAGATAATAGGGAGCCACTGGAATTTCTTAAGGAGGTGGTAATATGGTCACAAGTGTGCTTTGGGAGTATAACTTCTCAAACTGTGTGGAAATTAGATAACAACAGACTGACAATCCATAGTGGACAGTCAGAACTTGCCCCTCAGACCTAACTAGAGAAAGTCATAATTCCCAGGTTTTATTTCATTGTCTTGCAATATTTTTTTTTTACAAAAGTTGCTATCAAGGTCATCTGAAACTGGGATTTTACCAGTTTGCCAGTTAAATAAGATTTAGAAATAAATGGGATGTCAGATATGATCTAGCCCAGAGGTTGTTAATTTTTTTTTTTTTGGTCTCATGGATCCCTTTTGACAGTCTGGTGAATCTTAGAGGACATGACTCAGAATGTTTTTAAATGCATTAAAGAAAATACCCAGGATTACAAAAGATATCTATACCAGTTACATTAACTAAAATTACCAGAAGTAAAACAAAAGTAAGTTCCCAAACCCCACATTAAGAACTTCTAACCTTACAGATGAACAAACTAAGGCCAAGAGAAGTTATAGGGTCCTACATCTAGACATAGAGGAAATCTATGAAGCCAACTGGTCTGTCCCATTCATTTTCTGGATGAGGAAACTGAGATTGAAAGAGACTAAGTAATTTGCACCAGAGTCAGGTTTTAAACCTAAGTCCTTAGGTTCTTCTCACTGTACCAAATGTCTTGCTCAAAGTCACATAGGTTTTCACTAGCAGAATTAGAATTTTACTCAAATTGTTACCTGCTTACCTCAAAACAAAGAAACACTAACAATTTCTGTTTCATGGCTTGTCTTATTGTTTATGGTGTATATAAGGAACACACACAAAGAAACGAATATTTTTGAAAAAGTAAGTGTAATTTTGACACAGTGATATACTTAATGTAGATTTAATTTTAAGAGAAGGAATGGAATTCAACTAGATCAGTAGTGAAAATCTAAAGTCCTGGTTGGCTGGTAATATGTAAGAGATTATATAAAATCTCTGTACTTTTCTGTTGATATATTGTCTTTCTCTTTTACAGGACAAATCCCAGGTGCTACGAGTGGTAAGAACTGATATTTTTGTATTCTCCTAATTTTTATCTATTTGTGAAGGTAATGTATTTATTGTTCATTGAGGTTTATAAGATTACTAAGTTAGGTGCTCTCAAAATGACAATTTTCATCACTAGGAAATATAAAAATCAGAGGACTTAGGTTCACTGTTTATGAGTGATACATAAGCTTTTGTAAACTAAAGTATTTTTTTACACTTTGTATTTCTATTTTTCCCAGTTTTATTTATGGACCTCTCTCCCTTCCTATTCCTTGGTTCATTTCTCTACTCCATTTTTTCCCTTCTTCAAATTCTTTAATTCCTTTTTACCCTTTCCCTCTAACTCTCCCAGTCTCTTGCCATAACTGGTAACTGTTTTAAATCTCTGATTTTACTCATAGGCCAATATGAAAGAGGTACAAAATTGAATGAACTAAAAACAACTTTAAGGAATACCTTGCAATACTAAAGGAGGTGGTGCTACTTATAGGATAAGATTGTCATGTCACATCCACTGAGCTATAAAGTACTTTGTAATCATAAAGCACTTATAGAGAAGTGTAGTTATTGTTCATCCTGTGGATCTAATTGCTGTCATTTTTATGGAAGAGTCAAGATAGAATTAGTCCTGAAGTCTCTATCCTGCTATTATTCCCCAATATTCCTTGTTCAATGAACTATTGCATAGGTGGAAGAAATAATTGCCTTGTAATTGAATACATTTATTAAGATCTAAGTTCATCCCTAGTGAGCTCACTGAAACCATATTTGGTACAACTCCTGTAGCGAGCAGAGCAATAGGGATGATCTGTGTCCCATTTTTTTCTGACATGATTTTGACCTCTTATATTAGGTTTCTCTATTTTGAAAGCTTCTCATTACATGTTTAAGTTAGAGAATATTTCTACAAATACAAAGAAGTATTGCTTTTCACAAGTTGTAAATTATGGAATTCATATTGAGAGATTGCATATAATAAATATAATAATAAATATAATAAATAAAATATAAGATAATTCTAATTAGTTGAAACAAATGTGTGAGTGAGAGGTTCACAATTGTTTGCTAAGAGAAGTAAAAAGATGCCCCTAATGTTTTTTGGTTTATGTTATGGGGACTAATTACATTTTCGCCAAAAGATTTCCATTGGGTCAACCATTAAAGAAAGAAGACCAGGCTTCATAACCATTTGTGTTACCTGTTTCAGCACTTAAAAGTGTATTAGTTCTTTGAATTCAAAGACTTTTTTCAAAATAAGCATCGTTTTCAGTTGAATTCAACCTGTCAATGGCAATTTCTTTGTGTGAGTTGCTAAAACCTCTCTCCATTCTTTTCTCTAAGCCTTCCTGCCCCTCTCTCTAGTCCTTTGCTAGCTTCATCCACCATTCCTCTTTCCACCACTGAAAGCTGTTCTCTTGTCTTTGTAACTCTTTAAAAAAATAAATATTAATTTTTTGCCAGATCTTTTGTTATTTGTTCATTTAGAATAGATGATGATGTTTGTAGATACGCTTGGTAGAAAGGCAGATAATGCTTTTCATTTTGCCCGTAACCCATCACTCAGCCTATTAGAGAAGAAAATAATCATAGACTGGGGCTTAATTCTGCTGAGTTCTCATATTATTCTGTCTATCATATATAATGTTTTGCTTTCTTCTACCTACCATCACATAGCAGGACTGACTGAGGCTGAAAAGCCACATACTCCACTTCCAACTGACCCACCACCTCCTCGCTCCACTGCATTCTCACACGCAAGCATCTCTGAAAGAGAAAATGGTGCCGCCATTCCTCCTCTTAACTCAAATATTACTTCAGCTGTTGTGTCCTCGGAATTTGGCAATAATGTCAGAACTTTGACTACTAATGTGACAGGTTGGCTTTTGAGAGAATGTCATTTATTAAAAATTATAATAAGCCAATACTTTACCTATTACATATTTAAATCTGAACCTTGAAAGAAAATTTTCTTTGGGTGAATTCTGTGAGTTTCTGAACAGAGAATCATATGTAAGCATATACCTAAAATGGGTCAGGAAGAGAGAAAGCTGACTTTGGCAGACTGTCAAAGTTATGAAGGAGGGAAAGATGTGATCAGTTCTTTCCCATTATCCCTTTCTCTACCTTTACCTTTACTTACGGGTAGCCTCTTGTACTCCCTTGTATCCACTATCTCCAAGCTGTCTTTTGGTTGTTTAAAATTTCACATTTCAAGACCCAAAATAGACAACTTCCGTAACAGGGAATCTGGATTAAGATAGTTACTTAGATAAACTGGAGGTGTATGACAAGGGGCCACAAATGTAGGTCAGAACACATCAGGCCAGGACTGATCAAAAGAAAGGCAGAATCTCTTAAATGAAGTGGACAAATTGAGCTATGGTGAGTAATTTGCTGATGGGATCTCAAATTCATACCCTCATGGATGACTTGAATAATCCTGAAGAGGACCAAGATTTTTCTGTGGAACATATGCTTCATTTGCTGATCCCTAAAATGAATAGGTTGCTTTCAATGACCTCCATGGTTCTTTCTAATTCAAAATCCTATGACTGTATGATCTTCCAAATTTATACTATCTCCTGGAGCCACCTTAGCTTCCCACTTATTGGCCAAATTAAGCTGATATCCATAACCTCCAACTAATGGCTACCTTTCTTTGTTTTCAAATAACTGGCTCAAATCACGAAGGAAACCTATTTCTTGTGGATTCATAGAGCAAGCTGGACCCTGGGAATGGATCTAAAATAATACATATTTTAACCACAACTACAAAATATATCCATGTACATAATATAAATAAAATATATTTGCTTTTCCTACCATCCTCAGTGGTTAGACTCATTTTATTGCAAAAAGCAACATATCTGGGATCTTTCTTAGGAGGGCAAATTGAACTGAAAGTGTCTTCCTATGAAGTAGTTCCCTCTACCAGAAGCCCAGGGAATTCTTATGCAAGCTTAGCACTGGAGAGGATGTTCCACATTGACCTTGAAGGACTCAGATTGACAAAAGTTTGGGAAAGACCCCATTGGAAGGGAGTTTTTGACTCTCATACCATGAGTCTTCTGAATCATATTTAGGGGACAGTATTACATACTCAGAGAAAATAAAGGACCCTGCCTAAATCAAGAGCAGGTGACTACCTCTTCTTTCATTCTCCTTTCCTGATGTGTCTCTCCCCAGGATAGGATCAGAGAGTCAAAAATGAACTCATTTTTTCAGGGCCTTAAATTTAGAGGCATCAGTAACAAAGAGAACTTTAGGGGAGATGTAAAAAGAGAAAAGCAGAGGGTATAGGTTTTTTTTTAAACCTACCTATAGTTAGCTGCCTATGTTCTTAGATTGGTAGATGATGATACTTTCACATCATGGAGGACCTTTGCAGAATTCTACTTTATAAATTCTTAGCATTTGAATAGCTGACCCAAAGTCAAGGGAGAAACGAATGTAACGATGTCGTTTTCTTACCTCAGGTATATCACCAACCAAGAGCGCTCTCCTTACCACCCACGCAGCCTCTCACGCTCTCTCGGATGGATCTGTCACTCCAACACTCAGCAGCGGTCCTGCTGTCTTTCACACACTCATCGCTGACACAGCGAATAAATCAACAGGTTTGCCCAGTCCCTTTGCATGTGGCAAACAACACCCACAATGCTCAGAATTTCTTAGCACGTTTAGATGTTTTATCACTTTTTTTTAGTTTTAGTCTTACTTTTAGGATTGTGACAAAAGAGGAAGGCTCAACTACTATACCTACAATTCTTAAAATTGAGGTTTTTGAGGCTCCAGCAATGGTGAATAGACAGCTTTGTAGCTGTTAGGAAGGGTAACAGTTTTGTGATTTATGCTATGTCTTTCTTCACATTTTGAGATGCCATTGTTGATGAAAGGATCTCTCATTGCTCTTAATGAGGACCAATGTATTCTCAGTCCAGTAGCCCAACACCCATATTCTCATCCCTTTCCCTATAGGATCTCACCCTTATTCTAACTAAGCAGAATATAAATGCCCGATAAATATCCGCTAATTGTTTATGGAAATTAGAGGGCATTATCTCTGCTGTGATACATCTGGCACAGAGAAAAAAGTCTTGGCTCTGGAGTTGGAGGATTTGGACTCAAAAGCTGCCTCTGATGTTTGACCTTGAGCAAGTCATTTAACATTCCTGGGACTCATGTTTGTTATCTGAAAAATGAAGGGTATTAGATTATACGACTCCTGAGGGCCTTCCCAGCTCTATAACTATGATTCTATCAGCCTTAGACTTCCTGAGTCATAACTAGGGTGAAGTTATGGAGCTTTCCCCAGGGCATAAAAATTTAAAAGGCACTGTCAGAAGCTTGAAATAAATGAACTCACCAAACAATTAGTAAGAATGATTCATGTAAATGGGAAGTTATCAGGGGGGAAGTCACACTC
Source organism: Pseudochirops cupreus (assembly GCA_028627135.1). NCBI lineage: Eukaryota > Metazoa > Chordata > Mammalia > Diprotodontia > Pseudocheiridae > Pseudochirops > Pseudochirops cupreus. The sequence continues at coordinate 77,939,726 of CM053584.1, forward strand.
CAGAGGAGCTTCTTTCCACCTCTATCCAAGACATTCTCCATGCAGCAACCTCCCCAGTGGTGATCTTCTGGTTTCTCAGATTCTTGCTCCTCACATAGTACTTTATGATGTAGAGTTTATGATCTTTCTTCCTACTCTGCTATAACTGAATTTAGCTTTAGAGACTGAGTTAAAGGGGGAACTATTTTGTGGCATTCCCTGGGTTGTGTTTTGTAGTACTTGCTCTAAATACCAGTGATGGTTCTGTTTCTTCCATTTATTCTCAGTGTCTTAAGCAGGTATAGCTTGGAGTCAGTGTTTTATATATACTCCAAGGTCTGGAAATGAGAGTATACATGAATAAAAGTAAACAAAGTAATTTTGCCACTTAGGTTCTTTACAGATGCAGTTACAATGTTGGCTTTGAATTTCAAATCTTTGCTTTTGTGTGACAGAAAGAAATAATAGTTGTCAATTCCTTCTTTACTATAGATTACATAACAGAAATGCTTACACCCACATCCTCACCTGCAGACTCAAACTCTACATGGGTAACAGATTTCAATCCAGCACGCAACAGCTCTGCTGTCCTTCCTTCACTCACTACTGCCATCACCATCACTGATAATGTTTCAGGTTTGGTTGTTGTTCTTCTCACAATTAAATCTCCAAATAGTAGGATGAGTAAGCGTTAGGATGGTAAGCCTAGGAATAGCTCTTTTTGTTCACAAGGAATATAGCTTGTCACATTGAATTATACACATTTCAGAAGCTTGAAAATAAATTAGTACTAAAAGAAACTGTCCTCCCAATTGTTACTGAGCATTATTATTGGTTTCAAATGTTCATTATGAAAATCTGATTTTAATGCAACAAATAAATGATTGTGGCATGGAAGCTAATGACATTATTTTCTGAATAACAAAAACATGCATTTTAACTAAGAATTGTGCTATAAGCAATTTCCATTTTTGCTTGGATAAAGCCAGCTTTATAGAGGTAGCATGGCATAGTAAAGTATTGGCCTTGGAATCAGGAAACCCTCAATTCAAATCCTTCCTTTGGCAAAGACTATACCTGTGTGACCCTGTACAAGTCACTTAACTTTTGTTTTTTAGGGAAGTTCTTAGAATAGTCCTACTTCTTAGACAGATCTATTTTGCTGGTGATACATATTGTATACAGAGAAAATAAATTAGGAGTGATTGAGTTTGCCAGAAGCTCTAAGTTTATTTTAATTTCAAGAGTAAGTCAACTACATTTGATATGAAATATATTTTAATGGATGTTTCAGGTTTCAAACAATTCTTTGTTTAGAACATAGGAAGAGACTTTTCCCTTTCCATGTCCAAATAGCAAGCTCAATGGTTAATGATCTTTTTTTTTTTTCCTTTTCCTTTCCTTGCAGCTGATCCCAATTCTACAACCACTGGACCACATACTGTAACTGCCATGTATGACACTTCAAGCACTATCCCTACCACGACTGCTTCAACATCAGGTGACAAACAGATACCCAGTCCTTTCAATCATAACATCCTCTGCATGGAAATCTACTCATAGAAGAGCCCTAATTTACTCAACTTTTTTTTTTCCATGAACATAATTGAAACTTTTATTTTTGGTTACTGGAGAATAATAGTGAAATGAATCAATATCTTTAAGGTTCTAGAGTCAAATTGTCCAAGATAGTTATTTATGTGTGCCGTTGGTATAATCGACATTTTTATAATGAAAACATGTGGCTTATGCCAACCTTGTAGTCAGTCCAGGAGAATGGCCAAATGAGCCCTAAGTTGTTGTTGCTGTTGCTGTATTATTGTCATTGTTTTTTTTTCTGTAGTAGGTCCAGATATGAACAAGGAAAAAGATAATTCTATAAATTAGAATAGACTTATGATCCAATAGTTACGGAGATATAGCTGACACATATGCAGCTACTGCAAGGCATGGAAATCTAGCAGTGGAAGGAACATCCAGAGACTGATCATAAAATCCGTGGTAGTCAGAGTATGTCACTATGACACTAGCTTCCCCATCCACTTTGAATCTCAAGTTTCTGAATTTCATCAATTGAAATTCACAGGAATATAAGAGACCTCAAGATCTTCCCTACCTTGCAGGAATTGCTTCTGCCAAAACTTCTGAAGTAGCATGTTATTTTTTAGTTTTTTTTTTTAAATTAATAACTTATTTTGATTCTGTTCTACGTGAGGAAAGTACAGAAGGCAATTTAGAATCAGTGCCAGTACTCAGAAATTACTTACCCTTTCTTTGCAGTGAAACTTATATAACCTCTGGAGTACTTATCTTAACTCCATCTACATAGACGAACTGGATCCCCAGAGGCTGGCTACATATCCCCTCATGGCTCTAGATTATCCTTGAGGGATCGGGAGTATCTGTAATGGTGTGTGTATACACACACACACACACACATATACATATACGTATACACACACACACACACATATATATATGTGTATATATATATATTATATATATATATGTATATCATGAGACTTGACTAGTGTGCTTTCTCCCATCAGTTGATATCAATTAGTCAGCCAGACTTAACTGATTTTTAGAAAAGGATATTATACTAAGGTATTACATTAAGAACAGTTGACACAAAACATTTCCCCACGGTTTGTAACATACTCCATCACCAGTACATACAGACACCAGGGAAAAGTGGGCTCAAGCTTAGAAATTTCATGTGGCAAATATGTATATATCAGCCTCTGGGTGCTAGAAATCTTTTCCATCCTTTTGCCTGGTACTCATGAAGTTCCTCTTCAGTATGGTGCAGCTTTTTACGTGTAACACATTGTGGTTCAATCAGTCTTCTTTGTCTCATTATTTCTATTTTGTTCTGGGCTCCCAGTGTAGCTACAGGCACCAGCCACTACTGTCCTGAGAACATGGCTAGGAAAAAGTCCAAATCCTCTTCCCTGGGTGGGGAGTGAGGAAGCCTAGACTAAAAATGAGTCCTCCTTTCCCCCATAAAGGATTCCTTTGTAGGGATTTGACTGGGATGCTTTTTACTAGGCTACTATTTGATATAAAACCCACAAGTTCCTCACCCAATCAGAACAGACTTCCTAAAATGTCTCTCCAATTCATTCACTTAGTATAAAGTTGATTTGGCTGATTTATAGAGACACTCTCTCATCTAGTGTATGTATATACACATGTATATATGTACTATACGCATACCTGTGTGTATATGCACACACATTATCGTCTAGGTTAATCCCAACCCTTATGCTATATAGGTATCAATACTGCCCATGTAGTCTTTGCATTGCCTGGAGCTCTGACATTTGTTTAGATCTCAAAGGGGCTTTACATCCTTGATTTTGAGGAAGAAAGCACGAAATAAATAGCTATGCTACTACAAGTAGCTGTTTCCACTAATCAATCACTCATATTTACTGAAAACAAATAGTTAAAATTTTTAGAAAACCAAATTATTGACATTAGTAACATTTTTTATGTTAATTATGGAAAGACCATTGGATCTGAGGACTAGAAACGTATATTTGAGTCCTGGATCTAACATTTACCACCTCTGTGACCTTTATTTGCCACTTTACCTGTCTAGACCTCCTGTCCTCATGTACAGGTGCGGGGATGGATTAGATCATAGAATTATAACTTGTAAGAACTGGAAGGAAATCAGAGATCGTTGCTGTAAACCCTATCCTTATACAGGTGGAGGAAACTGAAATCCGAAGGACTTAGGTAACTTGTAGAAGGTCATACAGGTGCTAAGTGGCAAAACTGAGATCTGACCTCAGGTTTTCTGGTTCAGAATCTTATGTTTCATAAGGTTCCTTCTAAATCTAAAAGGCTATGACTCTATGCTCATTAGACATAATTTATTATAATTTTCCTAAACCAGGGGGTGGGGAGCACTAGATTTGAAGACAAGAGATAGTAATTCCATTGTAGCCATAGAGAAATCAATATAATAATTTGTTTTATTTTCTTCTCCTCTAGCAAGTACTTCAAGATCTGAACAATGTGGTAAGCTTAATCTTCTCTCTGATATGTATCTTGACTAATCTTCATTCCTGTTTCAGAGGGAGAGGTATCTCCCTTTTAAAGAACTAAACAGTCTACCTATGCCCTCAACCCTATTCTAGTAAAATTATTCCTGAGATTTTTAGTCTATTATTACATCTCAGGTCTTATAATTTCTCCCTTTCTACCACCTCCTTCTGTCCTTGCACATGTATTTTGGTCTCATTTATTATTAAAAAAAAAACAGTTTTCTCAACCCTCTCCATATAAGAAACAGCTATTTCCCACTATCATTTCCTCCCCAGCAATTACTTATTAACATAAGTTGCTATTATTTTCTACTTAATTCATTAAATAAATAATTGAATGAAAATTTCCCCTCTTTTCTATTGAAATGAGTATCAAAAGATTTAAATTCTATCTGTGGCTCTATAATTGACCTGATTATGACTTCAGACAAGTCACAATTTCTCTATCCTTGGCTTTTATCTTTAAAATTCCCCCCAGTTTTGTCTTATTTTTATTTATTTGTTTTGTTTTTACATCACGTTTTAAGGGCATTATATCTACCTTCTTCCTTTTCCCAGTAAACTATCGCTTATAACAAAGAAAAATGTGTATAGCGGAAAAAATAGTAGTCAAC
>CM053584.1:77944476-77969407 GCA_028627135.1 Pseudochirops cupreus
TTCCTTCCTTCCTTCCTTCCTTCCTTCCTTTCTTCCTTCCTTCCTTCCTTCCTTCCTTCCTTCCTTCCTTCCTTCCTTCCTTCCTTCCTTCCTTCCTTCCTTTCTCCCTCCCTCTCTTCCTCTCTCCCTCCCTTTCTTCCTTTCTCCCCCCCCCCCACTCTCTCCCTTATAGTAATTTTGTATATTGTTCGCTTGGTTCTACTTACTTTACTCTGTATCAATTCATAATAGTCTTCACATGCTTAGCCTTCATCTTTACATCACAATCTACTCTGTAGATTACTCTTTAAAGTGAACATAATACAACCTATGTTACCCACTTACAGAATATTTTTGCGAAGATCCAATGAATAATATATCTGAAACTCGATAGAGGCAAAATATTCAATAATAATTAATATAAAGAATTTGGTTAGGGTTGTATTTTATGGGTATTTTGAGGTGGCTGTGTGGAAGATGCCGTACCTTGCTGCTCCTACATCACCCCCCAATAATTAATATAAAGAAACATAATTTGCAGGTATAAGGATATGGCAGTCTCCCTGTACTCTATCTTAGCCAATGCATACCTGACATATTATTTTCAGTTCTCAGCTCCACATTAAACAAAATTATTCATGGATATCATCTCAGTGAGGGTAACCAGAAACTTTAAATTCATGCTGTTTGAGGATATGATAAAAAATTTCAGAATATTTATCAAGGAGATGAGGAGGCTTATGAGGGTCATGATAGCTATCTTCAAGTCCTTAAGACATTGTCACATCAATGAGAGAATATATTTGTTATGTTGGACCCCAGAGTGTGGAACTAGGAGCACGGGTAGAAGCTATAAAAAACCAAAATGGGTTTGATGCAAAGAAGACATTTCTAAAATTGAGAATGTATAAAAGTAGCATGGACATTTGAGAGTCTTCAGTTCCCTTGTCCCAGGCCTTCAAGCAACAACTCAATGACTACTTGTGGTGTAATAGTGGAGGATTCTCCTTAAGTATGATTTGATCTGATTGGTTGCTGAGATCCCTTCCTACTCTAAAATTCTGTGATTCTAACATATAAATGTAAGTTCTTGTTGTTTTTACAGATTATGGATCTTGTTTGGCCACACAGCCTAGGAAACCACCTATTTCAGAGAATATCAAAGTAGTTAATAAATTGTATATCTTGCTACTTCCCCAGTCTATGCCTGGAATAGTTAGGAAAATAGCACCATTGAAAAGTCTCTTCACTAGAATCAAAATTTTAATAAAGGAAGAAATCTAGGAGATAGCTGAGGGGATGGCATTTTGGCTCAAGCAAGCAAACAATAAGCATTTATTGAGCACCACCTGTATGCAAAGCACTGTGCTATATACTGGGGATACAAAAAAACCCAACAAAAATGAAAAAATGGAATAGTCTTTGCCCTAAAGGAATAATGACAATGGAGAAGGAGAGGGAGGGAAAGAGGGAGAAAGCTTCAGATTTTATAAGTAAGAAGTATCTAGCCTTCAGGAACATGTAATCTCCTGAGTAATTTCAGAACCATATCCATGGGTAACCATAAGAAAGCTTGGGATGGCAAAAATAATGTTGGATTCAAAGTAGGAAGATGTGAGTTGAGTCTAAACTTCATCACATGATTTGCAAGTCATTTAATGTAATGGAACTTTAGTTTCCTTATATATAATATAATCATAATAACATGTTCACTATCTTCCTAATCGTTGTTGTGAGGAAAACATTTTATCAACTGTAAAGTACTATGTAAATGTTCATCACTATTGTTGATATTACAGTAAACCTAGCTGAACAAAATCATGAACAGATTCCTCTTTATAGGAACTTTCATTTTTCAGTTTTTTAATGTATGTGTATACAGTCCTATATTCTTAAGCCAGCTGAGTTTCAAACCATATGAACTCATTTATTAATGTGTATTTTATTGTGTTTGTGGGTTGACACACTCCTGTTGCCTCAAGACTCCCATCCAGGAAAATAAGAGAATCATGTAAAGTGATATATGCATGCTATATTACTGATTTATCATCATTGTCATGATATTATCAGTTGAGCAGGGAAGTATACTGGCACCAATATCACACTTGAAAGTGCACTGGTCATAATATGTGAAGTGATTTTATGGGAAAGATTCTGTGATAATATTGACCATACTGCAACACACAAGTATTGTTAGCCGGGTCCCAGTCAGCAACACTAACTAATCATCCTGAAGTGGTTGGTCATATTATTCAATGCACACTGCATATTTCAATGGTGTTGGAACCAATGACCGTATTTTACATAATTATACCTTGGAATAGTTGCACATTCAAATACATGAGACCACTTCAGGAAATTCATTATTCCCATTAAATGGGACCTACTTGTTCTATTTCACAATATTGTACATTAAGCAATCCTCAGTATCACTTACAATTCCAGTAATGGGGTTGTTCACATGCTAGGGTGCTGGTCTCATCTCTGATGATCTTAGACGTAGTTCTCTAATATTTGCAGTAGAAAGATCCTTCTGAGGTATCTTCTATCCTTTCATAGCATCCACTGTACAGGTGGTCATCAAAAGACCCATTCTTGTTGGATCCCCTTAACACAAGTCCAGGTAAACCTAACAAGTACCTCTCTGGTCTAGCCAGGGTTGTGTCCTCTCTTGGCAAAGTATGACTGCTAGTAAAGTATCTGACCAGAGATTCATTCCCTTTTACTATGTCTCAACCAAGATCTTGTTGTTGTGTGCCCTTGATAGACTGTACTTAACGTGCTTCTTTAGAGTTATTGTTTTTCCTGATCCATATACAGGAAAGTTGCTAGCACCAATCCTATATTTAGGTCAAGTGACCAAAACTCCAGATATTCCACCCATGTACCAACCCAGGGATGGGAAATTCCCACCCAAGGCAATGTGTTTACTTTTCCAGTGGATGAGTAAACACTCAAAGTGTTCCATAATTTATTTGCCTTAACACTAGAAGGAGTAGGAAAAGTCAGTCAGTAGAAATATTAAAATTTTTAAATTAATATTTTCATCCTATCATCTCCAATTTCTTTTTAAAAATAATTTTACTATTTTCTGCATTACATGTAAAAATAAATTTTAACATTTGTTCTTTATTTTAAATTTTGAGTTCCATATTCTCTCTTTTCCTTCCTTCCCTCTCTTTTCTCTGAAATGACAACTAATTTGATGTAGGTTATACCTGTGTAATCATGCCAAACATCTTTATATGTGTCATGTTGTAAAAGAAAACATAGATGAGAAACCCCACCACAAAAAAATAAAGTGAAACATTCTAAGCTTCAAATTATATTCAGACTCCATCAGTTCTTTCTCTGAAGATGGATAGTATTTTTCACAATGAGTCTTTTGAAATTGTTTTGGATCATTATATTGCTGAGAATAGCTAAGTTATCCAATTGATCATCATACAATATTGTTGTTACTACATACAATGTTCTTCTGGTTCTGCTCACTGCAATTTTCATCAATTCATGTAAATCTTTCTAGGTTTTTCTGAAATTATCCTGCTTTTCATTTCTCACAGCACCATTACAATCATATGGCACAACTTGTTCAGTCAGTCATTCCCTAATTGATGGACATCACCTCAATTTCCAATTCTTTGCCACCACAAAAAGTACTGCTATAAACATTTTTTCTACAAACAGTTCCTTCCTCCAACCTTTAAAACAAAAATTCTTTGGGATACAAACCTAGTTGTGGTGTTATTTGTTTCTCTTGTTATTCTTAAATTCTAGTCCTTCTATTATGCACTTGGGTAGGATTATTCAGCTAAAAAAAAGTCATTAGCTACCTTCCTTAGTTGTCAATCTGTTCCTCTCCCCTCCCCCCCAGCAAGTGGAGACTGCGTGTTTATAAGTTCATAAGGAATATTCAGGATGATAGTACTGTCCTAAGGCAGTCTAGGATCACCTTAGGAGGAAAAGAAGATATCAGTACAGGGTATACTTGTAACACATTAAGTATATGATCATTTAAATGTGTGAATTTGAAATTAAACTTAAATTATTTATTCCTTTCAGAGTCATACAAAAACATTGCTGTGAGTTATATATATTCTCAAGGAAGCTATACTGCAAATCTGAATATTACTGAAAATGAGATCACATGTGAATCTGCAACTCCTGACATGTGTTATAAAAACCTAAATGAATGCACTTCAATTACTATAACTGTTATACGATGTTCATCTAACTTCACATTAAATGTGCCACCAGGTAAACATACATTTTAGTTGTGTATATTACTAAGTTTACTTCTCCTAAGCATATTTTCTGTTATCCACCTTTTTTCCATCTTCTAGCTCAATTCCATCCTAGATTTCTCCCATCTCTCCCTTCACCCAACACATTTATGAAGAAGCTGCCCAGTGACCACAACCATCCCACCTGACTCCCACTTTTGGTGGGGTATGCCACTACAATGATTGTACTCATTCAGAAGTTTGCAAGTTCCACAAAATTGTTTGCCTAAGAGCATTCTGGAAAATACTTCAAGAACTCACGAATGACCTTGGTCAGGGTACTCCTTCCACAGATGCAAATTTAACTGCTCTCTAACTTAGTACACAGCTTTCATTAGGAGTTGTAGCTTAAATAAGCAAATAAATACATTTAAAAAATCTCATCCTGTCTTTCCTGGTGATGGTTACTCTGAATTTAGCCAGTCTCTTCCTCAGACTACCGTCAGACAATCCGTCTCTAGGCCTGTAGCCCAAACCTTGCTAGATTTTAGGGCTTCCAAGTATAGTCTTAAGAATCCAAGGTAAACCCTTTGTAAGGATTAAGTATCAAAGAAGAACTTTGGTGGAGGAGAGACTCTTGTTTAAAAACAAATAAACAAACAAGCAAAGAAATCCTGGCTATATTTAACAGTAATAATAATCATTAATCCCTAATTTTGTTTGTTAGTCTACAAGTAGGTAACCAAGAAAACACCCTTTTTGATAAAAATTAGAATTAATTAATAATTATTTCTTTTTTTCCATTAGCAAGTTGTTTCTATTTTGACCAAGGTTAGTCATCCACATGCACTATATTTCATGTGATTATTTAGAAACCTGGCAAAGAGTTTAATAAAATTTTAGTTTATTCTGTAGTGACAGGGAAAATTATTTGTCCTAACTAACCTAATATTCGTAAGATGGGTAAAAGATTTGTCCTCTAATTCATGTCATGGGAATGTTTTAAGTATTTTTAAGCAAATTTAAATATTTGTATTTGTAAATAAAATTATGAAATGCAAATTATATCATATTTCTTATTCTTTATCTCAACAGCTCCAAAACATTTTACGTTAAAAGACTCAACCAAAAAAGAAAAAGCAAATACTTCCATTAGTTTAAAGTGGGAGTTTACTGAAGACAATTTTAATTGTGAAATGGCCGATTTATCCTACAAGTTTGAATGTAAGATTACACATTGTTTCTGGGTAATCCCCCCATCTATGATTCTCTGTAGGTCATAAAATATGCTTATACTTATTAGATTCTGGATTCACATAGTGGTTGTTTTGTATGCTATGCAGACCTTCCTTACATTTAATGATGCTTCTTACAAAGTCACCAAAAATTCATCAAAAAAACAAAAACCACTTACCTAAAAATTAATGGATTCACTAGCATTTATAGTCTATGCATATTACTGTATTGGGGAGAGGGTAGATAACAAAAGAAGTGAAAGACTAGGTGATCTAGGAAAAAGAGAACAGCATTTAGAGTCAGGAAGGACTGTGTTCAGATCTTGCCTCCAATGCTTACTTGCTGTGTGACCTCAGGCAAGTCATTTAACCTCTGTCACAATTTTCTCATCTGTAAAATGTTGGTGATGCTGTCATCTACATCACAAGATTGTTGTGAGGCTCCGATAGTATATGCAAAGTGTTTTCAAGTCCTAAGACACTATAAGAAGTTCCTATCACTATTATCCTAGAATGTGTTAGAAAATATATAGACTTATTAAAGAGATACTTTATTCAGTGTCCTGTTATAATGATCACAAAATATCACAAAATCACAAAAGACCACAGAATAACTTGTATATGATGAAGCCTTGAGTGTTGGTGTAACACATGCATAATAATTTTATTCCCTTTAAACTGCTTGATATTTTGTACCATTTCAGATCCCATAGATGTACATTGTGGTGATCTTAGAATATTTTGGTACACAATAAAGTTCAATTATGGCGAAGGAGTAGTTTGTGGTTATCAGTCAATCAAATTGCACCGTGACATTCCTGTCAAGTAGAAATAAAATTTCTACTTTGAAGTAAGATAAATGGAAGACTGTGTACTATATTCCTTAGAATCTCTATTATCCAAATATATTCCATAATGTCCCATTCCTACCCCATGTTTCACCCCCAATTAAGACATTAGATGAATTTGTAGAGTTATTGAAAGCACATATGTGGTAAAGTGCCCAGGTAAGCTATTGCTGGAAGAATAGATAATAGACCAGGAATCTGTAGTCTGAGTCCTAGTATAAGCAGAAAACCAGGTCTGGGGAACAATGGGGGACTTGGAACTGAAGTGAAACGAATGAAGGAAAAAGCAGAGTTGAGACATTGCCTAGTCCAAGCTAGATTCACCTACCAAGACTGAGACCTTATCAGAGCAATGGGAATTCAGATGTGATGGGCTGAGTCCATCAAGAAGCATCGTTCAGTTTTCCAGGATAGGGTCAAAGAACCACAGCAAATTCAATAGTGTTAGAAAGTAGTCTTCAGAATCACAGCAACTCAAAAGCCTCAAGGCTCAAGGATTGCTGGGAGCCAACTATTTTCCAGGTCAATTTATCCACAGATGGGAGAGTGAACTTTAATTAGCACTGATAAAAAACATCAGTCATTGGATTTTGTACTGGGTCATCTTCTCTTCTCTCCCTGTGTAGTGTCCGAGGTTGGTTCATCATGAGTTTTTATACTGAGTTATCTTCTTTTCTTTCCCTATGTAATGTCCTAGGTTCATAGAGCTAATTGCAAATGTGAATATGGGATCGATAACATATTGAATTTGTGCCAGCAAACATGGTAATTATTTCTTCCAGGTAAAAGCCAGGATGGTACCAAAGCACATGAAAATGAATTAGAAAACAATATGGAGGAAAAAGAATTCATTGACTTGACCCCTCAAAAACTTTATATTTGCCACGCCTCTGTTGAATATCAGAATCATATTGTTGAACAAAAAGAAATTAATATTACAACAGACTTTGGAAGTAAGTGTACTACTTAAATTTGTAAACATATTTCTCCGCCATTTTCTTCCTACCTTCAGTGAACAGGATGAAAAGATATGGTAGAATTGGAAGGGAAATATTCAGTTGGGTACATTTTATTAAATGTGTGATTTTGGACAAGTCCCCTCAGTTCTTTGAGTCTTTTTCCTTATTTGTAAAAAGACAAAAAAAAAATACTTGTTCTACCCATTTGGCACAGCTGTTGTTAGGATCAAGTGACATAAGACATGGAAATTTTTTTTCTTTTTATGATATCAGATCATATGTACTCTGTATGAAAGGCAACATATTTTGAGGGCTAAAGAACTGATCTCAGTCAGGAAGACCTGGGTTTGAGTTTTGCCTCTGACATGTGATGGCTGTGTGACTGGGGCAAATTTTCTTTCAGTGCCTCCAAAGGATTCTTAAAGAATGCAAGATGTGGGGGCAACTAGGTGGTGCAGTGAATAGAGCACCAGCCCTAGAGTCAGGAGGACCTGAATTAAAATTCAGCCTCAGACACTTGACACTTAATAGCTGTGACCTTGGGCAAGTCACTTAACTCCAATTGCCCTGCCTTCCCCCCCTTGGGTGAAAAAAAAGAATGTAAGTTGTAATGAAAGTTTTTCTCTAGTTTAGTAGAGAAAGTTCCTCATCAGGATCTCCTGTTACTGATAAAATGACAGGTTTAAAAAAAATTTTTTTAAAGTCTTTTAATATTCCGAGGACCGTTCCTTTGTGGAAGATCTATAGACAATAATAAATTAGAGCTATGACAAATTATGTATGTGTTTTGAGCTACACTGTTGGAAGAAAAATGCTTCCTTTATGAGATCCCAGGTCCATTATTATTCTTGTTTCTTTTGATACAGCAATTAATGAGCATCAAATGAAGCATTATTATCATTGTAATTCTTGGCTAAATTCATGAGGAGGTAATCCATGGAGGGTCTTTGGATCCCATCATCATCTTGATCATTACCATCACCATCTTAACTCTTTTCATCTTTTTTGCTTTTTTTTTTTTTGGAGGAGAAAAGGCAGGACAACTGGGCTTAAGTGACTTGCCCAAGGTCACATGGCTAGTAAATGTTAAGTATCTGAGGTCACACTTGAACTCAGTTCCTCCTGACTCCAGGGCTGGTGCTCTATTCACTGCACCACCTAGCTGCCCCTCTTTTCATCTTTTTTGATGAGGTGTAAATAGAAATGATCCCAAGACAAGTCACTAGGCTGCTATTATTCTCAGATATTTAATATTCTACAGATTTTTATTGAAAGAAAGATTTTTATAAATCTGCTTTTGTAGATATAAAAAAAGAAATAGAATGCATGCTCATTTTTGATAGGCTCAATAAAAGCAACCCCAGAACAAATCTCATAGTAAGCAGGACAACAAGAATTATATATACATATATATATATATATATATATATATATATATATATATATATGTATGTATGTATGTATATGTCATTTTTCTATATGATTTTTATTTTCTTAGATTAAGAACAAGAATAATAGTCTGCAACTCTTGAAAATGTAAAGAGCATAACTGGAAATCAACTGTCTTTCCAGTTTCAAAGAATGGTCTGAGTCAAAAAGAACTGAATTTAATGCCTGCCTCTCACATCCATGCTCTCTGTATGACTGTGGGCAAGTCACCTAACTTTTCATTGTTTCAGTTGTTTTCTATGATTAGAAGTTACAGATAAATCCTGACCTGCATCAGTAGAGGGCTGGTCTACACCAGGAACTCCCCATATAGATAAAAGTCACAAATGTGCCCCCCAACTCTCCACCACTGCCCCCAAAATAAGTAACATCGCTCTATTTCTGCGTCAGATGACAGCTATATCTTTCTACTTCATGGAGGAAGAAAATAACAGGGAAATATAAAGAAATCTATTTGCTTTGATGTAACTGAATTTCAGAAACTTCCTAAAGCTATATCCTTTTCATTTACTTGAGAAAGAAATAAATATGGACACTGGTATCCATAGAAGAGCTTTAGGCTGAAAATATTATCAGATTCAATAGATTAGCAATTAATATTTAGAATGTCAATTATTGTGGAAGACAAAATATCGCGTTATCCCCAGAGTTGGTATAATGGGCAAGAAGGACAATTGACAAAGATCTGAACGGAACTTCTTTCAGTATAGAAAGGTACCTTATCGTAGCCGTTATCTGATTTGATATGCCATTTTCTGATGACTGTGATTAAAGTTTTGTGCCTGTAGGAGAATTTCATACTCTTGTGCCCTTTGCTTAAAAGAGAATTTCTACAGCTGGTGATGATGTGTGTGTGTGTGCGTGTGTGTAGTTTATGCTGTAATAATAACAATTGGTAGAAATAGCAGTAGAATTTGGAATAACTTTGTAGTTATTTATTTCTCATGTGCCAAATATTAGTTGGACTTTTGTCAATTTTTTTTTAAACCAAGGATTCTACAGGTTTCACTCCGATTGCCACCTAGGAATGAGATGTCTGTAGGAGTTTTTGTAGGGACATTTTCAAATTTATAGACATGATACTAGTAGTAAACCCATTCTCCAGTATTCAATAGGGCAAATAATTGTTTTGTCATTCCAACTAATGTCAATGAAAAGTGTCCTTAGTGTAATCTCCAAATTATGATTCCACTTAAATCCAGGGGTACTGGGAAGAGGAGCACAGCGGATAGAGCAGGGCCCTATAACCACTTATTGAACTAGATTTACCCAAATGTATCAAAACATAAAGAAAAATCTCTGTATCTCATTAAATATCTAATTAAGTTTAGTCAAACATGCATTTGTTAAGTTCCTGCTACTAGCAGTTACTGTGTTAGGTCCTGGAAACATAAAAACAAAACCCCAGGACCCATCATCAAGGAGTTCACATTTTATTTGGGGAGAAACATACACAATACAGGTGAAATACAAATAAAGTAAATGGAAATTAGTTTTCAGAGAAGGAGGATACTAGGAACCGAGGGAAATCAGGAAAGACCCTGCAAGGGAAGTAGCGTTTGAGCTGGTGTTGGAGAAAGATGAGTGGATTAAATTCAGTCAATCATTTTCTAATTAAATGGTATCAAGAATTGAACCAGGCCTAGAATTACCAAACTGCTTATTCATTGATGAATTCAGGTATGTTTCAAATTTGCACTCACTAATCCACACTAACATTTTTATATTCTTTATCTCCATTCCTTTAATAGGTCCTGAAAAACCCAGCAATTTGAATTCTACATCAATAGGTGAAAGAGAAATTGAAATTTCTTGGGATGCACCTCCAGGCCATATTGATGGCTTTTTCATCTACAGAGACAATGGTCGTGGAGGTAATTTGTAATCAGTTTAATTTCAGGCCATTCTATGACCTTCCTGGGAATCTTGAATGAATCACATTACCATGGAAACATCTATTCAGCGAGGGTGTTGAAACTTGCAACACTACCATATTACCTGCTCCATTATCTACTATAATACAACCATACTACCAACTACCATAACCTCTAGGATTCCCTGACTAATTGTAGCTAAAGTAGCTAATTGCAGGTCATTTGCAAAATTATCTAATCTTTCTAAGATATTATATTCCAATTCCAAGATCTTCAATCAAGTCAATTAAAAGGAATTTATCAATCTTTTACTATGTGCCAGAAATCGTACTAAAGCTGGAAATACAATGACAAAGGCAAAATAATCTTTGACCTTCAGTCAATCAATCAGTCAACAAGCATTTGTTGGTTGCCAAATACTGTGCCAGGTACTGTGTTGAATAGTGGGCATACAAAGAAAGACAAAATATGGTTCATACTCTCACAGAGCTCACATCCTTTTAAAAATATTTATTCTGTTTTTTAAATCAACAGACATTTATTTTCTCTTCTTTCCTCCCTTCTCTGGCAAAAAAGTGAATGAAAGGAAAAATTCTTATAACAAATATGCAGTCAAGTAAAGCTATCCCCACATTGGCCATGCCTCAAAATGGATGTCTTGTTCCACACCCTGAGTCTATCATCTCTATGTCAGGATGTGGCCAGCATGCTTCTCTATCCAATTTCTGGAATCATGCTTGGTCTTTGCATTCATTTTAGTAAGGAGTTAACATTCAAATAGGGGAGGCAACAGATTAATGACTGTGTACAAAGAATATACATACAAGTTTGCTGAAAGGTAACCTCAAATGGTAGGTAATAACATATATATATATTATGACATATATATAACATGCATATATTGCTTATATGTACATATATATTTACAAATGTGTGGCTCCCTTGTTAAAATGTTGCCATATACATGTACATGTGCATGCATATACACATATGCATGCATGCAAAACACATATACATTTATCAACACATATGTGTGTGTATACTCATGTGTGTGCATGTCCATACTTATGTATATACATTATAAATATCAATTTGATTCAAGGTAAACTTAGCCTTGTGGGGAACAGAAAAGATGTTCTGCAGAAGGTGGCACTTAAAACGTGTCCTAAATGAAATCAGGGACTCTAAAATGAAGAAAGCATTCCAGGAATGGAGTACAGATACAGGGAAGAGATGGGAGAGGAAATATTTTACATAAGGAGCAGAAAGAAGGTAGATGTTGTTAGACATAGAATATATAGAAGAGAATATTATATAAGAAGGCCAGAAAGGTTAGAAGGGGCTAAGTGGTGAATAAACAGAGAAATATGTATTTAATCCTATAGGTAATAATGCTAATAATAGTTAAGATTTATGTAGTGTGAGGTAAGGGATGAGTTCTGTTTCAAATATGTTGAATTAGATTCCTATGGGACATCAAATTCTAAGTGTCCAACAGACAGGTCCTGTGATATGAGAATAGAGCAAGGGTGGAGAACCTGTGGCCTCAAGGCTACATATGACCCTCTAGGTCCTCAAGTGTGACCTTTGACTGGAAAAGGTCAAACTTCTGGACCTGGAGGGCCACATGTGGCATCAACGTTGCAGGTTCCCTACTCCTGAAAGGTTAGGAGGGAATCAAGGACTGAATATACACATTTTGGCGTCATCTGTGGTCATTGAACCCATCAGAGCCAGTGGGAGCATCTTATGAGAGAATGTGAGTAAAAAAAGAGAGGAAGGCTCATGACAGAACCTTGCTAGACACCCACAGTTTGTGGACAAATGAAGTTCCAGCAGTGGAGACTAGGAGAGATCATGCAGAGAGGTAAGAGAACCAAGATAAAACAGAAAGCACAGAGCAGAGAAAAATATCCAGGGGAGAGAATGTTGACACAGTGTCAAATGTTGAAGAGAGGTCAAGAAAGATGAGAACTGAGAAAAGGTCTTTAGATATGGCAATTAAAAGATCCCTGGTAACTTTGCAGAGGACAGTTGTAGTCACATACTCTGTATGAAAGCCAAATTTCATGGATTTTTAAAAGAGTTAGAGGACAGAAGGAGGAGATATTGAATGTAGAAGAATTTATAAGGAATTTACATTAGAAGGGGAAAAAAGATAAAGATTGATGGCTAGCATGAATAAGATTGGGTGAGGTTTTTTTTTTAGGACTAGAAAGATTTGTTTTGTTGCTAGGCAGCAGAGAAAGATTTATCAATAAATAGGAAGAGAATGAAAATTGGAGAGGAGGGCATAATGAGAGGGACAAAGAAACAGAAATATTGGAATTCAGAAATAATGGATGACTAAACTTCTGATTTTAAGGAATTTGCTGTATTTTGCAACTGCCAGTCTTTCTAGAATAAGGAGGACCAGGGTTCAGTTTCTGGCACTTGGTAGAGGTGCAAACCTGGGCTCTGACCTTCGGTTTTCTTATCCATAAAATAATAATAATAATAAAATAATAATTTACATGATGCTTTTGTAAAGTGCTTTACATATAGCACTTAATTGTGATGAGGATAGTGAGGCTAAGTGAAATTAAATGATTTTCCTATGTTGATACAGTAAGGGTTAAAAGTAGGATTCAAATCCAGATCTTCCCTTATTCCATGCATTACAGATCGAATGAGAAAATATTTGCTAAAAAGAGCTTAACACAGTGCCTGGCACATAGTAAGTGGTATATAAATATTCTTATTCTCTTTCCCTCTTCTCCTTCTCCATTACTTTTATATCTGGAGCTTTTAAACTTTTGTGTGAGTATGTGGTGTGGACCCTTTTTGAAGTCTGCTGAAGTCTATTGTCCACTTCTTAGAATAATGGTTTTTAAATGCATAATATTAAATAGGATTAGAAAGGAAATGAAATTATATCGAAGTACACTAATTACAGTTTTTAACAATAACAACAAAAATTCAGGAACCGCACATTAACAGTCTTTCTTACAGGTCATGTTTGACTTTGAAGGATAAGCGGAGAGAAGAGTAATGTGAATTTCAGATCTGAGAACCAGCATGAACTAAAAAAGGGAGGAACCATATGAAAATCTATTTTAGAAACATCATCATATGTTATTAATATAATTATAAATTTAAATTAATGTTGTAGAGCAACAATTTGCACTTAGTTCTTAATCAGGTATTACCTTGGATCATTTAACATTATTTAAAACCCCATTTAAATATGTATAACTATTGAGATACCTCCCAAATTATTTGCATGTTTAAAGTTTTTTGTTTTGTGTTTTACAGTTTCTTATCTATTTGAATGGGCTAGGATCTACAATTGAGTTAAATAGGAAGTAGACTAGAAAGTGATATGATGGGTAGATATGACTAATTCCATATAGCATATGATGTGGCAGAAAGAAGCAGACAGTAGGAAAAGAAAGTAGTCTAGAATGCTGGGAGTTTAGACACCGGGAAGCACTTTTCTAATCTAATATGTTGGGGGACAATATTAGGAGTTTATTGAGAAGGTCTAAGTAATGTATAGGATCAGGAGCCCAGGTCAACTATCTGGTCCATGAGAGGTTAGGATATAGCCAAGTTTCAGAATAAAAAGACAAGAACATCAGCATCCAGAATGTTGTCTAATACAGGAACTCGAGGAGAGTTTATTTTTGTTTTGAAGGATAAGAAGCAAAGAAAAGGGATGTGACTTTCAGGTCTGAGGACCAACACCAGCTAAGCCATGGAATGTGACTGCATACTTGTGAAAAGATGTTTACATTTAAAAATTTTCCCTGTGATTTTGATAAAATTGAATTAATGTTTTAGAGCAACAAGATTGCATTCAGTTCTCAACTCTATATTAAATTTGGATCTTTGAATAGTATTCAGAATTATATTTAAACACATGTAACTGTCAATTTTTAAAATGTTTCTATTTTTAAAAACAGTGCAAGTTCCACCACATACTACCCATTATACTCTGTCAGATTTGGAGCCTTATACACAATACCATATATCAGTAAGTGCCTTTAATAATGGATTGATACAACGGGAGGGACTTCGTGTGAGCAGATCATTTTGGACACATATAGCAAGTAAGTCATGTTTGTTTTCTTGTTTTATCAATGACATAATTAAAACTTTTGAATGTTCTATCTATAATAATCATGTTATATTTGAACAGGGTATTTGTTAGTTTAATACGTTTCATTTGCATATCATGTTCCTCACAACCTCCCTATGACCTGGATAGTAATACCTTACCTTGAATATTAGTAATGAGTAACTCTTGTCTCAAAATTAATGAGTCACTTGGGGTGGCTAGGTGGTGCAGTGATTAGAGCACAGGCCCTGGAATCAGGAGGACCTGAGTTCAAATTTGACCTAAGACAACACAAAACTAGCCGTGTGACCTCAGGCAAGTCGCTTAACTCCAATTGTCCTACCTTCCCCCTCCAAAAAGCACACACACAAAAAAGATTAATAAGTCCCAAATGCTTTCCTCACTTCAGCCTCCACAATAATCAGGTCTAGAAAACATTTGATTAATCTAGAACAGCAGTTCTCAACCTGTGGATCGCGACCCCTTTGGGGGAGGAGTTGAACGACCCTTTCACAGGGTTCACAGGGGTCGCCTAAGACCATTGGAAAACACATATTTCTGATGGTCTTAGGAACCTAGACTGCTCCTCTATCCATCTCCAGGCAGGTCCGCCCACATGCAGATACGCCCACATATGAGTATTAAAGGGTCCTGGCATTAGGAAGGTTGAGAACCACTGATCTAGAAGAAGGTAGCACCTAAGTGGTAGAAGAACCTACCCAGGCACATAGGCTCAGGATAAATGTCTTCCTTAAAGTCTGACTTAAAGTGAAATGTGGTATAGATCAGGGCACCGAGTTAAAAATTCTGGGTTCCAGATCTACAATTGTCCCATTCTGTGCATGCTCACAAATATTGAGGCACATTTGTCCCCCCTCCCCCCTCCACATTGGAGAACACGTTCAAGTCTTTAGTAAAAACATAACGTCAAACATGCAGAACAAGGATTGGTCCAGGTTTGTGGAGGCTCTGTAACGACTTCTCTCTCCTGCTAAATCAACATTTTTTGACTTCTCTAATCTAATAGTACCACCATTTCATTGTGTGGGAATACAGAGGAAATAAAGAGAAGCTAAAACAATTAGGTTTAGTAAAATACATTTATTGTATTCAAAATTGTTCAGAAAGAAGTTAACAATAATTTCTATTTTTGGATATAGTCATTAAAAAAACTTATTCCATTTTTATGTTACAATGAGTTTACGAAATAAAGTTTTAGAGTCAAACTTTTTAAAAATCTCAATCAAAGCATTTTTCATTTTAAAAATACAGTTTTGAGATCAGATCTTGGAAGGAAGAGGAATCATTTTATAGTAAAACAAGTTTTGTTTGCTTTGTTACAGCGTCCCTGTAAATAGTTACCCCTTTTGCTCTATCATCCTCAAATCTTCTTGAATAGTGATAAAATTCAAATTTTATTTCTTAAACTTAACATCTAAGTAAAATATACCATCGTATTAAAATACTGTTTAAATTGTTTTTATCAGCTCTGTCCCCAAGAGATCATTGGTTCATATTGGAAAAAAAAATTTTTTTTCTTAAGAGATACCATATCTAATAGTGACTAGAATAGAGAATATTGAACTTGCAGTTAGGAAGACTTGAATTTTCTGTCTTTGATACCTACTAGCCTTCTATTTGTGGACAATCAGTTTCCTCATCTGTAAAATGGAGAAAATAATTATATAGTGCCTATTTCACAAGGTTTTTATGAGGTTGAAATGAGCTAACATATGTAAAGTATCCAGCAACAGCAATTTTCAGAAACTACATAAATGTTAATTATAACTTTTATTATTAGCATAGAAAAATATGCATGAATATTGCATATATGTAACTTGCTTTACCATAGTCTTTAAGTATTTAAAAATAGAAAATCATCAAATTTATCGATTTGTCCGTTTCTCCATCACAGCATGATGATAGTTGTGATTATAAAAATAATCATTATAATAGCAACAACAGCTTGCCTTTATAGAGAGCCTCTTACGTGCTAGATACGTGCTAAATGCTTTTACCAGGATTTTCTCATTTGATCTTCACAACCATTCTGTTAGCCAAGTGCTGTTATTATTTCCATTTGACAATTGAGGAAACTGAGGCAAACAGAAGTTAAGTGACTTCCCCAGGGTAACATAGGTAGCAAGTATCTGAAACCAAAATCGAACTCAGATCTTCCTGACTCCAAGCCCAGAGGTCTATCCGCTGTACCACCAACTGCCTTTAATATATAATTGAAATATAGTGCTTTTATAGTCCTTTAACTTTTGCAGAGGGGTTCATTTATATTACCTCACTTGAATTTCATAAGGCTATAAAGTAGACACTATGGATTTTATTATCTGCGTTCTACACAAGAGGAGACTGAAGCTAGGAATAGTGAAGTGATTTTTCCTTGATCACGTGATTTGTAAGTGTTAGAGGCAATGTTTGAACTTAGGTCTTTCAGTGTCTAAGTCTTAACACTTTTCCCTTTCCCAAGTAACTAAGCCTTACCCCTTTATTCACTGTCATTTAATATTTTTTATACCATTTTGACCAAAATCTTTCTAAGTTCCTTTAAGAAAACACTTTTCTACATTCTTTAATAGAGAATACTAAAAATCCATTTAACTTTTTTTTTTTCTCAATGACTCAGGACAGGCCATCGTATTTTGTGACAGTGAATTGGACAGGGATTTTGCTTTAATACCCCCAGCCTTCTATGTTTTCTTATTTCTTCTGCCTGAGATTCCTTCTCAATATTATCCTTCATTGTGTTCTACTATAGCTGATCTATTGCCTTATATTACACAATCAGTAGGTTTTTATAACTACAATTAGTCACTCTCTTCTGAAATTACAAATAGATTCTTAAGGGTTGAGGGTGCTGGAAATCTATATTTCTAAATTAATCAGCATTATTATAAATAAGCGAAGCCTGAGAACTCACAAGTTCAAGATTTTTTTCAGGTAGTATACTAAAGTTTCATGGCTTTTAGTTCTAGTTTTCTTGATGTGATGCCAAATAATCCCAACAGCATTTAAGGGTGAAATTGGAAAAAGGACAACAGAGACCATTGTTAAGATTTATAGGACAAACTTTTCTCCCTATCATAAGTGGTAGCCACGCCATTACATTAAAAGTCTAATATCACAGTCCAGTCCCTAATTTACTAAATGATGATGTAAACATGACAATAAAGAAAATGGTCATGGTTGCTGTACCACACCATGTCTGTGGAGAGGAAGTCTGTGCAAGAGGTGACACAGTTTTGAAGCTATTTAGAGACTAATTCTCAAAATATCGGAAAGTGGAAAAATGTAGAATGTTTGGGGGAAAAAATCACTGATAATAATTACTACCAAAACAAAAAACTGGAAAACAGTTATATTGATCTAGCTACTTACTTTCTCACTTGTTAAAAAAAAATCGTGAATATTTACCAAATAAAAAGAACATCCCTGATAAATGAGGCACCAGGAAGGCTTTCACAAATAACATTCTATGGCAGACCACATCATTAAAGACATTCCATTATAATAATAACTGTTAGCTAACAATAATATACGATATTATTTTAAGGTTTCCAGAATGTTTTACATATATGATCTCATTTGTCCTGAGAACAAATCTGGGAGGTGGGCATTATAGGTATTATTATTATTTAAATTTCACTAAAACAAATAACAACAACAAAAAAAACCCAAAACAAACAAACAAAAAAACCATACCTGAGACTGAGAGAAATTAAGTAAATTACTCACGGTAATTCATTTTTAGATTTAAGTCCAATGCTCTCCCCAATCTACCAAGCTTTCTCAATTTTTTCAAAAGCTCATAGAATGCAAAATCCCAATTTGTCAGTTGTTTGTAAGTATTTTAATATAGTTGATTCTGTAGAACAAAACCAGATCTTATAAAAATTTTCATCCAAATGTATGTTTCAGGTTTACATGTTAAGATCATATAAGATTTCTTGATAGACACAATAATGGAAATCATTTTGTTTAATAATCTTCTGATATTAACATCAAATGAAACGTAACATAGAGACACATTCTGGCCAAAGGTGTTTGCCAGAGCCCCAATGGAAGGGACATTCCCTGTAGATGTTGACGACCTCTAGATGTTTCTGTTTACGGATGCTATTGTGTTGAACTCATCAATATAACAGTTATTGCAGAACCTCTGAAAAGAGATCGCTTATCACCTGTACTACAATATGCAGTGGGATGAGCAGTCAATAGAGAGCATTCATTTGTGTACATATGAGTACAGTGATAATATGTATGTACATGTTAATAGACATACATGCATATTTACACAAACATAGATACGCGACTATATAGTATGCATGTGAACACACACACGTTTATATGTAGATTAAAACCTGTATCACTACATTGCAGAGAATATTTTTAAGATGACACGTCCATACTTTCTGTGTTCATTCCTAATCGGGACTAAATCTTACACTGTATGGTCATTAATAGATCGAAAATCTTGTATATAAATTAAAAGATTGTTTTAAAAGTAGATACTTTGAAAAATTTATTTTATATGACTTCTGAATGATGAAAATTGAAAAGGTGTTATTCTTTCTTCAAATAGAACCAGACAAGGTTAAACACATGGATGTAAAATTGACAAGTGACAATAGTGTAACAGTCAAATGCGAGAAGCCAGAAAATATATATGGTCCGAATTTGACCTACTTTTTGAATGTGACATTTTTGTATGACAGTAGATTGCTAACGAACACAGTTTGTGATTTTGCACTGCAAAATCTTCATTTCATGACCAGTCATACATTTAAGGTAAGATACATTTTTAACCCTTAAAATCTGATTAAGTCTTTGTCCTAATTGTTCCAGACATTTGAGAGGAGCTTATTGGATTTGTCCATTTGTTGATTCAAATTTCACATTTATCTAAGTCTCATGTTCAAAGAATGGAGTGCCTTTGTATACATTTTATTGTAATTTTGAAGTTTTGAGCTTCTCAGTTTTTGGAGACTCCTTGATAGCTTTTAAAAAGGTCAAAGGTTGCCAAATGTACTATATTAGCGATTCCAGGAGTTCAGCTGATATTAAACCAAAATGTCTGTTCTACATAAATCAGTCTAACTGCCTCTGCTCTGGGGCCATAGATTATGCCCTTAAATTTAACTAGACGTTTCGTTAATGAATGCTATTTTCACAAGGGCGGGGCAGTGAGGGGATGGGTGGCTCAGTTGCCGGCTAATCACCATTATTTGGCGAAAATGAGCAAACTAAAATTTAAAACTAGAGGTTATTATGAATTAGCAGCATGCACTTGCCTTATGAAGTATTATTATTTCCTCTTCATTCCAAATGCATTTTCTATTCAGGGCATCAACTATTTATATGTCATAAAATAAAAGGAAGCTGGCAAATGGCCAATAATCCTTATGATTGGCCTTGTTTTCCTGACTTAATAGTTCCATATTGCTCAATATCATGTATCAGTGGGCCTCTCTCACCTTGATACCACCCCCTGCTCTTTTAAATGATCTTTGATATTTGTTCAGAAAAAGAAGTTTCAGGCTCGTAACCCAAAATCTAATAGTCTTCATTGTGTGTGTGTGTGTGTGTGTGTGTGTGTGTGTGTGTGTGTTTAATCTTCTTAGCACCTTTCACTGGTGGCTGGGGGTTGAAGGTGGACAGAACTTAGCTTGTTAATTAGGTGCATAGGACCAAGGACAGATCCTAACTCTTGCAAATGGATTACTGCAATGGGGTACATAGATGCCATGACCATGCCTAGAATTGAAGGAGCTCCTAGTCATGCTATTTAAGGTGGAGACATTTTTACTCATGTTTTTGGTCAACTGTCAATCTGTAATTTAAGTTATCAAGTCATATAGTTTATCATTAGCTGACACCAATTAAGCAAGATTTGCTGCTGATTAAAACAGAAAATAGGCACCCCAGGTGAGTAAGAGTTTAAGATGATGGACTTTTTTGTTTGTTTGTTTTTTGGAGGGGGAAAGGCAGGGCAACTGGGGTTAAGTCACTTGCCCAAAGTCACACAGCTAGTAAGTGTTAAGTGTCTGAGACTGGATTTGAACTCAGGTCTTCCTGACTGCAGGGCTGGTGCTCTATTTACTATGCCACTTAGCCACTCCTCCTTTGATATTTTTAGGGAATATTTCTGTAAATGTCATGTCTAGAACTACCATTCCCATAAACTGCTCATTCACTTGGATATACACACATATGTATATATACATTTATATACACATGTATTAAAGCTAATGTTTATGTGAAATTTATTAGCAATATGATCTAAAAACGTTAAGGACTCTATAGCTCATGTGTCATTTAACTCATAAAGACTTAGCTCTAGGAGAAAGTTAAAGGCCATCAAATCCAAACTCATTTTCCAGATGAAGAAAACTGTGGCCCAGAGTGAATTCAGGAGGAGGGGAAGGCATAGAGGGGATAGTCTCTATCCCATCATTTCAAACTCCTTGGATTATTTTCCTTAAGGAAAAAAAACCAAACTGCTTTGGTATAACATTTATTTTATGACATCTGGAGAACTAAATATTGTATAATTTTAAAATTATAACTTAAATGAAAATTGCTTTGATTTATTGCATTGTGAGGTGCATGTTTATATTAATAAAATTAAAATTGTGTTTGTTTGTGTGTGTGTGTTTATTGCATGATATACAGCTCTACTCTTACAATGCCAAGTATTATGGAGACCCAGTTATTGAAACTAGAGTAACCAGATGTAAGTCATACATATATATACATATAAAAGTATTAAATATAGCTTATTGGTACTATTGTTGACAATATTGTGTTGTTAAAAATGTAGATTTTTGTGTTTTAAAGAGATATACTCATGTTTATAACCTCTCAAATTGTTATTTTTAAAAACAGAATTTTCTTCACAATGTCATATCTATATTGTGGGGGTAGATAGAGGGTATGATGCCCGATAGCAGGCAAATGAAAGTGAAGGGATGTTTAATGGGAAGGAAAATATATTTCTGAGATTATTCATAGAATGGAACTTTTCTTGGTGGAGATTCTGGGCCAGCTTGGTTTGGGCAAAATGGCCTTTGTCATCCCTTCTAATTGGGAGAATCTAGGAAAGAATAGACAGAATGATAAGATTTTGTCCCTCTGAGCATCCCTCCAAATGACATAGATTAAATCTCCTCCCAGATTTAGTGGATAGTTCTTAAGATTGTCTTGATCAAGAAAAGCAAAATCTATCCCTAACAATGAGCATGGTGATATTTCCTTTTTAAACTTATCTAGGATAGAATTGTCCTGGGATGACAGAGTCAGTTGAACAAAGAGCTGTCTGTTGCATTTTCCCCATCTGTTATGTGGGGAGTAATATTAGCAGCTACCTCCCAGGGTTGTTATAAGGATAAAATGAGATAATAGTTGTAAAATGTTTTGGAAACCTTAAAGCATTTTACAAATGTCATTGTCATTATTATTATTATAAATAGTAATTGGAATAATGATTTTTAAAAAATGCATCTCAAGGGAATCTTTATACTCAAAATGAATATAAGGAAGGAGTTAATTGTTACAGAAATTAAAACAGAAAGGCAAAAGACAGTAGGAAGAAACTTGTAGGCATAGGCTAAAGGTATGTATGACCAGTAAAAGTTCCTATGGTTTTTCTTAGTTCTCTTCCCAAAAACAACAGGGTTACTCATGTATATGAAATACCTGTTGAATTGAATTAAGAATTGAAATTATTGGCATGATAGATCCCAGTAAGAAGAGGAAGAAAAGTATTGCATAATAGAGAACTAGCCTCAGATTCAGAAAGACAAGGTTTTAAACCCCTCTACTAACACATACTGTGTTTGTGGCCCTAGGAAAATAACAGTCTCTCTGTGCCCTAGTCAATACTCTATGAAAGTAAATTTGAGAGAAAGAGCTAACCAATATCAACCAACTTCCCCCAGGAGTTCTCTATACCAATGAAACCGTATTCCCTATCTATATGTGTTGAATTTATCTATATCTATATCTATATCATACTGTGGTATTTAAATGCATCCCTGGTAAAGGGACTGGAGATATTAGGGAGCCTGAAGACTCACCGGAGTTAGGGAAATATGTCTGCCCAATGCCTGAAGCCTCTCACATCACATTATTTAAAAAGTCATCTATTTCTTCTATGCATAAGGTCAGCCCAAGGTATATTCCTTCCTACCTGTTGGGATAATAACAAGGTTACACCTCTCTTCTAGTTCTGTAATTCTAGAATTCTTTAAAAAAAATAGATGTTAAGATAGGAGAGAGGCTTTGAGGAATTCCAAATACACAATGTTTTTGGAAGTGAATTAGGATTATAATTCAGTTTAATTAGTAAAAATAATGCCAGCCATTATTTTACTAGATGGCATTTTCCCTGAGGGTTGGGATTCTGCCAGTTTTCTTTTCTGTAAATCTAGTATGGAGTATAGTACCTTTTACTAAATAGTCACTTAATGAATGTATAACTTGACTTGAATTAACATTGCAAAAAGTTTTTATATACTCCCTGATCTGTACACATGTGGGCGTTGTTTATATGGAAAGACTATTGACTTAGGTCCATATACTACTTTAGTCTTATGAATGAATATTTTTAGATTAGTGATTTTTTTCAGGTGACTTCAGTTGGTACAATATTAAATAGGAGGGCTATATAGGAAATGTTAGTATTCTTAAATATTTAAATAAAAATAAATATTCTTAGCATTTTAAAGATATTTCACAAAAATATTTTATTAATTAAAGCTTTCTAATTTCATTTTCATTTTATAGATAATTCCAAAGCACTGATCATGTTTCTGATATTTTTGATTATTGTGACATCAATAGCCTTACTAATTGTTCTTTATAAGATCTATGATCTACACAAAAAAAGATCAAGGTAAGTCACTTTTTTTCAAATGGGAAAAATACAGTTAGGTTTGTTAACCAGAAGTTACAAATCCACAAAACATCAGTTGTCATCCACCTATCAGCCAAGTGTAGAACAGCCAAGAGGTTTGAAATAGGCATATTCCAGTAGAATCGAACACATATCTTAACAGGTAATTATATATAGATAACTATGGGAAAAATAATTTGGGTTGACTAGAACCTTAACAATTGGAAGATGGGGAGATAGTAATGATGCTTGCCTGGTATTATGCTATAATCTGTATCTCTTATTTTTACAGTAGTATGGATGAACGGGTAGAACTTGTTCAGAGAGGTGAGTTCTTAATATTTTTTGCTACAAGAAAATCATTTTTCTAAGTATCTTTGTTAATTATAATTAAATTAATGATGTTTACCATTACAAATGATATACCTTTATATATGATTTTTGAGGTACAATAGAAATTTATGATAATAATTTAATTTACCCTTTCACTCATTGAAAAAAGTAGGCCTTGAAGGATAGGCAGTATTAAAGCAAGCATGTATGAGGGAGAAAGGGAGAATATTCCATAAGCAGGGAATAGCAGAAAGAAGGGTACCAAGAGGAAAACAGGAAAAAGAGAATTGTGCAGTTTGGCTAGATGCTAGAGCATGCATGCAGTCGGGAGTCATGTGAAATAAGATTTAAAAGTTTGGAAATAAGATTGGAAGTGAAAGTTAGAGTAACTCAATAAAGGACTTATACTGCCAGGAAAAAAAGATATGCAATTTCTTTGAAATACAGCAGAAATCCACTCAAGAGTTTTAAGCAGAGGAGTGACATGATCAGACCTGTATAACAGGAAGTTTAGAGTGACATAAGACTGTTTCTTATTCAGGAACAAAACAACTTTTTCCTCCTGTATGTAGCCTTCTTTTAGCATCTCTTTTTCCAGTGCAGAAAAGAATTCATTTTAGAGTGACAGATTTTAAGAACTGAGAACTTTAGTTAGAAAATAAAAAGCTGTATTTAAAAAAAAAAATTACCCTCAAAATGGGGCAATCTCCCAACATGGAACACCAAGAGTTGCCAAACTCTAGAGTAGTTTGACATACTTGGTCTTTGGGGGTACTCCCTATTCCAAGGCAATTCAAGCAGTCCCATGTAATCTGGTGTGTCATGTACATGTAGAAGCTTGAAGAAGTGCTTTTCTCATATCTTGTGGGCTTCTCAGACCCACAGAATTTTTGTCTTATGGATTTAATACTTATGTAGATTTGAGAATGGAAAAATCTAGGAAGGTAGCCACTAAATTTTAAAATTTATTGGTGGTAGAGTTCTTATTATATTCATGTTTATCAGTCCTCTACTGTAGCACCTAGGA
>CM053584.1:77969507-77986882 GCA_028627135.1 Pseudochirops cupreus
AAAAAAAAAAGATGGCCCCTGGGGCAGCTAGGTGGCACAGTGAATAGAGCACTGGCCCTGGAATTAGGAGGACCTGAGTTCAAATCTGGCCTCAGACACTTAACACAAAAAACTAGCTATGTGACCTTGGGCAAGTCACTTAACCTCAATTGCCCTACCTTCCCCCTCCAAAAAAAAAAAAGTGAAAACCAACAACAACAAAAAGGACGGCCCCTGCCCTCAAGGAGTTTATGATCTAGTGAGATAAGGCAACACACAAAAAGAAGCTGAAATATTCAGGTGGTGGGTGGATGGGGAGTGCTAGGTTGGGGGGAACAGTATTGGAAGGTACCCAATGTAGGGGCATGTGGGAAAAATCAGAGACTTCCCAAATTTTTCAAAGTAGTGTTGCCAGATGAAAAATGCAATATCTAAGTGGAACTCCTTCCTTAAATGGAGGTTTTAGAGTCCACGACTCCACACTCTTATCAGAGGAACAGAAGGCAGTGATGAGGTCCAAGGTTGATTGGATCCTGCAGGGTCTTCTAATAATGAGCTTCCAGGT
The DNA here is from genome assembly GCA_028627135.1 of Pseudochirops cupreus. Classification (NCBI taxonomy): domain Eukaryota; kingdom Metazoa; phylum Chordata; class Mammalia; order Diprotodontia; family Pseudocheiridae; genus Pseudochirops; species Pseudochirops cupreus. Next base: position 77,970,052 of record CM053584.1, read on the forward strand.
GAAAAATTCTATTTTCTAGCTTCCACCTATTAATTAATAAACTAACAGTTATTTAAACACAGCCAATGAGGGAATTTGATTTGCTTAAGTATGCCTGTTCATATTAAGGAATGTTTTTCTTTCTTTTCTTTATTTTTTTTTAAAGTAGGGTGAAAGGGGATGAAATAAAATAAATTCCTGTTAACTATTTAAAAAAAAATTTACTATGTTCCAGTCACTGTCCTAAATCCTGGGGATACAAAGAAAAACAGAAATAGTCTCTACCCTCAAAGAGTAAGGTTGAAGCAGCTAGGTGGGTTGAGTGCTGAGCCTGGAGTCAAGAAGACCTGAGTTCAAATTCAGCCTCAGACGCTTACAAGCTGTGTGACCCTGGGCAAGTCATTTAACCTTTGTCTGCTTTAGTTTCCTCAACTGTAAATTAGAAATAGAAATAATAATAGAATCTGCTTCTTAGGGTTGTTGTGAGTTATAAATGAGAAAATATTTGTGAAGAATTTAAGTACTGTGCCTGCTTCAGCATAGGTACTTATTTCCTTCCTAATTTCAAATGGGGAGACAGCCCATAGGTAACTAAGTACACACAAACTGTACCAAAAATAGATGGGTGGTAATCAGAGATGGAAAGAAAGTAGGTAGTAAGCTGACGTCAGGTTACTCAGGCCTATCAATGGAAGAGTAAAGAGTTTCTATTTTGTCTTAAATGAATAGATGTGAGGAGCCAAGTTCAGGGACTCTGCTGTGCTGTGGCAGAGCTGCTGAGATGGTGTTAGAGGAGCCTTGCCAACCTGCAGCAGGACTGAGAAGGAAAAGTTAGGTGAAAAGTAGATACTTGAAAGAGTTACTTACCCACAGGTTGCGATGATCACGAATGAGATGAGACTCTGAGGATGGTAAACAGAGCCAATTTGATTCAGCTAAGAGTCCAGTATGTATGGTGCAAAACCGCATAGTCATTTTAAGCCACTATCTTTGGGATTACACCATTGCCCTAGTTCCCATTCGCCTCATACCTGTCGGCCATTGTACTCCATCCTTGTTATCAGGGGGCGAGTACTGGGCAGGATGTTCCAAACCTCCCTAACCTCCTTGGAACAGGATGGTGTGAGAGCCCAAGGCTTCTAGTTGTCTAGTTCGTGCTACATTGCAACAGTATGGTATTTTCCTCTGAGAACATTGTGAGCATCCTTGTTCCCTGGCCAGGAGTGCATACAACGCTTCTCAAGATGCTCATGCATGTGAGCCTTTCTGGGGTGGGGAACTGATCTGGGCCAGGTATCAGGGTCTTTAGCTGAGATGGCTTATTCAGCCATCAGGGTCAGAGCCCCCTGGCCTGTGGTCCTCTACAAATAGAGACAGTGGTATTCAGTTGTGACCTCATTTGGGGTTTTTTTGACTAAGGTACTAGACTGGTTCTCCACTTCTTTCTTCAGTTTATTTTACAGATAAAGAAACCAAGGCAAATTGGCTTAAGTGACTTGCCCAGGGTCACACAGCTAGTACATGCCTGTGGCTGCATTTGAACTCAGGTTTTCCTGAGTTCAGTCCCAGCATTCTATGTGCTATGGCACCACCTAATTATCTGTGAATAGAGACATAGGAGTTGTTACTTGACTGAGGAGCCAAAGTCCCCCCTTCTCCTATAAATTATCTAAAGCAGTTATAGAGGCATGAAAATAACTGGGCAGTGATCTTTGGGACAAGAATGGACTTAAGATCTTTGCAGTTAATTTCAGTGTTTTTATTCATGAGTTGATCTGTTTCATTCCTTAATTAGTGCATTTAGTAAAATGCTGAAAGATAACTGTCTAGAAGTACATGTATAAAATGACTTTGAATTTTTCAAAACTTTTATTTAAAGATGATGAAAAACAAATAATGAATGTGGAGCCAATCCCTGCAGAGATGTTATTGGAAACATATAAGAGGAAGATTGCTGATGAGGGAAGGCTTTTTCTGGCTGAATTTCAGGTATGTGTCTTTTAAAATGCAACCAAAAAAATCTCTATCAGATATTAGAATAATTCATATTAAATCACACTTGCCTTGACGTTTGATACTATGTAATGAAATTTACTTGGTTGTTTTGGAAATTCAGTAATGCACAGTCAGTTAACTAGCAGTTGTTGTGTGCCTACTATGGGCCAAGCATTGGACTAAATGCTGAGGATAAGAAAAAAAGGAAGAAGACAGTGCTATCTCAGTGTAATAGGAGAGACAAGATGCAAACAGCTATGGACAAAAAAAGATAAATACAAGATAGACTGGATATAATTTACAGAGAGACGGTACTACCTGTGAGAGGGATTTTAAAAATCAAATGAATTTTTTTCCTCAATTCTTTTTTTTCCACACTTATTTATTTTATTTTTAATTTATGGAATAAAACAAGCATTTTTATATCATAGTATAATAAAAAATGATTGCACGTGAAACTGCAAATCTATTATGTATAACTAGCTATTCCTTTTAAATATATAATGCAGTTATGTAAATTTCTTTTTTCTTTCTTTTCTTCCCTACCTCCTTCCCGTATCCTAAAGATGACTATCATTAGACACAAATAGGCACACATATATGTAATACATATGTATATACATGCATACACATCTACAGCTATACATATATGTAAAATCAATCAATACATACTTTTATTTATCAATTTTTAAAAATAATGTTTGAAAAGAAATTTTAAATTCATTTTATCTCCTAGCTTTTTCTCTTACAGTACTCACTCCCAAGGTGATTCCCTAAATGAAAACTTTAGCATCTCTTAAAACAAGTTAATTATATGTAAATCTTTCTATAATCAGACTTAATGAGAAACTCGTCATTGTGCTACACATTTACGCAGGAGGCTAATTGTCACGGAGAAAAGTTACTTGAATTTGTTGTGAGATGAAGGAACGTTATGTTTTTCAGAGCATTCCAAGGATATTCAGCAAGTTTCCAAGTAAAGATGCACGCAAACCTTTTAACCAGAACAAAAACCGTTATATCGACATCCTTCCCTGTAAGTACTTGTGGGTAACTGAGTTACTGTTTATTCACAACTCAGTGTACTTATTTAGCCTGAGAGGCGGTATCTCACAATGATTATGGGTCCAGCCTTGGAGTCTGGCAGACGAGTTCAGATTTTGTATCTGCTACACGTTGTCTCTGTGACTATGGGCAAATCTTTTAACCATTCAGCACCCTAGTTTCTATCAGTTTCTAAGTTCTATAGCTTCTCTAAGTTATAAAATGAGTTCCCTGTCCATTTGACTGGACAGAGAGTTTCACACTAATGAAATTGGGAATATAAAAAAAAAATCCATGTATGTAACATAGTGGTTCATTATTTCATAATTGTTTTTCTTTCTTTTTAATCATAATCAGATGATTACAATCGTGTTGAACTCTCTGAAATCAATGGAGATACTGGATCAGACTATATAAATGCAAGTTATGTGGATGTAAGTTAAAATGATATCTCAGCTGCCTATTTCTCCTTTCCATTTCAGAGAATTGCAGTGATGTCTTTAGTTTTCCATTTGTTTATCATAAGGATACTTGCAGAGAATTATGACAGTTCTAATTATATTCCCCAAAATGCCATGTATTTGAATTCCACTAATATAGAATTTGCAGTAAATTAGATATGTTTTGTGAACATCTATATTTATGCATCTATATGAACTTTTCATGAGTAAGCTTCCACATTATTAAAAAAAAATTGCCTACATGTATTTTTGAAAGGCAATAAGGTTAACATTGATGCAGGCTCTGCCTTCAAGGATTTAAAGCTAAAGAAAAAAAGCTAAATGTGTGTAGGTACATTAGCAGGATATATAGAGAACCATATAGAAGTACAGTATAAGGTATGTGTGTATTACATACATACATATACACATACGTGCACACATATATACACACATATATATCACATTCATATAAACATAATGCATAGGTCAGAAGTAAATACATTTTATTTGTGGAGGATAATGTGAAATTCATAATTGAGAAGACTGAGGAAGGTAGAAATAGGCATATCGTGCCTATACTGGGTCATCAGATAGAAAGAAATGTTCTCTCTTGTCTAATTTACTAGGGACTAGTAATTGATGGGGAGACCACTTTTGTGGCATGGGGTATGGGAAGAAAAAATTATTCTAGACAGCATAAAAACACAGACAAATAGCGTAGATATTACTTCGGCATCAACAGCAAAGGAAATGGATCTGGGCACCTGTGTTTTGGAGAGAAAAAAGCTTTGCTCAGTAATGAATGCATACTCAACAAATATTTGTCCAATTAATAAAAAATTGAACACATGAAATCTAAAGATTAGGAAGTTACATGAAATAATCCAGGCAATGATTAAATATCCATAAAAATGAAAGGATTGGATGAGATGAATTCTAAGGTAGCTTCCAGTTCTAATTCTTTGATTCTACTATGTAGAGTAAGGTAGTGGTGGTAAAGAGACAGAGAGAGGACAGAGTATGGTAGATCTCATGTAGGAAGACTTGTTATGGTTTGAAAGTGAAGGACTTGGATGAGTCAGAGTTCATGCTTGGGTTCTTTGCTCAGAATGTTGAATTTTGTGACAAGGAAGATGTCAATAATTTTGGTCAATTTTGCCAACAACATATTCTGTGGAACGTGTAGGAGAAATCAAATTAACTGTTTAGCTATTTATTTAAGAAATTCAGAAATTCACACAATGACATGAAACAGGCTACTTCAAGGCCTTGACATTGAAAGGGTTGAGAGAGATGGGGCATTTGAGTTGGACAATTCAGCTAGTTCACGTATGCAGTTTGTTGGAGTCTGGGATAGTTTTATATACCAGAGATAGAGACAGTGTCTTAGATCAACTTTAAGCTCTGATTTTCATGAGCCAAAATACACCCTGGTTACAAAAATCATTTTCAAATGAAAATTAAGCTTGTTGGTCATTCCTTCAAAAAAAAAGTTCTCCAATTTGAAAATATCCAGAAAATTCATAATGTGGATTTGCAATGTTCAAAGTGACCTCTTTCTTCCACTGTAATTGTAAGGAAGTATATTTACTAAATTATACCAGATAGAATGCTAGATGAGTTTAAATCCTACCTTTGGTACATACTAGCATAAACAAATTACTTAAATATTCTGAGTTTGTTTCTTCATCTGAAAAATAAGGATTATGACACTGTAGCATCTACATCCTACAGTTGTTAGGAAGTTCAAATGAGATGTACAGAGTTTTACAAACTTTTAGGTTATATAAAGTGTTTTTAAAATGCTAATTAATATTAACATTATTGCTACTAATCCTCCTATTATTGTTGAAAGCTAATTAATATGATGTGCTTGTAAATGTTTTGAGCAGGGTTTCAAAGAGCCAAGGAAATACATTGCTGCACAAGGTAATCTCATCAACTTTCATGCCTTTTCTTTTCCATTTTTACATATTAAAAGGGTTTTTTTTTTTGGAGATTAGTCGATGCGTGTGTTAAGTGTCTATTATGTGCTAATGTACTAAGTTCTGGGGATATAGAGACAAAAATGTCTTGTTCCTGCCCTCGAGGAGCTTATATATTCTAATAGGGAGATATAACATTAAAAGCCAAGCAACAGCATTTTTGTCTAAGTATTCCTAAAATTATGAAAGGAGCCATGAGGCAGTAGACTGTCATTTCCTTTCTAGTAGCAATGATGGCCTTGATTTACGTATTGTGACCAGAGCAAAGATCAGGACATAGAAAGCTGGTGATCCTAGGAGAGATCATGCGTGAGCAAGGCATGATGTTGGCACAGAGTAGGCTTTGATGTCCTTGGAGATGACTAGAGGAGAAGTCTGTGGTTGGCTAGCTAGGGTGGATTGAGGTGAGTTTTAACTCACTATCACCAATCAGGATGGCTCAGAAACCAGAGTAGAGCTCCAAAATTTCCTTTAAAACTTAGCTCATGCATTGCCTTCTATATAAGCCCTTTCCCAATTTCCCAGCTACCCAGCTGTTAGTTCATCTCCCCTAAAATTAGCATGTACTTACATTTTTAGGGTAGCCAGGTGGCACAGCAGATAGAGTGCCAGGCCTAGAGTCAGGAAGAATCCTCTTCCTGACTTCAAATCTTACTTCCTCATCTGTAATATAGACTAAAGAAGGAAATAGCAAATGACTCTAGTGTCTTTGCCAAGAAATCCTCAAACAGGGTCACAAAGAGTCAAACACAACTCAACAACGACAACACTTAGGCTTTTAGGTTTTCATGAAGTGTGCCATAGAGATAGGACTGACTTGGAAGCCAGGAGGACCCTGGTTCAAGTTCTACTTGTGTCACACACTGAACAAATCACTTCATGTCTCAGTGCCCTTAGCATATTTGAAAGACTGAATTGCAGAGAAAATGCTAACCTGCTTTGTTGGTGTGAGTTTCACCACCTGCAAGTTCTTTATATCAATGAAATCACAGGGTCCGTCTCAATTTATATCCCTATTATTTTGTATATCCTTAGAAATGTAGGTGGTATCTGTCCGATCCTCAATGGTGCATAAACTTCTTGAGGTCAGGGACTTTATGTTGTTGTCATGGTTCTATGCCCTCCTATAGTTCAATATCCAGTACATAATAGGCACTCAGTTAATTTGGTTGATTAAGGGCCCTGCCTCCAGGGAATTTAGGGGTTGTCCCTTGAGGCCTAATCTAGAGGGTTTCTGATTCTAAAATGGAGAAGAGGAACAGTGGCAGGGCAGATGACAAGGTATTGTATAAGCCTTGGTGTTTTGATGGACCACTAGGTGGTATGAGACTTACCTAAAATCTGACCTTACACACCACTAACTGTCTGTGTGATCCTGAGCAAGTCATTTAACCTCTGTCTCAGTCCTTACCTGTAAAATGGGGATAATATGATATGATATGATATATATGATATAATTAATATAATATATAATACATATGGTATAGTATGGTACAGTAAGGTATGGTACAGTGTGGTATAACAATACAACACAACACAACACAACACAGCTTAACAAATGTAACAACATACCTCCTAGGGTTGTTGTGAGGATCAAATCACATGTAAATTGCTTTGCAAACCTTAAAGCACCATATCAATTCTCCCCACCACCACCACCACTACCACCATCACCATCACCACCATCATCACCACCACCACTACTACCACCATCACCATCATCGTCAGTAGATGATATGGGAAGGTCTTATCAGTCAGTGTGTCTTTACCTACTAGGTCCCCGAGAAGAAACTGTTGATGATTTCTGGAGGATGATCTGGGAACAGAAAGTAACCATTATTGTCATGGTGACTCGCTGTGAAGAAGGAAACCGGGTGAGAGCTTCGTAATGTTATGGAATCTGGGAGTTGATAAGAGGAGAAAGCAGGTGGGAAAAGACACTGAGCAACATGAGGCAGCGTGGCAGAGTAAATAGGAATACACTGGCCCTAGAGGTAGGAGGACCTGAGTTTGAATGTTACCTCGTAGACTGACTACCTTTGTGGGCCTGAGAAAGCTACTGGTACTGTCTATACTTTGTTTTATTTTAAATGAGGATAATAATATCTGTAGTATCTATAAGCATTAAGTGACAATTATGCAAATACAGAGGCAAAAGAGTCCCTTCTCTCAAGGAGCTTACTTTTTTTGGAGATTCAATATTTATTTATTTGAGTATAAACATAAAACATACCAAATGGAAAAAAAAAAAAGGTAATTTGGTTAGGGAAGCTACTAGCACCTTGAATGATTCCAAAAGTCTTCACATCAAAGATAGCATTTTGGAGTAGTTAGGTAGTGCAGTGAACAGAACACAGGCACTGGAGTCAGGAGGATTGAGTTCAAATTTGACCTCAGACACTTGACACTTAACTAGCTGTCTGACCTCGAGCAAGTCACTTGACCCCAATTGCCTTGCTTTTCCACCTCAAAAAAAAAAAGATAGCATTTGAACTGAGTCTTGAAGAAAACCAGGGTTTCTAAGAGACAGCAGTGAAATCACAGGTCTGGTCTATTATGTGGACATGTATCTATGTGGCCATGATAAAGCCTTGAAATCAGGAAAAAAGACCTGGATTCAAGTCCTACTTCTGACACATACCTGCTGAGTGATCATGAGCAAAACACTTAATCCATTTATGCCCCAGTAAACTCTCTAAACTCTGAGCACAGATTTATCTTTGTGAACCAACGGAGAAAGTTCTTGCTGTGAGTCCTTACACCAGTGAAATCAGAGCTCTGGAACAAAGTAAAGAGCTATACATAGTTAATATTATAATTAAGAGCTAAAATAGCACATATATTGATTTTATATATATATATACATGTATATATATATACATATATATGTGTGTATATATATATATATGTATATATTTAGGTCTCTCCTTCATATATGACATTTCAGCATGTACAATTTTTTTTCTTATTTAAATTTGCCTGTTTATTAGAATTTCATTCTTTTACTGTTTTGTTTGCAATAGTAGGATACGCTGAGTAAGTTACCATCTCACCTACTTCATTATGATGCTTTGAAATATAAATTATGTAACCAAGGACAGGCTTAAGCAGGAGGTATGATTTCAGGGATGAGGAAGGTTCCTTGCCCTTAAATGTATTCTTTATTGATGCCTGACATTATTCCATCAGAGTTTCATCTGTTTGTGCTAATAATCACTTCTTTTTCTCCCTATGATTGCATTTTAATACAAATACTCCTGTTAAAAAGCATCCCTTTATTGAACAGTAGGAGATAGAAATGTATGGGAGCAACAGTAACAAGTAAGCCTAGGAGAGGAAAAAGAGGTTCCATTGATTTGTTTAATCAAATTCTGCAGTAGAATAACTATCAAAGACCCCAAGTTGACGTATAGAAATGCTTTTAAAAGGTTATATAAATAATTTAACTGGATTAAAATTATATAGAAATAAAAATTCAATTGAGTATACAGTTTTTTCAACACCTGTTTTGTGTGTTATGGAATAGAGTCTGCCCTCAAGGAGTGTATGTTCTTTTTTGGGGGGGGGGGGAGTAGGGAATGCAATAAGCTTAAAATACATATAAATAACAAATGAAATCAAAGTAATTTCAAAAGATAGAAAGAACTAACAACTGTTATGGGATGGGAGGACGAGAAGGCTCCTGTTGGAGCTGGCACATAATCTAAATATCTGAAGGACTGGGTAGAGGTGAGAAGGGGAGGGGCTTTTGAGACAGAAGGAGGCCTGTTCAAAAACATAAACATGGGAGGACGAATATTATATATTAGAGCTTGTAGATCAAGATTGTGCGAAGGAGAGTGATATGAAATGGGACAGCATAGTGTAGTGAAAAAGTAAGGGGGATTTTTTACTTAGAGGACTTGAGTTCAAATTCCTAGTTCTGCTACTTTGTAGCTAGGCAACTCAGGACAAATCACCCTTCCATACTCGTTGGTTCATCTGTAAAGTGAAGCAAATGAGATCGATGATCTCAAATTCTCTTACAGAACTAAATCTCTGATTCTACCTAAGAGAAGAAAGGGAAGTGGGAGTCATATTATGGAGAGTTTTAGAAGCCAGGCTGAGGCCATTGTATTTTACTCTAGAATCAATATGGAATTATTGAAGATGTATGAGTGGTGGGTAAATGGGTTGTAACATGATTAGATATGAGTTTTTGGAATATCAATTTAAAGTTTGGTTAACTAAAGAAGAAAGTTATTAAGAAAAACTATATTTATTTGGTGACTTTAATTTTTATAGAACAAGTGTGCAGAATACTGGCCAACGATGGAAGAGGGCACTCAGATTTATGGAGATGTTATTGTAAAGATACATGAACACAAAGTATGTCCAGATTACATCGTTCAGAAACTGAATGTTACAAATGTAAGTTAATTTCTGTTGTATAATATTTGTCAATCAATTGGGGGAAAAGGCTGCTACTATTTGTTGTGGTTAAGGAAAATATAGTATTTGGGTTGGGGCTCTATTGTCCCAGCCTTTATAAACAATAGGTAGGCTGGGATACCTTGTTAGTGTAATTTTACAAGATGGCAGAATCATATTAAACCATTGACCAAAGAATCACCTGTCAATGTAATTTATGAATATTTATATACCTGGGATGTTGAAAGGAGGAAGAAAAAGCCATCACTTATACCTTCAAGGATTTGACAGTCTTTTGGGAGTAAAACAGAATTAACAATTATGAAGGAGACTATGTAAAGATATTAAGTACTATTGTATATTCAGCCTTACAAATAATCAGAGTTCAAGGAAGAAGAGCTTGGATGGTGGATCTATCTCAGGATGTCAAATTTGGAGAACAATGGCAGCAGGATAAAAACTACTGATTAAATGCCAGAACTAACAAGAGTGCTTCTCTCTCCTTATCCAACATATATTATCAAGTGAACTCTGAGGTTCAGGTCATCTCCTTCTCCCTGTACCCAATTTCTCCAATAGTTTTTTATTAACCTAGGTCTTTGTTGCATACCTCTGTGATTTCTCTCCCTCCCCATGATTTTAGGGCATATTTTATGCCAATTAGTCTCGGTGTATAATATTCTGGGTATGACTTTTCAGGGAAGGGAGAGATAGATTTAGGATGGAAAAATAGTTAACATACATTATTTATTAAATGCTTACTGTGTGCCAAAGGCATTGTGCTAAGCACTGGGTATACAAAGAAAAACACAAAAAATAGCCCCTGCTTTCAAGGAGGATATATCCTGTTGAAGGCAAGTAGTAAAGACTACAGTAAAGCTCAATGAATGCAGAAGCTGAAAATTTTATAGAGGGTTTAATTTGTAGAAGTACTTTGTATTACCTGAAATTTCTTTCAATGATATGCAGAGGATCTTCCTCCCAAAAAGAAGCCCTTTGGTTTATTACTTCTAAAGCTTTCATTTCTTTATTTCACTGTGAATCAAAGCCAGAAGATCATAAAGAAACACATGATTATTACTTTTCTAAAGGTTTTTGTTGACTAAATTTCATATTTGATGGCCCTCAACTAAGTTAACTAATAAATAGTCATGGGCAGAAATTATTGGCATGCAATAGCATGCTTTAGTATTATTATTATTAGATTTAGTATATTTTAGCATGCATTGGGTTCTTTTAGTAGACATTATCTACTAATAAGCAATGACAATTATATTTTTCTTTTGTTTGTCTCTTTTCTCTCTTGTGCTCCTCTTGCCTCCTCCTTCTCCTTTCTTCTTTTTCCTCCTCCTCCTCCTCCTCCTCATCTTCCTTCAATAAAATCAACACTTTTCTTGTATCCATTAATGGTTATGCAGAAATCAAAACAAAACTGAGGGGTAATAAGAAATCGATTTGCCTCAGCTCTATATGATTACATCTGAAGTGGATGTTTTCAAATGTCCTCACCAATCTAGATGACAACTTAGCCTTTTAAGGAATAAATCGTTGCCTGTTTGGAGGAATCTGATTCTTCTTATATGCTTAATAGCCCCATTCACTAGCCTACTAAGCAACATTATTAAGAGAAGTGATAAAGGAGGACATTTTATAAAATTTTCACCTTTTCTTTGGCATTACAGTATGAAAATTCCTTAGGTTTTGTAGTTGTACTTAACAAATGTTGTTAAGTACATATTACTCTTACTCATGTTACTCTTAAACACCTTTCATTAAGCAGTCACCATGTGGAAAACAGATTATGTCTGAAAAATTGAAGGAATTTCTCTAGCCTGTTATTAAATGCTTCACATTTGCATGAAGATTTAAATATCTCTATCTCCCTCTTGTCTTTCTGTCTATCAATGGTGATACCTATACTTTATCTATATATTCCTTTCCCCTCTCCATTATTTATATAGGCAAAATTTTCTTTAAGAAAAATGATCTCAATAAAAATACCTTGTCTTGATTAGAAAAGGGAGAAAACAACTGGAAGAGATGTGACACATATTCAATTCACCAGCTGGCCTGACCATGGGGTCCCAGACGATCCTCATCTGCTCCTCAAGTTGCGTCGAAGAGTTAATGCCTTCAGTAACTTTTTCAGTGGTCCCATTGTTGTCCATTGCAGGTAAGTGATCCCAGGAATGGTTATCAGATGGCTGCCCAGAGCTCAACATCCTAAAACACATATAAGACTTCCTTTAAAAATGGACAAGTGAGAAAGAAAGTCAGCAATGAGAAAATTTTATTATTTTCTATGCTATAAATGACAATTCTTTTCCCTTTTACATCATTCCTATGTTATTATTGTCTTCTGGAAGTTTTCACATTTTCCCACTTTTTTTCAGTGCTGGTGTTGGCCGTACAGGCACCTACATTGGAATTGATGCTATGCTAGAGGGTCTAGAAGCTGAAAACCAAGTGGATGTTTATGGCTATGTTGTCAAGCTTAGGAGACAGAGATGCCTGATGGTTCAAGTGGAGGTATGTTTTCAGCATTTAAGGATGATGCAAATATTTTTTGCTAGGAATGTGAACTTCAGAGGATCTCAAAAACAACCTTCAAGGCTGCAAGAGGTAGCAAGTGTTTATCTTTCAGGTTCCTTGGAAGTTACAGCACAAATCACAGTTTGCAGTAATCTGCTTGTATGCCATTCATTTCATCATTGATTCAAAACCATTTATTAAGCACTTGCTCTGTATGTATACTCAACTTGTGGCTAGATGCCACCAAAACTTTGATGAGGATGTTATTTTCTCTACACTTGAATCAGTTTCACAGTTGTCTTCAGCAAATTGGAATGGTGTAGTCCAAGAGATTGTGCACAGAATTGTCTGTAAATCATATTTCTGTAAACATATTCCAAAAACTTTGAGGAAAGATGAGTAGAATATAAAATGTAGATTGTACTAAATCAAATCTCTTTTTCTTTTCTTTTTTTGGAGGGGGGAAGACAGGACAGTTGGGGTTAAGTGACTTACCCAAGGTCACACAGCTAGTAAGTGTTAAGTGTCTGAGGCCAGGTTTGAACTCAGGTCCTCGTGACTCCAGGGCTAGTGCTCTATTCACTGCACCACCTAGCTTCCCCTAGAATTTCTTTTTCTAAGCAGATATACTGGTAAATGAATAGCAGTGTCATATGTCTATAATGTGACTAATTTTAAGTAGCATCATAGTTAGCATATTTATCTGTGACAGTATGAACAGAATTATAAAGGATCACTATTTTGCTGATATTTCCATAATGTTTAAGCAATATGTGTTATATATGTATATATATATATATATATATATATATATGAATAAACACATAAATGAATATGTATTAACTGCTCATATCTTCTTTGAAACATTAGGCACAGTACATCCTGATCCATCAGGCTTTGGTAGAGTATAATCAGTTTGGAGAAACTGAAGTGAACATGCTCGAGTTACATTCCTATCTAAATAACATGAAAAAGAGGGATCCACCCAGTGAGCCTTCCCCACTGGAGGCAGAATTCCAGGTAAATATAATGACTGTACTATATACCACCTTGACATCCAGTAAAGGACTGTGGGTCAAAATAGTCACCTCACATTTCAACTAGCTAATCAAATGCCAATCTGAATCTTTATATTTCAACTCTCAATTTAAGGAAGTTGCATGTGTTTGCCTCTTATTAGACCTGTGTTGCTTCTCAGGAAATTTGGGCATCTCTGGCCTTCAGACATGTCAAATAATGTATAGTGGTACTAATATACACACAAACACACATACACCGCACACACACACACACACACACACACACACACACACACACAGTGTCATTATAGGCTTACTTTGTTTCAACTGAAATCTTACCTTCTCTAGGAAACTTTCTCCCACCAGTCTTAATTCGAGTGCCTTATCTCCATTACTTCCCGTTTATTTTGTGTATATACATACATATGTATTCATCCATACAAAATATGTTTGCGTTTTGTCTCTCTGTTTGGATTGTAAGCTCCTTCAGAGCTTTTTACCTCTTTTTGTGTCCCTAGCACTTGACACAGTGCCTGGCACACAGTAGGCACTTAATATATGTTTATGTGTATGTGTATCGATCTATCTGTCTATCTATCCATATACATACACACATATATACATACATAGATATATAGATACATATGTCTATATATTAATATATATGGACATATATATGTGTACACACATCATATGTGTAGGAGTATCCTAATAATACTGATAGCTACTATTTATACAGCTCTTTAAGTTTGACAAAGTACTTCACAAAGTAGTTTTTGCATGTGTTCCCGACAAGCACTCTGTGAAGGGGATTCCATCGTTATCCCCACTTTACAGGTGAGGAAATTGAAGCTAAGAGGTAGTGACCAGTAGAGGGTCATATAGCTACCAGATAACTGAGGTAAGATTCTAATTCAAGCCTTGTAGACTCCAAGTCCTATGTTCCCTTCTCTGTGCCAACTAGCTAAATAAGAACAATAGGAACAATAATAATAGTTTGCATTCATATGTGCCCCAGTCTATAGCAGCAATTTGGAGATTTAGAGGAGATTTTCATGAAAGTCAGGTAGGCCAGTAATGTATAAAGACATAGTAATTTATTATGATTCATCTGAACTCACACAAAAGGAGGCCCAAAGCCTCAAATAAGATACCCAGGGGAAGGGCTAAGGAAAGAGAGCATACTTCTGGAGATAGTGGTTTGCTGTTCCTGGCAGAAGGACAAACGTAGGCTTGCCCTTGAACTTGGCACACATAGGTTTTGCCAAGCTCTCCACTTTTCTTCCTCGTATGGGGTATCTTAGATGTCTGTCTCTTTCACACAAAAGGCAGCTTGGGAAGACAGTGAAAGTCAAAGGTTTTATAGCCAAGTGGTGAATTCTCAGTCAGGTGTGTCTTATTTATTTCCCACCTATGATGACGGCTATACTACACAGCAAAAATGAGCACAGAGTATGGGAGTTTTCAGAAAAGATGACCAGTCAACAAGTATTTATTAAGTACCTGCTACGTACTGGACATTCTGTTAAGCACTGAACATATAAATATCTAAATGAAGCAGTGCCTGCCCTCAGGGAGCTTACTATTTTAAGGGAAGAAGAAGGAATGTTTGTAGAGGAAAGAGAAGCTATCACAAATTAGTATTATTTATCTCAGAGAGCTCCCCAAACTGGGAAAGGTATTCCAAATACTTCAATGTTTAAAAGTACTGTCTTGATGCTAAATCTCTGTATTTCTTATTCAGAAATGGAGTATACAATACCACCTTGACTCTCACCACTGTCCCTTGAGTAGGAAAAGCAGAGTAAAACACTGTAAAAGTCCTTACTTCTTTCACTTGCTTCTCAAGAGAATGGCTATATGATTAAAAAAAAAAACATAACAGGGAACATTTTAGGAGGAAGACAGAAACGCACCCATATATACACAATAATCTTGGAGGTGGTACGTGAATTCCATTAGATCTGCCCAGTCTGAATTTTCCTAGATTAGCTTCATATACTTTATAATTAGAGTACAGTTATCCCTTCCTCATTGTGGTTTCAATATACTACTGGTTGGCATAAGAAATTGGATGAGAATTTTGGGAAAGTTTTGTTGAAGAAGGGCCTGTAGGTGACACAGAAAAAAAGTTTAGAAACTGAGAAATGATAAAATATATGTATAATATTGTAAAAGGTCAACATATTTTATCTTTTAATACCATAATAATTCAGACTTCTTCCCTGGGACAGAGGAAGGGCCAAAAAATTTTGCAAGGATTTCTAGATCACAGGGGTGCCATGTCCCTAACCCCCATGATGTGGAAGGATAACTATATTGCAGTTAGTGGGTTTTCTTGTAAATTTGAGATCAATAGATATTCCCAAATGTATATATTCTCTTTTTTTCCCCAGAGACTTCCCTCATATAGGAACTGGAGGTCCCAGCACACTGGACATCAAGAAGAAAATCAAAGCAAAAATAGGAATTCCAAGATTATTCCATGTGAGAATTTTCTTAATGTCTATCCTTTTCCTGCTGTTACATATATACATTATTGACTTGATACTCAGATTGTCTGGATTCATTCTAGGAAAAAAAGATTTTTTAGAGTCAGTCCTTTGATATCATCACTTCATTTCAAGTCAAATATAGTCTTTTATAGTCATTCATTTTGAAATTGTGAGGTTTTTTTTTGTTTAAGATGAAGTTAGTCTCAGTGGACTAGTTAGCTGTTAGCAGGGGTATGATCTTAGATTTACCATTCACTGAAGAAGGATGCAGTTCCAGAGGGCACAGATTTTCTTTCTTCTTCCTTGTATTCCCAGCACTTAGCACCTCCCTAGTAAGTGCTTAATCAATGTTTGTTGACTAACAAGAAGAGGTAAATTGCAAGGCAGTATAGAGCAGAAGGTCTAGCTAACCCCACTTTACCCAGTTTCCTTCAGTTGTTGAGTCCTTTGCAAAATACGAAGAGAATCTAGTCCTTGATCCACCCTAACCCCCCCTCTCTTTTCCTCCATTTTGGGTAATGAGGAATCAGTGGAGATTTCTTATACATTATTTGATGTTGTTCAGTCATGTTCAGTAACATCTGAGTCTTCATGACCCCACTTGAGGTTTTCTTGGCAAAGATGCTGGAGCAGTTTGCTAATTCCTTCTCCAGTTCATTTTATGTATGAGGAACCTGAGGCAAACAGGGTTAAGTGACTTGCCCAGGATCACATAGCTAGTAAGTGTCTGAGGCCAGATTTGAAATCACCAAGATGAGTCTTCATGACTCCAGGCCTCCAGGGAGCTAGAAAGAGGGTCACTAAAAATTAAGAAGAAAAGACTTGACCAAAATAATTCATATTAATTGAGTTGCGTGGGAATACATGTTAATGAATAGTAAAAAATTATTTACTATTTATTATGTGTCAAGCACTATGTTAAGTGTTGC
>CM053584.1:77987382-78010215 GCA_028627135.1 Pseudochirops cupreus
AACTCTGATCACCTAGGGGTAAGAGGAACTGTCCCAAGCTTCAAAATTTTTGGTACTGCTATTTTCAGACCTCGTTCTAAGGGTCTATAAATGTTTACTTCCAAGGTGGTATGATCTAGGGAGAGGTAGAGTCACCTCTTTCCTGGTATGTGTTAGGGTCTTTATCCAAGAAGGGTCCCTGCTCTCCTATAGCTGCAAATGCTAATATTTCCCTCTGCCCTAGAACTTCCTGCCTTTCCTCCCTTGAAGTCTCAAATACTCCTCTCTACCTTGGAAATGTGACCTGAAATTGCATATGAGCATGAAAGTCTCTAAATAGCACCAAGTTCTGTAACCAATGCCAACACAAGAATCCTCTGTAATCTCTTTCTGACCAGTTGCTTAATCCTCTTTCCTCTCATCTCTTAGATGAGATCTCCCAAAACTCCTCTTTCTGCTGTTGCTGCTGCTTTTGTTGCAACTGTCTCCAAGGCCTACTGCTGGTGATGCAGTTGTGTATTCTCTGGGCTAGCACTCACCCTGGTGTCATAGATCTCTCTTTTTAACCTCCTCAGTTGCCTTGGGCTAGAAAAAGGTCTCACCCTAATTTTTGGTTAGCTGTGTTGCTCCAGAACTTGATTTGATATATTATTTTAAAGTCATTTCGATGGGAATGTTGGGAGAATTTGACTGTAGTACCTCCTCTACTCTACCATCTTGTCTTTGCCCCAATAGTTCTTCCAAAATTTTTTGACCCCATATCAGACTTGTTATGGGTCCCCCTCTCCCAACCCTCTCAGCTAAGTACTGTTCCTTATATTTCACTAAAAAACTATGCTATTTTTTGGAGATCTTTCTGTTCTCACCTCATCTCTTATTACTCAGATGCCTTCCTCCTCTAACTTCTCTATCATGCCTGTCTCACCTTAAGAGGTGGCTCTTCACCTTGCCAAGGCCACTCACTCCACATGCACAAGTGATCCTATTCTATCCTATCTTTTCCAGGATATGCCCCCTCTATCATGTCAACTATCTCACAATTGTCAGCCCTTTTCTGTCTTTTGCCTCTTTCTCTGCTACCTACAAACAAGCCCATGTATCTCAACTTAAAAAGGAAAACTAAATCTCATTTATTCATCTTTTGCTAGCTATTGTCCCATCTCTCTCCCCCATATTCTATCTAAACTCCCCAAGAAGGCCATTAATGCTAAGTGTTTCCACTTCATTTCTTCTTAGCTCTCTATATTCTGGCTTCTAACCTCATCATTCATCTGGAACTGCTCTCACCTAAGTTATCAGTTATCTCTTAATTGCCAAATCTAATAGCCCTTTTTCAGTCCTCATTCTTCTTGACCTCTCTGTAGCCTTTGTCATTGTCAATCCCACTCTTCTCCTTGATACTCTCTTCCCTTTAGGTTTCTGTGACTACTCTTTTTTACTTCTCCTACTTGTGTGATTACCCCTTAGTTTCCTTTACTAGATCTTCATCCGCGTCATGCTTATTTACCATGGGAGCCCCCAAAAGTTCTGTCCTATACTCTCTTCTTTTCTCCCTCTGTGCTCTTTTACCTGCTGTCCTCATCAGCTCTCATTGATTCAGTTATCATCTCTATGGTGATGATTCTTAAATTTATTTATCTAGCCTTCGTCTCTCTCCTGACCTCCAGTCTCCTCTCTCCAACTGCCTATTAGACATCTTGAGCCATATGTCTCATAGATCTCTTAATTTCAGCATGTCCACAACTGAACTCACTATCTTTCCCATCATTCCTTCCTCTTTTCCTATCAACTGTATTACCACTGAGGACTCTCAACCCAAGTGTCATCACCAATGCTTTGCTCTCTCTCATTCCCTCATATTAAAAAAAAAAGTATTAAGTCCTGTCGATTCTACTTTCATATCATCTTTAGCATAGAGCTCCTTCTGTCCTCTGAAAATGCTACCACCTTGGTGCAGGCCCTCATCACCCCATGTGCAATTATTTCAATAGTCTAATGGTTGCCTTCATGCCTTAAGCTTCTCCCTTACTTCAGTTCATCCTCCACTCTGTTGTCAAATTGATCTTCCTAAAGCACAGGTTTGACTATATCACAAACCCTCTCCACTACCACTCCCCAAACCCAAAATTCAATAATCCAATCCAGTACTTCTTATTACTTCCTAGGATCAAATATAAAACATGGTGTTCCAAGTCTTTCATAATCTAACCTATACCCACTTTCCAGGCTTCTAACCTTTACTGCTTCCTTTCTCTCCCATACCCTCTGAGATTCAGTGACACTGGTCTCCTAATTTTTCTCTAAGAAGATATTCCATCTTTAGAATCTGTACATTTGCACTGGCTTTGATCCATACCTTGAATTTCTTCCCTCCCCATTTCTACCTCCCAGCTTTCTTTAAATCCCAGCTAAAAGCTGTCAATCTTCTACACGAAGCCTTTTCCAGTCCCCTCTAATGATAGTGACTTACCTCTGCTGCTTATCTCCAATTTGTCCTATAAATATATCTTGTTTATACTTTTATTTTTCTTCCTCTGTCTCACAGAGTTTGGTGCAGTGCTAGACACATAGTAGGGACTTAATGAACTTGCTGACTCAATGACTAAATAAATAATATCTCTAATTCTTCGATTCTTTGTATCCAAATCAGTGAAACACACTGCGCTCAACATTTACCCATTCATTCCAGTATTCATATTCAAAAATTCCATTCCAGTATTCATATTCAAAAATGAATAGCTGCTATCTCAGAATTCTGAGTCAGACTCATCACTTCAGTCATGGTTACAATTCTGAGCAGAAGTATGCTGTAGACAACTCTCCCATTGATTGATATCATCTAAATCAGTGATTGTATTTCCCAGAAGTAAACTCATGCCCCTTATACAGGAAGCACATGATTACAGGAGGTAGGAGTAGAGAAATTGATGAATGGTGTTGAGGAGGGAGCTGAAGGAGGATTTGAAGTTCCTACTTCCCCAAACCCTCAACATGTCACAACATAATTGATTTTAGAGAATCAAAATTAGGTCCAAATCCCTCATTTTATAGAGGAGAAAATGTGCTTAGCCTAAGAGTGGGAGCAATAATCCAGGACTCCTGGTTCAGTTTTCTATTAGCCAAGTTGCTGAAATTTGACTCTTGGGGATCTGGCCAAAGTTTACTCATTGGCCTTTCCCAACTATTCACTGGCCCCTATTCTCAAAATTCAGAATGAACATTGAAAAGGAAGTGAAGCCTTTCTATGTTTCCATGGTATCTTCTGATCCCAAATCACGCACCCTAGAGAGGTCAGTACAATACTTTCTTCTCTAAGAAATAGAGACCTGAGATTTCCCAATCCTAGCTCTCCCTTCAACCCCTCAGCCAGTAGGTTGTACTAGGTACCTATATTTGTGCTATCTTCCTTTTCTCTCTTAGGAGTCAGCCTGAGGTCACTTTGGCACTAAGAAACCACCTCCCAGAGACCAGAGCCAGGTGTCCTTCCCTACCCATAGAAGCCCTTAGGTTGAGTTCCATGAACCACTAATCATATCTGTTCTCTTCCTGGAGGTTTACCCACATCCATAGAGCTCCACCATTATGGGGGAACTCTTACAGTCTCACTAGTCTCCATCCTGACCCAGCAACCAGTGGGCTGGGCAGCAACAGCTTTCTTTGTCAGAGGAGAACAATTGATGTCACTGCCATCTAAACTTCCCATCCTAGAACAAAGCCCCGTTCATTCTGACATGGTCATAACTTTACTCACAACAGTAAGATATAAAGCAAGTTGTTTTGCTGAAAGAGAAGAGGACAGCTTGTGGTTTGAGGAAAGAGGTTTGGAATAGGCACTTTAGGGAATGTTTTACAGAACCAGTTAGGGATGAACAAGAAGGATTGCCTTTCCTTCATGAGGTCCTAGTTGAGATTATAGGACATGGATTGTTAGTAGATACAGACAACTGAGGTTTCACACCTTCCTACAGTAGCACTCTAGTGCTTTAGAGAAGGGACTGAGGAAGACCCAGAGTTAACGATTAGAAGTGGAGTAACAGAGAAAGAATACGGGGGAAGCCAAAGGATGAGGTTTCCTTCTACTTTCTTGTAGGGAGGGGGGGCAATTGGGATTAAACGACTTGCCCAGGATCACATAGCTAGTAAGTGTCTGTCTGAGTTAGAATTTGAATTCAGATCTTCCTGTCTTCAGGGTCAGTGCACTGCCCATTGTGCCATCTAGCTGCCCCTGAGTTTTATTTATTTATTTATTTATTCTTTTTGGAAGGGGGAGGGCAGGGCAATTGGGGTTAAGGGACTTGCCCAAGGTCACATGGCTAGTAAGTGTTAAGTGTTTGAGGCCGGATTTGAACTCAAGTCCTCCTGACGCCAGGGCCAGTGCTCTATTCACTGCAACACATAGCTGCCCCCGCCCCTGCCCCTGAATTTTAAAGATAAAATACTATAAGGATAAATAGTAATGAAGGATGTGAAGAAATCATTTTGTAAAAAAGACTATACATATTTATTTGCCACTAAACTTCCTGTGTTACTAGTGGTCCTTATTTAGATTATGATAGGGTTTTTTCCTTTGGGGAGGAGGGAAATTTATTGTACTTTCTTTACGGCGGATTTTCAGACAATCAACAAAGTTTGACAAACACTTAAGTTGAACTGACCTACCTAATAATTTCTGCTGGTAGCTTTTTCCTCATTGAACTTATCAGTGACAACACACACACACACACACACACACACACACACACACACACACGCAGAGTCTAGATAGTTATAAAAACAATTGTTTCTGTTAGCTGAGTAAAATGCTTTGGCTGTTGATATAATTACAAATCATTCTATAAAAAATATAATTTATTTTTGAAAATATCTGTGAGTGTTGACAGGGCTACATTCTTAAATGTGATCTAAATTATGGACTTTTGGCAACCTCATTCCCATGATATTTCTCTCTCTCTGTAAAACTATATTATAAGTTACTTTTTCCTTTCTGTAGAGATGGATCCCAACAAACAGGAACATTTTGTGCTTTGTTCAATCTTTTGGACTCTGCAGACACAGAAGATGTCATTGATGTTTTTCAAGTAGTGAAATCTCTGCGCAGAGCCAGGCCAGAAATGGTTTCATCTTTTGTAAGTAAATCCTATGAGGAATTTGAAAATTTGTTTTGGTTCTGTTTCAACAGGTCTCTGCCTCTTTTTTCTCTTTCTCTGTTTTTCTTTTTTCATGGTAGGGGTTTTCACCTTGGGTACATGCACCCTGAGCAAGATTTCAGTGGGTCTATGAACTTGGATGGGAAAAATTAATTATCATTTTCATTAACCACAAACTGAAAGTTAGGATTTCCTTTAATTATGAATGCAGACAAAAAAATCTTATTGTGAGAAGGATCCATAGGCTTCACTAGACTGCCAAAGGGATCCATATCACAAAATAAGGTTAAGAATTCCTGTTGTGGACAAATTGGATCAATAATTGTGCCTGGATCAGTAATTAGAAACTGATACCATATATATGGTATATATATTATACCTAGGAATAATATATATTTATAAATGTGTATATGTGTTACACATACATATTTTTATATATGAAATTTAACAAATTAAGTGCTAATAGCTTGGAAGTACTAAGACTTTTGGGACACTCTAACATGTATGTTTGTATGTATGTATGTGGATTGGATGGAAAGAGGTAGTCAGAGACAGAGATAGAAAGAAAGTAAAAGTTAGGACTTATAGAGGAAGAATACTTAGGTGGAAATTCATACATCATTAAAAAACTAATTTTAGGACTTGCATAATTTATTTTGGACCCTGAGAGAAAATAAGCTAGAATTAAGAGTTTGATCCTTGGCACATAATGGAGCCTCCCTGTAATGTTACTCTAGAAGTCTGTGCTGAGACAAAGCTAATTACCTTATAATAAGGTACTTTTAACATTTCAAGACATACCTGTACATTTCTTGATACTATCCTATTATAACCAAGAATATTCTAGTAAGGTTATGCATACCTACTTGAATGGGATCTCTGCTTATGAAAGAGATTCATAAGAATCCAAGTAATGCCTGAACCTAAGTGTCTATTCTGTGCCTATCCCTATGCTAGGCCCCGGGGATATGAAGAAAGGCGAAAGACATCCATTGATGTCAAGGATTTTTTATATCTAGTCTCTTCCCAGTATCTAGAGGCAGTTAAGTGGTGTTGTAGATAGAGAACTGGGCCAGAAGTCAGGAATATCTGAGTTCAGATCTGGTCTCAGACACTTAAGTAGCTCTGTGACCTTTGGGAAAGTCACTTAAACTCTGACTCGGTTTCCTCAGTTGTAAAATGGGGGCCATAATGTCACCTACATCAAAGGCCTGTTGTGGGGATTGAATGAGATGTTTGTACAGGACCTAGCACAAAGCCTGGCTCCTTTCCCTTCCCCCATAATTCCCTCATAGGTATACTCTTTTCTAAAAGAAGCAGTTAATTAAAACCTTTTCAAATAGTGATTATAATATTCTGTACCCCTAGCGATCTGACTCGCTACTAGAGAGAATGTGTTCCAGCACCAGCCATCTGGAACCACTGATTATTGCATTTGATTTGAGCTCTACAGTTCCCTCATGTCATCTCCAATTGCATTATTGTAGTTGTGTATGTCATTCTCCTAGATCTGCTTTCTTCATTTGGCACCAATTCATATGACTTGTTCTATGTTTCTCTGATTTCCTGAGAGCTGTCATTCTATACAGAACAATAATATTCCATTGCATTCATACTGTGACTCAGTTTTTAAAGTAGTTCTGAACCTAAGAAGTTCAGAAGCTCTCTTTACTCCTCAAGTAGCTTTCTGCTTCCATGACTTCTAGCCACTTATTGAGTTTGTCTACCATCAATTTCTATGTTGCAGCAAGATAATTACACCATCTTTCTTTTCTCTAATATCTTCCTTCCTTTTTTTTTCTTGTTTAAAGGAACAATACCAGTTCCTGTATGATATCATTGCAAACACTTACCCTGCCCAGAATGGACAAGTAAAGAAAAGCAACCATCAACAAGATAAAATTGAATTTGACAATGAAGTGGACACACCAAATCAGGATGCTAACTGTGTTAGCTCATCTGGTAATCTGGATAAACCCCAAGAAAAAAGCAGAAAGGATGAAGAAACGAAGAACACAGATGGCACTAAAGAGACTGAAAGCTCTTCAAATGGTCCCACAAGTCCAGCCTTAACGGAAAGTACCTAGGGAAGTACATGGATCTAGGGCATTGTTAAGGAAGCCTTTGACTTGCTTTCATTTTTTCTCTTCAAGGGTTAGAAAAGGAACAAAGGTCTGTTTGAAATCTGTGGATCCATGGAATTCATAGAACTAGTGACCACAGTATTTTTTAATCCTAGAGGAATTTATTTTATATATTTTTTACAAAATCCTTTGTATAGTCGAATGCTTATTCAAAACATTTTTTCTACCATTAACTAAGGGGCTTTCTTCATCAGTTTTTGTTTGGTTCTGTTTTGTTTTAAGGAAATAGATTTCAAGAGAAAGTCAGTTATCTTAGAGGAGGGTAACTTATGAGCTATCTTTTATTACCTGAGAGGGAAAACCAATTTTAATCAGTTTTATTATTTAGTTTGGGACATACTATTTTATCAGTTAAAACCTGTGTGTAGGGAATGTTTTGAAATGAGAACAAGTACATTTTCCAGAATGACCTCAAGATGTCCCCATTGTTCTACGTAAACTAATTTTGCAGTTCAACATTTGACTCCAAGGAGGGGGCATCAAAGAGCAGTGGTATATGTTTGTCCAAAGTCTATTAAGGAAATTCTCTCTATTAAGTCTTGGCATCTCTACACACCATGTGTTAGTATTTAGTCCACCCTTTTTCCATGCTTATTTAACCTGATTTAAACAGGGTTAACAAATGAACATATTTTGCTGTCTCTGTGTAGTACATACAACTCATTTGATATAAACTGCTTTCTGTACAGGATTTGGAATTAATTACTTAGTATATTTACCTATCCTGTGCCACCCCTAAGTCTTTTATTGTTTGTTACAATTGAAGTCAAATAAACATCTTTTAAGAGAGACAAACTCGATAGATAGTTAACATACATAGAATGCAAAAACTGGAACTGAGCAAATTCATTTGTATAAAATATTTATTCCTGAAAGGTTTTTCCAAGAAATTCTGTATTTAGTTATCAGCAAAGCACAGCCCAGTCTGCTTGCTTGTGTTTATCTTATTGGATGCTGGTAGTTCAGTATCAAAGCATTTACTTCAAATCTTTCAAAAGCTTTTTTTTTTAATTAAATGAGGTCATTGTAAAATTCAATACGAAATAACCACTATGTTTGTTTACATATATATGTCAGAGATCTTAACATTTGGGAAAGAATATTGAACTGCATGTGATATATCATAAGTGATACACATACTGAAACTTACCAACTGAAATGCAATTGAATACAGGCAAAAGATGTTACCAACTTTAATTGCTACATAAATGTAATAGATTTTTAACATTGTTATTACTGTTCTTAAGAAACAGAAATCTGAAGGTCCTTGATATTTTAATTTTGAACCATTGAAACTAAGGATAAAAAAAAAATCTTGCTTACAAGGAGCTCTGTCGAGCTAAGGTCATTTCTATTGGTCATATAGTGTACTTAAGTTGGCAGTTGACTGTGACTTACAGACCACTTTTAGCTTCCCAGATGATTCCATTGCTTTTTATTCTCTCCATATATTCAAATGCTATTCCACAAACATTTAAGTGTTTACTACGTGCCAAGCATTTTGCTGTGTGTTATCATCATGTTCATCAACATAATGCTTTTTATTATTGTTACTGTCATCTTTTTGACAAAGGAAAATATCTGAATGCACCTTAAGAAAAATATTTTATAGTGAGTAATGATTTGGGAGAACAAATTTGGGAAACCTCCTCAGTACTAGGTACCAGGCCTGTCATTTATCATACCAGTTTAGAACTGCTGCAGTGATGGAGTGACACTTGATGCCTCAGTTCTGCACGAGATAACAGCTGCTGGACAATCTATGTAAAATACTGCCTAATATTAAAATATAGGAGACATGTTTCAAACTAGAGTCTTTATCCCATGACTGGCCTAAAACTAGTAGTTTATGGAGCTGGGTCAGAACACAAGAATAACCAACAAAAACAACAGCAGCAGCAAAACAGTTTTGATATAGGATTCAAAATGTGCATTTCCCATTGCTATTTAAATCTGTGCCGAGGAGCATAAAATAAAGATTATTTTTTAAAAAATAGTCACAAGAATGGTTATTTACCTATCTGAAACTGCTATAAGACTTTTAAATCCCCCAGTGGATTGCGGAAAGAATAAGGTAAGTGGTCCATGGTCCTCTGGTCATTGTGAAGTAGTCAATCAATCATTAAAGACTTTCTGTCATTGCCAATGAAGTTGTATTGCAGGCATATGCTCAAACGACAAAAGTGAAGGGAGAGTCTCTGAGAATAAGGCTACATATACGTGAGTCATACTTATAGAATCATAAATGTAGGACTGGAATGTATGCCAGAGGTTATCTAACTCCCTCATTTTACTCATGAGGACGCTGAGGTCCTAGAGAACCAAAATGACTTGGCCAAATATGTCACAGGTAAAGGTGTGGTTTCAACCAAGATCCCTGGGGTACTGGTACTCTGTTCACTTTTAGGAAGCCAAATATGCTTGTGGACAGAGAGCTGCCCTTAAAGCCAACAAGACCTGAGTGGGTTATGAGGATAAAGAGGGATACTATCTGTAAAGCAATTTGCACACTTTAAAGTGCCATATAAATGCTGGTTATTATTATGATTACTGTGTTATTATATATTATAATACATAGAAATTTAAATGAAAGAAGTCAAGATGAAGATAAAATATTATTTGATATCTGAGTCAGTAAGGAATCACTGGGGAGTGATTTATCAGACCTGAGATTCAGGAAAATCACTTTGGCAGATGTGTCAAGGAGAGACTTGAGACAGAGGAGCAATTTAGGAGGCTTTGTCTAGGTGAGAAGTGATGAATGTCCCAACTAAAGTGATGGCTGTAGGAGAAGAGAGAGGAAAATAGACACAAGTGATATTGTGGAGGTAGAAAGCACACCATTTGAAAGCTGAATGGATATGTGGCATGAAGGAAAGGAAGGAACTGAAGATGATGGCTAAGTTGTGAGCCTGTGTGACCTCGACATTAACAGAGAAGTTTAGAAGGAGCTGAGATTTGGGAGGAAAGGTCATAATGTAATGGAGTAGGTAATGTAGACCACAATCTGTCCACCTCTGCTCATCCTATATGATTTTCAAAAGGAGGAGGGTAAATAAGAAGGGAGGGCATCATACATGAAGAAGAAATACTCAGGTGAGGAAATCAGAGGAGGAAGCATGACAGAGTATATTTGAATGAAGTTCAAAGTAGGAAGAAACAAATAATTTTGTCATTGAAGTATACAACAGACTTCCTTTACAGAAAGAGGAAATAGACGACTTTTGGGAAAAGATCATATCTGATACAGAGGCATAATTGTCATTGCAACCTCAATTATTCAATTATCTGCTACAGCTCTCTCTGTAACACAGGCAGAGCAGGTAATAACTTCTTGACTCACCTTAGTGATAATTTCACCCTTCAAAAGGTGGAGGAATTGACAAGGGGAATTTTATTCTGAATATGATTCATGCTAAATAGTGAAGAACTAGTTTCTATAATGGAAATGATGGGAACTTTGAAGGGAAATGATTATATCATAGTCTTTGTGTTAGAGAAGCAGAGGAAATCTGGGCATAGAAATATACTTTAAGTTTGGAGAAAGCATAGTTTAAAGAATTCACAGGAAAGATAATTAAGGTCCCAGGAAGTAAAATGCTGCCTTCCTTGTCTCTGTCTCAAGGTGCCTTGCTGCTTTAGCTAGACTAGTTTGTCTGCCCTGTGAATGACTCCCAGTCAGTCAATAAGTATCTATTAAGCACTTAGTATGTGCTGGACCCAGTGCTAAGTACTGGTGGTGAGCTGGTAGTTGGTGGGATGGCTGGCCCCTTCCCCACAGGAGCCATTTCTCCAGATGATGACTGGTCTAGAAACAGACCTTTTAGTCTGGAGGATGCTGCCATTTCCAGGGTTCTTATGTCCATCTGCCTGTTGGTGGTAGTTATTCAGCAGTTGTTGCTAGTAGTGATGAGGAAGTCAGGAACTTTCATGGTTTCCCCCCTCATTGACTATTGCAGGGGGAAGACTGGAAGCAGATTTAGGGGTTTGGAGGATATTAGTATTTTCGAGACACCTGGGTTAGGGCCCTACGTTGAAACCATAGAGGTTTAAGACAAGATGGTGGTCAAGAAAGGTAGAGGTTCAACTCGGCTGTCATGTGCTGAATCCCATCTCTCTCTTAGGGTACCCTGATTCTTCAATAATACTGGCTTACCTGCTTTGTAAGTGATATTTGGTTGGCAGGCTATATCGTTGGGTTCAATATAACAAGATGAAATTCAGTAAGGATAAAGGTAAATGCTTGTACTTTGATCTAAAAACTCAACACTTAATTGATGCACAATCTAGGATTTTAGAGGACTGAGAGTCCACTATGAGACAGCATTGTGATGTAGCTTAGAGTCAGGGATGTATTCAGAGGGATATAACTTCCAGAAGTACAATGGTGACCAAACCCCTTTTCTTCTGCTCTTAGCTGAAGCATTGTGATCACTTCTGCATACCATGAAGGATGACAAGGATATTGATAAATTGTAGAGTGTCCAGAGGAGGGCACTAAACTGGAGAGAACTAGTTAAAGGAAATGGTCATGTTTTTTCCCAGAAAAGAGAAAACTCAAGCCATCATAACTGAGCCATCCTGTCTAAGAAGGCATGCATGGGATTGTTCCATTTGGTCGCATTGGAGACAATTCCTCGAACAGTGTGTTGAAGTTTCAAAGAGACTTGTTAGGAAAGTTTCCTAATGCTTGGAGCTGCCCAAAAGTGGAATGGATTTTCTTGGGAGGTGGTGGGTTCTCTGTCTTTGGAAATTTTCAAGCAGAGGCTGGAAACCATTTGTTGGGTTTGTCACAATGAAGATTATTTTTTCTGTCTTCCTTTCTCAATAGTCAGCCTAGGTCAAGGTCAAGGGTGGGTCATAGGCCAGGATCATGGGCCAAAAACTGAAAGGGATTTTGTTAGTCACCTAGTTAGAATCTCTCATTTTATATAGGAAGAAACTTAGGCTCTGAAAAAGGACATAACTTACTCAAAGATACAGAGGTCATAATTCTAAGTCAGGAACCCAATTGAGGTCCTCTGACTCTAGACCCAGCATGTTTTAATAATAATAGTTAATGTTTATACACTACCTACTATGTGCCAGGCATAATGCAACTATGATCTTAGTTTATCCTCACAACAAGTCAGAGATAGGTGCCGTTATTATCCCCGTTTTACAAGTGGGGATACCAAGGCAGGCAGTGGTTAAATGACTTGCCCAGGGTCACATGGCTAAGAAGTATCTGAGACCAGACTTGAACTCAGGTCCTCCTGACCCCACAGATCTATCCATCACACCACCACCTACCTCAGTTTTCCTGTGTATCAATCACACTGCCTTCTGGTCCACAGTCCTCAGCCAAGAATTAGCAAGGGAGAGGAGCCAGGACTTAGTCCAACCTCTGCAAAAGCAACTTGGAATTATTTTCTTTCTCCCCCCCCCCCTTTTTCTCACAAAACAGACTGTGCAAAAATAGTTTCTAAATATACATTTCTGACAATGCTGTATAATATAGCCAACTCAGCTGAAATCACACACAACACTGAAGTTATTATACAAAAATAAACAAACCCTTCAGCATCCATGGGAAAGGTTGGTGGGAGCCTGGGCAGTTCTCTTGATGAACATAAACAGAAATCACCTCCCCACAAAAATGATTGCCAGAAAATAAAACCCTACAATAAATCACAAATGTCATTGTTCAATTGTCTCTTTATTTGGTAATCAGAACAAGTTCTTACTGTTTGGCTTAAATTTCAGTGTGTTTGTCACAGGCCCCATCAATGGGTATTGAAAAAATTTAACAGAGAACTGTAAAATCCAAACCATATTTGCACAGGCCTTTTTTTCATTCATTAGATGCAGAAGGTGCATTGAGTTAACAGCCTATTCTGCTCTTCCATATTCTTTATGTTCCTTTTACGGCTGTTCTACAAAGCAGTGCATAAAGGACCTTATGGAGAAAACCCCAAACACAAAAACCAGAGTATTCCTCTCTCCTGTTCTACTCCCTCCCTGAAAACAGGGCTCCTGAAGTACTGTTATATGTCCATAGGATGTAATAGACTCCACTGTTCAAACATGGATACTAAGGACACTTTCCCTCAAGAATCACCTCAAGAGCTATCTCATAGGAAAGCCTTTCCTGATCATTCCTATTATAAAGATTTCTTCCTTCCTCAAATCACATTTTATGTATTTGTAGACCCTATACATGATTGCACGCCACCATGGGGGGGGGGGAAGGGAGGGGAGAAAATCTGAAACTCAAGGGATTGTGGAACTGAATCTTGTAAACTAAAAGTGAATAAACAAGTCATTGAAAAAAAATCACATTTTATTTACTTATATATGGATCGATTGTATCCTGCCTCCTCTCTATGCCCATCCCCCAGTAAGCTTCTTGACGAAAGAGACTTCTCCATTTTGTGTTTCTATTCATAATCCTTGTAGATAGATAGATAAAGCAACTAATAAATACTTACTATCCCCAGGCATCAGGTATACGAATGCAAGAAAGACAGTCTTTGCCCTCAGTGAACTTACATTCTAATGGGGCAAATATATATATGAGAACTAGACAGCTGTGTGGAGTAGATGAAAACTCACTTATCAGAGTCTAGGATGGTTCCTATAAATTAGGCTCACTATGGAAAAAGGAATAAACAAAAGGGACCCCACTATAACATACCTGACAAGTGGCCACCAGCCTCTTCTTGAAGACCTCCAAAGAGGAAGAAAGGCCGTAGAGGAGACGGCAGAGTTTGGAGCTATTGGCCGGGAAACTGAAGGCCTGGTTCTAGACAATAGAAGCTAAAATTTCACTTAGGCCCTTACTAGATATTTGTGGGAATTGGAATGAATGAAATACAGGGCCATTAAAGGTGGAGGGAAGAAAGGAGGGAAGAAAAGGAAAAAAGAAATCCAAGAGAAGGAAAGGGAAGGAGAGCAGAGGGAAGAAATGGAATTATCTCCCATATCATCATCATCATCGTTATTGTTCAAAGAGTGAGCTTACATATTAATATTTATATTACCTTCTGGCTCCTCCCAGCCTGGAGGAGCAGACATGTTCAAAGTCCTTTGACTTGACCTTATTCCTTTCAATATTATCCACAGAGACTTAGAGCATTCCCACTACTACTTGCTTGCTGTTTACAAACTCCCACTTCCTACTACTCTCCCTATACCTGCATTATTTAATCTATTGCCACTCAGGAGTATCCTATGCCCAACCCTCCTCCCCACTTCTTTCATCAATCTGAAAGCATTTATTAAGCATTTACTACATGCCAGGAACTTTGCCAAGCATTGGAAATACAAAACATAGAATAAAATAAAATAAAAACAGTCCCTGAACTCAAGAAGCTTATATGATGGAGGCAACATGTAAAAGCACCTACATGATACATGCAAAGTAGTTCAACATCCGAGGACAATGGTCTATTCCTTAGAGAAGTGACAAAAAAAACCATACAGAGCTGGTGACAGGGAATCTGATGAGAACATAGGTAAACAATGATTGTGGCTTGGAATAAGGATATGACTAAAAGCATAAACAGGAAAAGGTAAATTCAAAAGGTGACAAAACAATGGAAAAAAACACACAACTTTGCCATATCCTGGTTAAGAACTGTGCCAAGTAGAAAATTGTTGAGATTCCTATGGAAAGTCAGTAATACAGTAGCCCTACATAAAGTTGTAATAATAAATCCCCATTCTCCTCTCCCATCTATGTCACACTCCAACTCTTCCACTCCTTCCACTGTGTCTTTTGGAATTCCCATTTGATGTAGAACAGACTTCTCTTCATTTTCCCATCTACCTCTACTCACTAAGACCCAGTTTCTCTCCTATGACAATCCACCCTGTCTAGCACCATATCTGCTCTCAAGCTCTCTAGTTTTGGTGGTAGGATCAGAATACTGCTTGCTCCCTGAGACTGTTGTTTCACTTTCATTACTCAGCAACCTCTCCTGGCTTTGAAGTTCATTTTATTAAAATATTTCACCCTATTTAAATCATGATGGCAAATGTCTGCTAGCTCCCAGGGCATTCTGTCTTCTTTTTAAAAGAGTTCTGTACCTCTCTCCCCTCTTCCCCAACTTCTGCCCACCTAATAAAAGACTTCAATATTCATTGTAATGCTTCCTCAAATATATTAAGCTCCTAATGTCTATCTCTATAGATTCCATGACCTACTCCCATCTCAACCCTCCCCAAGACTGGGCACACTCTGGCACTCAGCATTGCCCATGAATGTTCTACTTCATTAATTAAAAAATATATTCTCCTAGCTGAGCATAATCTCCTATTACTATGTCTTTCCTTATTTGTCACAGCTCTTAAACTCATGCTTTGCCCTCATAAGGACCACTTAGTACTTTCTCAGGCTGCTAACCCTACTCTAACCAATTCAACTATGCTTTGTCTTCAACTGTTAAATTTTTCACGGTCCTATTGTTCTGCTCTGCATTCCGTGTCAATTCCCACCTGAATTGCTTCCACTCTTGGCCTTCTCCATCCCTACTCTGTTACTAAATGAAGTTGGAGAAAGTCCCACAATTGCCTCACCATAGTATGCTATATATTTATGTAATCTAATCTGAACTGGGTCCTCAGTGAAACAAGGCGTTCCTTTTATTGCTCCTTAATTAATTCCTTAATTATTAGGAAGTCACTGCAATAATTTCTGAGAGAAAACACTAGCATTAAGAGGGACCGGGAAAAGTTTCTTGAAGATGGTAGGATTTTATTTAAGACTTGGAGGAATCCAGGGAAGTCAGAAGGTAGAAATGATAATATTCCAGGCATGAGGGAGAATTAATAAAAAAAATGCACAAAATAGGGAGATGGAGTGTATATGCAAGAAATAGTAAGGACCTGTAAAGCCAAGCACGGGCTGAAACAAGGCTCTAAGTACTTCTTTGCTTACCATTACAGGACATTGTCACTAGGTCTTAAAATCTGAGGAAGTAAGATATAAGAATATTGGAAAGAGAAGAAAAGTACAGTTTATAAAGGTCCTTAAAAGTTAAACAGAAAATTTCATATTTGATTCTGGAGCTAATAGGGAGCCACTGAAGTTTAGTGAATGATAGATAAGGGGTGAAATGATCAGGCCTACATTTTAGGAAGATCACTGTGATAACTGGAACTTATATGACCTTTAATTTTAAAAACTGTATGATTTTTAATATCTTTAGTATGAATCTCAATATTTCATTATCTTCCTTAATTTTAGTCTTTGATTCATGGTTCTTATGCCTATTTAGAGGGTACCTTTAAGAGGTACCTTTTAAAAAAAACCTTTAACTTTAAAAATATTTCTTATTGCTTTGTAGATCTTACCCTTTGACCTTTTAAAACATTTTTTTTTCCTGTTGTGACTCTTTATTACGAGAATCAATTCCTGCAGGAGATAGAGAAGATATACTATTGTTCCAATGATAGAATTTTTCTTATAGCCCTCATTTTATGCTCAATTACTACCCCTGCACTCTTCATGAAGTGTGTGTGTGTATGTACACACACACACACACACACACACACACACACACACACCCACACACTGTTTGTTTTTTTTTTTTTTTTACTATTTGCCATAAAATCTTCTTTCAGTGTCCCTGACTTACCACCTTTGGAGGGAGGAGGAAAGGGAATTAAGTGGTTTTAGATTTTAAAAATATTTGACAGGTAGAATTAACTGTCATTTATTATCACAAAAAATCAGAAAAATTAAGAATAATTGTCTTACTGAAAAAGAAAAGTGGATGACTCATCTTTGCTGTCACCTATGTGATACATAACCGTCCAGCATTTGGATGAAATTAAACATTAAAACAATCTTAGTTGAAAATTTTCTTTTCTGGACATGAGATAACCATCAAACTTCTGTGAGGTCTGTGACCACCGATTTCATTACAATGTATCAAAAAAAAAAATCTTTATCCTTGTAAAATTAAACATAGCAACAAAATCCTATAACACTACATACTTCTGAACCCACTTCTTTGCACAATTGCTTGCCTATAGATGATGCAGTAAATGAATTTCATGCATGGTTCAATTTCTGCCATTTTATCTGATAATCCTTTTCTTATTCCAACGAAAGTAGCCATTCCAATGGTAGCTACCCCTTAGAGAGATTTTTTTTCCAAAAATATTCTGTAAAAATTAAATGTCATATAGTGTTGACAATGTCTTCTCCATTTAAATCTTTCTTTAGTGTGTCACAAAAAGTACATTATTAAAAAAGAATTTTGCAAATACTATACAGTTAGACATGCTAGAAACATCTATACTTTTATCCCTGTATTAGTTAACCTCACACAGCATTTTGCTCTAACACTTGTTTCTTCAAATATTCAACTGTTTTTAAAATTCATCTTTAGCATTATTTGACGATTTTCAGGACAAAGAAATGCATTTTAGTTTCTTGTCCTATTGTTTTACTTTATTATTGTTTCAGCAATTTTTACCATAACAGGAAGAACAATTTCCCCCCAGTTTTATGTGGCTTTTTGTCTTTCACGATTAAGTAACAAACTTCAAAGGAGTCTTCCAAACATTTATCTTAAATCTAATTAAATTTTGTATGTAACTTGATTAAAAATCACATAAATTTTAAACATTGCTTAAAAAAAATACGGACTTTTCTTCATGTTCTGGATGTTTAACTTTTAAAGATTTAGCTAATTATGATGACATCTTAGAATCATTAGTTAATATTTCAAAGAATAACATAATCTTAGGGCAATGTTTGCTGTTAAAGATAGATGCAAATTCATATTTCAAACGATCTTTAAAATTTCACATTTTTCATTTACTATTTGTTAGATCTAATTAGATTATCATTGTTTTTACTTCACAAATGTGACTCAAAAAGAGCTCAAGCCAAGGGTAGTTGGTTGTGGGCTCTACCATTTTCTTGTTCACTTGTAGAATTATATTCAATATTGCACAATTGTGTATATTATAGAATTATATTCAATTTGCAGTTTCTCTACAGAAATAAATTTAAGCCACTTATCCATTTTGTGAGGGTTAGTTTAGTTAAAATTATACAACATAACCCATAAATCTACTTAATTAGACACACAGACAGTGCAATCCATTGCAGCATGCCGAAAGTAAATGGATTATTAAAGACACTAATGTCAACTTCTACATATTGTAGTATTCCCACTCATTCCCCCAGGACACCTTGAATATTATATATAGTATGTGATTTTCTAGAATATGCATGAGGTGAAGGTATCAGTATCCATTCATATAGTAAATAATGTCTTTCTTATTTTTATATAAAATAAAAATAGCCATTCTAATGTTTTCTTTCCACACTTTGAAAGGCTGTCTTTTGTACCATACTTC
The DNA here is from genome assembly GCA_028627135.1 of Pseudochirops cupreus. Taxonomy (NCBI): domain Eukaryota; kingdom Metazoa; phylum Chordata; class Mammalia; order Diprotodontia; family Pseudocheiridae; genus Pseudochirops; species Pseudochirops cupreus. The sequence continues at coordinate 78,006,011 of CM053584.1, forward strand.
TTTGGATATGGTTGATGTAGAGAATGTCTCCATATTCCTAAGAAATTCACACAGTCTTGTTTAAATCAGAAAAGTTTGCATTATATAAATGGAGAAAAAGAGAAAGAGGGAGGGAGGAAAGGAGAGCAAGAGAAGCTGTGTGGGTCTACATGAGTTTGTCTAGATGTGGCTCAAATGAGAATAGGAAAGAGGGGGAGAGAGCAGATTGGGGGGGAGACTGCATGTGGGAGAGAGAGAGAGGATTTTACAGTGACAAAATTCTCTAGCGTTCTCGGGTTCTATTGGTTGATATCACTGATAATTTGACTTAGAAAGACAGAATAGAATAGAGAGCCAGGCTTGGTAATAGGGAGATCTGAGTTCAAATCTTGCTTCTGACACTCACTAGCAGTGTGACCCTGAGCAGTCCATTTAAATGGACTTAAATTAAAAATTCTCTGTCTCAATTTCTTCATCTCTAAAATAACGACGGCAGTAATATTGCAGTCATCTACCTCCCAGGGTTATTGTGTGAACCAAATGAGATGATGTGCTTAAAGGGCTTTGAAATCATTAAAGGGCTACATAAATTATCATTATTAACAAATAATATGATAAATGGAGTGATTAGATTGTAGAAACTTAATCCTAAAGGCTAGAAAGCCCCAGACAATTGAAATAGCAAAAATAAAGGCAAGGAAGCTCAATAAGAACCACATGAGTCAATGAGAAAATCTGATTTGCCAATTAGACACTATTTAGGCAGCAAATTAAGATGTAATATACTGAAATTCGATGTACTTAGCATCAAGACAACATTGCATAAAGTGAAGTACACCTGTGTTTGCAAACGTTTCTTATCTCTTTAGACCTGTGAAGCTAACCAATAAAGTTGTTGCTAGTTGCCATATATTGTGCTAAGATCTTTAAAATAATAGAGAAGGATTTTCCTAATAGTACCACCTGGAAATTTTTAGCTATGATATTTTATATTATTCATTTATTTTCTTTAAACTTCCCTCCTTACCCCCCTCAGGTCATTTGGATCAGGGTGACATTTATCTGATAATCTTGAAATTATGATTGAAGGTTTGTAAAGTGATTTATACATATTACCATATTTGATCCCCAGCACCACTTTCTAGATGAGGAAACTAAGGCATGTATAGGTTAAATAACTTACCAAAGGTCAAACATATATGGGCATCTAAGATAGGATTTGGTCCTTGGTCTTTCTGATGCGAAAATCAGTGTTCTATTTACTAAACCAGAGGTGGGGAACCTGCAACCTTGAGGCCACATGTGGTACACCCTTTTGACTCAGTCCAAGTTTTACAGAACAAATCCTTTTTTTTTTTAGTTTTTTGGAGGGGAATTGGGGTTAAGTGACTTGCCCAAGGTCACATGGCTAGTAAGTATTAGCTGTCTGAGGCTGGATTTGAACTCAGGTCCTCCTGACTCCAGGGCCTGTGCTCTGTTCACTGCACCACCTAGCCACCCCAACAAATCCTTTTATTGAGGGAATTTATTCTGTGAAGTTTGGATTCAGTCAAATGACCACACCTGAGGACCTAGAGGGTTACATGCAGCCTTGAAGCCACAGCTTACCCAACTCTGCCTAACCCATACTTCAACCACTATTGGACTTTTCTTTTTTAATTCCAGTAATTTATTGCGTGTTCCATGTGGCATATAGAAAGACTGCAATTATTTGCTTTGGATACTTCTGGCAAATCACAAAGAGGCACTAAAAGGTGAGACTGACATTCTGGAGTAGATATGAAATCCTGAGATCCAGTTTTATGACTGATCTCAGCTTGTAAGCCTTTCATCCCTAGGAATATTTAGCCACTCCTGTTAAAAGAGTTTAATGCATGACAGTTACTATACTAATGCAGCAAAGAGTTGGGAGGGCATTTCACATGTTGGTCTGTTGGAACATTAAAATACACTGAAATATAAAATATTCAGCTTTGAATACTGAATTTCTAATACTGAAAATCTTTCAAATCTAAGTCAGGAAAGACGTTACTGATTTCCCAGTTACTCTTAGGCTTTATTCTGTATTCAACATCTATCTACTGCGATGATTTCTCTCAAGCTTCTCTTCCTCTCTAGTTGCCTTACAAGCTCATTTTCAGTTGTCTGTGACTACTTTGGGCTCCATTTGAACACAGAACACACCCATCTTTTCCTCAATCTTAGATGGAGGACATAGCTTGCCTGAGGGCAAGTAGGTCTTCTGTGCACGCCAGAGTTGTGATATTGATCATGTATTAAAAAGATCGATATCGACAGGCATGGTTTTGATAGAATAATTCAAACCTTCTCCCCTACCTTCTTTTCTATTGTCAATACCCTCAGAACTATACCAAGCAACTTCAGTATTGGCTTAGATACTTGATTTGAATCAGAAGACCAGGGTTAAAATTCCACCTCATTCCCTTGCTATATAGTCATTAACCTTCAAGAAACTCAGTTTTTTTCACATGTAAAATGGGAAGATGTTTACACTGCTTACTTCACAGAGTTGTTCTAAAGAAGTACCTTGCAAATTCTAAAATGCTTTATAAATGAGTCAATTTTTTTTTGTTTTCTATTTATATAGAGATAGTGTGGAATAGTAGAAAAAGGATGAGAATTACCATCTGGGAGATCTGAACTTGAATCCCCTTGATAGCAGTTATGTGACTGTGAAATAATTAACCACTTGATCTCTTTGATCCCTAGTTTCAGTCTGGGTAGAATAGGAATTATAATACCTTTATTGTTATGGGTTATTTCATGTATTAAATGAAATGATGTATAGAGACTGCTTGGCAAACAATAAAGTCCTCATTATAAAAAACAACATTATAATAATAATAATAATGTTAAGATTTGCAAAGTGCTTCACAAATGTTATTTCCTTTGACCCTCATGACCACCCTGATAGGGAGTTGCTATTGCTATCCCCATTTCACAGATGAGGAAATGGGTAAATAAAGGTTCTGTGACTTGCCTAATGATTCTGAAAAATCAGAGAAATCCTTAAAAGTTCAGAAAAACCTTTGTCTCATGAATCATGTAATGTAACACCAAAAAGGGACAGTCTGGCATAATGGATGGAGAATTAGCTTCAAAAGTGGGAAGACTTGGGTTCAAATCCTGTTCTGATATATACTGTCTGGGCAAGTCATTTAAAATATCAATGCTGTAGGCAATTCTTTAAGATTATAAGATTCACTGTATTGATAGAGGAAGTTTCCTCACCTGGGAGTTTCCCAAACTAATGAAATAAAATTTTTCAGTTCCTGTCCCTATTATCAAAAACCTGAGGTAGCCAGGAATCATTAGAGGGAATATGTCATGCTCTGTACTACCCCTTACCATGTAACATCATCTAATGACTTTTTCAAAGTGAAATACACACATTAAGAAACATCTTCGCATATGTCATTTATTTTTCAAAGCTCAGGATTTCACGGTGAAACAAAGGAAGTGAGGCAAAGGCAGTTCATTTGAGGGGGATTTTTTTTCTTTTAAATTCAGGATGATGTTTCTCATCTGGCCTCACAGTCTTCTTGAGTTTTGTAAAATAACTTCTTAAACTAAACAAGCTATTTCTTGGTAAACAAAACATGCGCCAAGCAGTTTTCTCTTTGTTTAAAGTAGCATTAAATCATGGAAGTCAAAGTTCTCTTTGATGAAAGTCAGTAGGAAAGAAACTCCATTTGTTCCTTTAGTAGGTAACAAAATATTTGTTCTCAATTTAAATGCAGGAAGTTAAGGTCAAAAGTAGTCAAATAAATGGCAGGACCGAGTCAAAAACTGTGACCCAGAATGCAGTTCTGCCAAGTGTGACAATTTTTTCTTTGGCAGCTTTTCAATCATACATCCTAAGTTTGAGAAGTAGTTATCACCCATGGATATATTGAAATTATGTAAGTTTTCATGGAAGATGTAAAAACCCAGTAAACTTCGAAAATCTTCTGATCATTATAAAAAAAGGCATGAAATGGACAGGCATTTTCTTACCTAAGATCTTTTGTCCCTGTTATAAAGGGTATCCATTTAAGGGTCCAAATGGAAAGGGAATTCTCTAGGCATAGAGAGGTCTTGTAGAAAGTACTCTTTGCAAATGACATTGTGATGATTGGCTTAGTACATTATAGAGCCTCCTAAATGAGACCTGTAATCACTCAAATGAGTTTGGCTTAACTACCCACACAAGAAAAAAAAAAGTC
>CM053584.1:78010715-78037039 GCA_028627135.1 Pseudochirops cupreus
CTTCACTGACTATGATGTAGATCCCTGAAAGCAATGTCTGGCTTCTGTGTGGTAGTATATTCTTTGATCAATATACATAGTGTACTGCAGTGCTGATTGCATTAGGAGGAGAGGTATCTATAATTTCTATAGTTCTTTTTTATTTGCAAAATGCTTTACTTATATCACATCGTTTGATCTTCACTACCACTCTGGGAGGCAGCTGCTATTATGATCTCCAGAAAACTGAGGCTAAGCAAAGTTAAGCAACTTGATCAGGGTCATATGGGTAGTTGGGTGGCTGAGGCAGGCGTCTTCCTGACTCTGTGTCCAGTATTCTATCCATCACACCAACTGTCCTGGAACGGGGGCATAATAGGCACTCAGTAAGCATTCTTGATAATAATGATGGTTGTTTCTTATACAATTGACAGCATCAGGCTGTCATGATTCCTGCGCTAAATATTGCATGAGGTAATATCAAGTCAAGTGATATTGAAAAGGATACTTAGGAAAGTTTCAGGATATTAATGGCTACATCTCAAGGCAGGCTGGATGAATGCTGATGTGTGGACTGGAGATAATAAAAAGGGCAAGTATTCCAGCTGTGAAATGCATTAGAATTGCCTACAACTTGTGCATGTTAATTAGGATAGAGCAGGTTGATTAGATGTCTATGTATTGGAGTTTTCTTCAAAGAATAGTTTCCTGGAGCTTAAGACAAACTAATAGCTTGTCTTTTGAGAACATCTTTTTTGAACATTTGCTTCCTGATTTTTACCAAATCAATAATAATACCCCGTACAAGAACTGTACAAACAAACAAAACTTTCCACAGACTTCATCATTCATAAGGTTTTTCTCCTCTGGCAGGCCTAAATATTTTTAATTCGAATTTTGTATGTTTTACTAAAAACTTTGATAACCCTAACCACTTTTGAAAATGATGCCTATCTTTTTAAGGCATCTTATAAAATTGATAATATCTGTGAAGAAAATATTTACGTATTCCCATAGATGTAGAGTATTTGTCATGAGACTGAGCTTTATAATTTGGGGAGTGATTTCCTTTAGATCAGGAATTCTTAACTTTTTTTGAGCCATGAACTTCTTGGACCATCCGGTGACACCTATGGATCCCTTCTCAGGATGTTGTTTTTAAATGAGTAAAATAAAATACATAGGATCACAAATGAAACCAAGTCGAAATGGTTATTAAAATGTTTACAAAAATGTTTACAGGATTCAGATTAAGAACCCTTTGTTTAGGTCCATTTTGGAGTACTTCCTTGTTCTCTGTGGGACTACCAAAATTTCCCTATGTTCTATAATAGAGAAAGTATGTTGGTGTGAAGATTTTTCTGGAAATGAAGTTAAGAAAATCCTAGTTCAAATCTTGTCTCAGATATATTGATTATATTATCCTATACAAGTTTTTAACCTTTGAGCCTCAGTATACTCATCTGCAAAATGAGATAATTGTTTTTGGTGGACATTATGATCCTTTCTAATTCTCTATAAATGATTTTAATCACTCCAAATGCCATTTCAAATACATTGTTTGGTGTATGCCGTATTATGAAAGTCAAACTGGAAATTTTTGTGCCGGGGTCAAGGGCCATGAAACACACTCTCAGTGCAGATGAGACTAGGGTGGAGAGTAACTCATTCTACCCACCATCTGGTGGTTTCCTATTTTTAGTAATAATTTTTGCTAACTCAGTGCTAAATCCTATTTCTATGCTGATAAAAGACTACAAGAGCTATCAGTTTCCTCTGAATCCCAAACCCTCTAAATCCAGTGCCCTGGAGCAAAGAACCAGAGTCCTGCCCTAGTTACTGCTAAAATATCTTTCTGAAGGACAAAGAGCAAATAGCCATAAAATTATTTTTCATTCCCAGTTTCAAATGGAGACTTGAAACTAAAATGGAAGAAAAATGGAAATATTGTCCTAACTGACCCCTTGTGTCTTTTCTGTGCCCTCTAAGCTACCTTCCAGCTAAATGTTACTGAATTTAAGTAATGGTGTGTCTCTGCCCCTCACAGTGCAGGTTCTTCCCTTTGCTCAGAACTGCAAGATTAATCACTTCTTGAGATGTCACCAGTGCAGCAACAGGAATTGTTCCGTTGTCATAAATTCACTCAGAAGGACTTCATGGTGAAATCAAAGGGCTCACAGTTAACGAAGAAGGGATGTGTGAAAGGAAGCTTTCATTTAAACACCATAGTTTTGAACATTTTCAAAGGCAGTCAAAAACAAACGCACGTATGATTTCTTTTCAAGATGCCTCCAATGTGAGAGTTAATTTGCAGAAGAAAATATATCCAGACAGTAACCATGTAAGCCTTTGGAAGAATGGGGACATTTGGAATTTGGGTTTCTAATGAAAGTACAATCTGCCTGCGGACACTTTAGACAATGTTGGAACCCTTCTGGCATGATTACTGAAGTTATAGTTGATCACCTCTGAATTCTCCTGTCCTTAAGAATTTTTCTGTTAGAATGTATGGGGTTTTCTGATATCTCAATCAGGAATTTATCACTCTCCTCCCCCTAAATCAGATTTTATCCCAGAAGATTTTTCACAGAAAGAAAGAAGTTGCATATATTACTAAAAATAAACGCTTTGTTTTCATCACAACTGTTGTTCTGCTGGAGCAAAAAAAAAAGTGGGGGGAGAGAGAGAGAGAGAGAGAGAAAGAGAGAGAGAAAGAAAGAAAGAAACCATTTAAAGTATTCATGGGCTGCAAAGAAATCTGAAGGGCTCTGCCTCTAATACTCAACATCTGTCTTTAAAAACATATCAATCACATGATCACTAACAGCTGTTGCATTAGACTTTTAATCAGTCATGATTTTCAAAAGAGAGAAAGAATGCCATTGGAACAGTCGTCGGAAAGTTATTGCTTAGAATGCAAAACCTCGGCCCTGGCAACCAGATTCCAATTTTAAAGAGACAAAACTTTACTAAGCGTTGTAAAAACTGTTCATGTGTAAAGCACTTTGCTATAAACAGCATAAACTGTCCCATATGCAAGAAAGCAAAGGGAAAACAATGAACATGTGAAACTTATTCAAAATGATACACTTAATGTGATATGAAGTATATATAAAATGCAGCCTTGTCCAGGCATCTGAGACCAGTGAAAACCCAGGCATCATATCTCTTTAATTACAGTTGATACTGAACAGCTTGAGCATCCTCAAGCACTTCGGATCTGTTTCTTCCACAGGATATATGACTCCCACAAATACTATTGGAAATTAATAATCTATATGGGGGTGGGAAGCTTAAAATGTGGTGATTTTTACAAATGCTAGAAAAGAGAGAAATGACTCCTCCCACTTTTCATTAACTTGCAGATTTCTTGGAGGAAGCTCACTATGTCTGAGTCATTTCCCTTTCAGGGATAAAACATGGTGACAAAATATTAAAAATACATATATTTTAGTACTGCAAATTTTTCCAAATTCAAAAGAGAACTTCCTTCACCCTGAGTACAAGGTATTTTTCAGCATCCCCAATGTTTACTTGGGTTGCTGTTCACAAAGGAGTTGCAAATGTTCACTTAGATTGAATGGGAGACTGGAATTTACATGCGACCATTCCTGGTAAAACCAAATTATTTATAGTCCTCCAGGAATGTGTAGCATGAAGGGTTCTCTACCTGTCTGCAACTTGTTGTGGAAGCTTCAGTAAATAAACAAACAAAGAAAGAAATAAAGCATTTTCTGAAGGCTAGTTGGAAAAAAAAGTGATCAAACTCCTTTTGGAGGCTCAAATCAGACTTAGAGCATGAAACAGCATATCTCCAATTATGTAGATAGCAAATTAATCCTTTCATTTATATGATAAATATAGGATTATTAGAAATACCACAAATGTTAATTTCATATAGTAGTTACATCTTGTTTTATCTTGGGAAAATATAGAACTTGGCAAGTTGTAACAATCAGTCTATGAAGTAATCTCACTATCTGCAAAAAGAGGTCAGTAGAACTTAATATGTTATTATGTACTAATTATATGTTGATATTATCATATTAATGATATGTTGATCATACAAATTTTATATTACAGAATATATTAACAATAGGGAAATGTATTATTAATGAATTATGGAAAACTGGACAGAAAAAAATTGTACAATATAAGGTTGCTCTAGGAAATGAATTAATTGAGACACATCAAATTTAAGTCAGTTGTCATCTGGCAACAGTGATGTTTTGTCATACTTCAGTTGAAATTCTCATGGAGGTGGAGAACTATCTTAATAGGGTAATATTATTGATAGCATTATTTCCAAATTTCTGTCCCCAAAAAAGTATTATCATAATGCATTTAGCAAGTAGGACAATATTGTTACAAATTCAGATATTTTTATTTTGGCACATAGTATCATGATATATGGCATTTACATGGTATTCTTCCTGCCAGACATCAAAGAATTTTGTTTTATATCACATTGCCTCCTACTGTAGGCTGAAGATGACAAGACACTGAATAATTTTTAACAGCTATAGCCTAGTCTATTCAAATAAGCTTCTGACACTGAAAAAAATGGGAAATTGAAAGAAGGCAAAGGCATGAAACTTAATTATCACCATTACCTGGAAAAGCTTAACTAGCGTAAAAATAATCACCACAATAAGGAGGCCAAAAGGCTTCCAAAACCACGTTAACCATCAAATTCTATATCCTGGCCAAGAAAAGACAAATATTAACCTCCTAGGCAACACTGGTTTGGAATAAATATCTTTAAAAAGTCAGTGGATGTTGGATCTCAACAATGTGGATACATTCTCCCCCAAACCTCATCCCCTAGAGAGTACAGAGCTCAAAATTGATTTACAACTTCTCATCCTTATAAAACTTCCCTGGGATTTCAATGTAGGGGGGCCTTTCTGTGGGTGTCAAAATATTATGTGAATAATGATAAAGCAGACAAACTGTCCATCTGGTACTCCTCTCTCTCACTATATGACCTGTTTATTTATATTTCCAGTCATATACCTCTCTGATAACTTTTATTTCACTTCATGTGTATAATTAGTCATTTACAATATAGTGCTATCCATTAATACCTGTCAGGTTTCCCTCTATTGCACTCTAAGTGACTCATAATCTTGATTCCTCAGAGATTTTAGCATATCCCATGAGTCTATATGGCACAGAGAAAGAATAGTCATGTTTAAGAGATGGAGTTTTGTTTCAAGAAGAAACCTGGGGTAATTAAAGTGCCACACAATTTCCCAAGTGCAATTCAGCCTGCTCTCTTCCTGTTATTCAATGTTGAATATGAATGGATCTCATTTCAGAATCTCTGCAGTGTTCTAGGTTTTGAGGCAATAAACAAGATGTTATATACAAATAAGAGCTTCTGTACAACCTCCTCATCTATAGGGAATCACTCTCCCATTAGGAGTGCATATCCTTGCATGACAATGAGGAACACCCATAGCAGATATATTTTATGAACAGTATCTGGCAAATATTAAGTACTTAGTGCTTGATGACTCAATTTGTCTTGAAACTGATAATAAAAGGTCCATCAAAGTTTTCTTTGTTGTTACATATTGTATGATCTTGTTACATAAACATATATATATATGCATATATACATATATGTGTATATACATACATGCATATATATGTATATACACATATACATAATATATGTATATTTAATACAATACATATACAAATGTATGCATGCAGGCATGTGTAGGAAATACTTTATTGAAGAAGAACTTTCAAGGCTACCTTACTGAAATATGTTTCATGGTTGTTGTTTAATTGTTTTCAGTCGCATCTGACTCTTCATGACCCTTTTGGGTTTTCTTGACAAAGATAATGAGGTAGTTTGCTATTTCCTTCTCAAGCTCATTTTACAGATGAAGAAACAGTGGCAAATGGGGTTAAATGATTTGCCCAGCGTCAAACAGCTAGTAATGACTGAGGCTGAATTTGACTCAGATCTTCCTGATTCCAGGCCTGGTGCTCTATCCAATCAGATAGTGCCTATCTTCTTCTTCATAGTCATTAAGTAATTAACAAATAATAATCACAGTAGAATGTGATTTTTATGCATCTTTCAGTAAATGGTATAATCATGAAGATGTGGTTGGCCAAAGAGTATCATTTGTGAAAGCCTGGCTGTTCCCTTTGAAAGGCTCTGCTAAGGTTGCCTTTAATACATATGTAAGTTCTCCTAAAGGCTTTGTAAGGATGAGAAAATATGTATATGTATCAATAATTGGTGATTTTTTTCTTAATACCCTTTTTTGGTAATAATAATATCTGTCATTATATATCCTCTCAGATTTCTTTAGATTAGATCTCTCAAATCCATCAAAATTGTATTATTTTCAATATGGATATACATTTGAAATATCTGGTCTGGTCCAACTGCTCCACCTGTCTTTTGTTTTACTTGGTGCCATTTCAACATCTTTAGGGAGCACATCTAGGATTGTGATATTAGAGTCAAAAAGTGGTGATTTTACTATTACTGATGGAGGAAGGGGTTGTTAAACATTATGATAGATAATTTCCTTTTTTTCAGGATTTTTAGAATACAATGTCAATGTAAAATGCTATGGAGATGTTTTTGGCAAGATTGCTGAAGGTGAAATTCTACCCAAACCTTACTCCCAAAATTATCACTTCAAAACAGCAAGACATGTACTAATTAATGCAACAAAAACAAGAAGAAAATGAAGGGAAAAAATTAATCCCCAAAGTAATTTCAACAGAAACAAAAAGCAAGAGTTCATGATAAGAGCTTTCTTTCTTCTTGCTATATTAATATTTTGCAATCCTCTCCTATATTTGTCAGGCCCATTTTCTAAGCATACTGTGGCCCTGGAATCACCTGTCATTTTATCTTCCTTTTCCTTTTCCTACCAGATAATGGGTTGAAAAACAGGGGTGGGATGGGGAGAGACAGACAGACAGACAAACCAAGGCAGAGACAGAGACAGAGAGAGACACAATGAGACAGAGAAAGAGAATGAATGAGTGGGAAGGAATTAGTTCAATTTGCCTAGGCAAATGAATATGTATGCTAGAAAGTAGGTCAAGATAGACATGTAACCATGTGGAGCCCATTAGAATGCTATATGATAGAGTAATGAAGAAAAGAGAAGAGATTTTTAAAAGGAGATATAGGCGAACTTTTGGGATAAGCTCAAATTCTACTCAGCACTCTATAATAGCTAAAAATGTAAAAAAAAAAAGTGAGCTAAAGGAATGAAAGAACAGCAAAAAATATAAGAAAGAATCAGGCATTCCGGCAGGACAGTAAAGTGAGAGGTTTTATCTAAATAAAACTCCTTCACAAGGTAGAAGCAATGAGCCCACTAGAGTAAAGGAACAATAATAAACAGAAAAAAGACTATAAAAATGAAGACATGAAAGGCAGGACAATAGAGAGAAGTCATCAATGATAATGAGAAAGAAGGAAAAATGAACAGGCAGTCTAGAAATAGTAATAACATAATTAATGCCCCTATAGAATGCAATAAAGTGGCATAAAAATCTCTGATGGAAAGGAAAATATAGCAATCCATTGTATGGTACACTCAAAAATAATGAAATAACTTCTAGATACCTTAAAATTGTTAGAGAAAATAAGAAAGAGTGAAAATTAGGGTAGAAATCAGATTTCTCAGAATATTTTCTATAAGACGAAGAGAAGTGTAAGAATTTAGAGCCAATAACATAGAATGATTTAAAACTGTAGATAATTCTGAGAAAGATGATAACAGATTTGGAACTAAAAACACAAATGTCTAAGAAAACAAGAAAGCAAAAATAAAAATAAAACAAAGGCAGAATGGTACATAGAGAAGACAAATTAACTAACCTTTAATATGGAATGCAAAGAGACAATGTAAGGATTGTAGATCTGAAAAAATTGTGAAATAATAAATCATGATACCATAATTAAAGAAATCATGCATGAAAATCACCCAGAAATGCTGGAAATGGGAGGAAATGTGAAGATTAAGGGAATCCATGATACACTGTCAGAGAGAAACCCTAAACTCTAAACATAAAGAAAAGAATTGGTAAAAGGAGAATTCAACCTCCGATAACAATATTATAGGCAATCCAGGGAAAGATTTTTAACCTACAAAAATGTGATTGGAATCAATTAAAACCACTTTTCAATTGTGATAAATCAAATTTTTTTAAAAATGGATTATGATATTCTGAAAACCAAAGGAGGTAATTTTATACCTTCAAAATAACATATCCAACTAGTCGAACCTTATCCTTAGTGGAAACTATGAATTTTCATTAAATAACTTAATTAATTAATTAATTAATAATTAAATAATAAAATGAATAAATAAATTAAAATTAATTAACAAAAATTTAAATAATATGTACAGGTTAAAGAATGGAAGGGGGATGAAAATTTCAAAAAAAAATCTTGATCATTGATGGGGGAAGAAGGAGAAAAGAGGGAGATGGAAGTAAGAACAGTTTGCTTCAATTATAGATCATTAGGGTTAAGCATGCTTGTCTTGTTCTACCTTTTTTATTCTTTTTAAAGAGATCAGAGGTGGGCAAGTAGAAGAAAAAGCACAGAGACTATAGAATAAAGAGAAATACATAATTTAAAGTGAAGAACATGGAAGGGATAATGTCACTGATGAAATGGGGGAAAAAAACAAGATAAAGAAATGGTTTAGAAAGAAAAAATATTCAAAGTGCATTATTTATAAAGGTTACATAAAAATTCACCAAAGCAAAATTCACAAAATCAGAAATAATTCCTAACAGAGGTGGGAATTATGATCTCAGAAAAAGTGACAATAAACATAAACATTGAGTAAGAGGCAAGGTAAATTATATTATGCTTTAAGATAATATAGCTAACATTTCAGTATTAATAGTGTGTGTGTGTGCCTGTGCGTGTGTGTGTGTGTGTCTGTGTTCTTTTTTTCTTGTTTCTCTAGTTCATGGAACCCTTTAAAAAACTGACCATATTTTAGGGAATAAAAAAAAATCTCACAAACACATGCAAGGAAGCAAAAATATAATTTACCAGTGACAATGCAATAAAACAAATTCAGTAAAGGAACTTTGGAGAAGAAACTAAAAACTTATCGGAGACTTAATAATGTAATACAATACTATATAATGGTTGAATGAAAGAATATATCACAGAAATGAGAGGAAATTTCATCAAAGAAAATGCCAACAAAGAGACAAAATGCCAAAATTTTGGTGTATAGTCAAAGTAGTTATTAGGAAGAAATTTATACGGGCACAAGCCTTAAAAGAAAACTAGAAACTAGATAACTAGAAAATAACTAGAAAAGCAACAAATGTGTCTAAAACCAAATTAAAATTTACCCAAATCAGCTATTTTTAAAATTAAAAGAAAACTCTACTCAATTGATAAGTAAAATGAGTATTTTAAAACCTTATCATATACATATACATAAATATATATATTTATGTATCACACACACACACACACACACACACACACACACACACACACACACACACACACACACATATATATATATATATATATATATATATATATCTGCAGAGGGGTGGGGAGGAGCCAAGGAAGGAAAGAAGAAGGAAGGAAGGAAAGAAGGAAGGAAGGAAGGGAGGGAGGAAAATCAAATTTTCAGCATCAAAAAAAATTCACAACCACTAAGGATAAAATAAAGGGATCAATTATAAAATATTTTGCCCAATTATTTTCAAACAAAACTGATAACTTCTGTGAATGGATGAATATTAAGAGAATAAGCAATAGATTAATTAAATAACCCAATCTCAGAAAAAAGAAATTGAGCAAGCCACAAAATTTCCAGAGGAAAAGAAAACCCTGTACTGGATGTATTTACAAGTAATGGTGTCAAACTTTTGGGGAAAAAAAGGTAATTTCAATGTTAGGCAAGCTATTGATAAAAACAGAAAAGAAGGGATCTACCAAATTCCTTCAAACATATAAATATGTTCTTCATTCCTAAACTATGGAAAGACAAAGTAAAAAAAGAAAACAATAGACCACTATCCCTATTGAATAGTAATACAAAAATATTAAATAAAATACTAGGAAAAGCTGTAGAACATTAAAAAAGATTATACACTCTTACCAAATTGAATTTATGCAAGGTAAAAGGGTTGGTTCAGTATAAGGAAAAATATGAACTGAACTTGAAAACCTAAAACCCAAAAGTCTATTGGAAGAAGAGGGAAGAGAGAGAAAGAGTAAAGGAAATAGGATAATACTTAGGTTGCAAACTTGAGAGATGGGGAGGATAGAAGTATTCTTGACAGTAATAGAAAAGTTAAAGGGAAGTATTTTGGGGGAAAGGTAATAAGTTCAGTTTTAGATATGTTGAGTTTAAGACATGGCACATCCAATTCAGGTTGTCTAATAGGCAGTTAGAAGTGCAAAAGAAAAGAAGGTCAGGAAAGAAGTTAGGGCTGTATAAGAAGATCTGAGAGTCATTTTCATAGAGATAATAACTGAAACCAGGAGGAAAATGCCAGCTACTCGAAGGAAGGCAGCAACACTAATAAATTAGTAGTTGAAGTGTGAATGGGTCCAACATTTCTGGAAAATTCGAAGTTATACTCAAAAAGTCTTTATACTGTGCATACCTTTAGATTCAACAATACCAAAACTGGACAAATACTTCCAAAAAAGATCAAAGACAAAGGACCATTATTATATCATAATTTTGTTCATTTTCCATTAGATACACAACCCGTTAGTTTTCAATGTTTCCCTTTGGAAACCAAAGGATTACATATCTATTAGGCAACAGATAAGCAAATAATTTTATATTGGTCCTTTTTCTTTATGTCTGATAGGTGTATACTTAGTAGTGGCATTGTTGGATCTAAAAGTATGCACAATTTAGTACCCTTGTTGAGCGTAACTCCAAATTACTTTCCAGAAGCAGAAATTTTTGGAGGCAAAAACCAGAAACCAAGGAGCTCTGTATCAATTAGGGGATGGATGAAGAAAGTATGATCAATAACAATCATAAATTGTTTATTTTATTTATAGTTTAAATAATAGTTTAAAGGTTTGAAAAGCATTTAACAAATATTATTTCTTTTTATTTTCATAATAACCCTGGGAAGTATATCCTATGGTCTCCATTTTACAGATGAGGAAACTGAAGCAGGCAGAGGTTAACCGACTTGCCCAGAATCAGACAACCAATAAACATTTGTGGCTGGATATGATCTCAAGTATATGCCTGTAAGGGAATATGATTACATAATACAAAATGATTACGAAAATGGTTCCTGTAAAAAGTAACAACAAATAAATAGAAAACTTGTATGAACCAATGAAGTGTGAAAGGGGCAAAATGTTGAAAAATTTATACAATAACAAAATTATAAAGAAAAACACCTTTGAAAGATGTGAGAACTTTAAATCACGGTTCCGGAGAATAGATGATGAAATATGCTATCCCCCCTCCTAACAGAAAAATGATAGACTGAAGATGCAGAATAAAACTAAAGCTTTGGGTCATGTCCAACAAGGCTATTTGTTTTGCTTAATTATGCATATTTTTATAAAGGTTTTTGTTTTGTGTTATTTTATTTTTAAAGATAGAATCATGGATGAATTTGTTGCCAAGTTGTTTTCAGTCATATCTAACATTTTGTGGACCCCTTTGAGGTTTTCTTGGCAGAGATACTGGAGTGGTTTGCCATTTCCTTCTCCAGTTCATTTTACAGTTGAGGAAACTGAGGCAAATAGGTTTCAATGACTTGCCCAGGGTCCCCAAACTAGTAAGTGCCTGAGGCAGATTAGAACTCAGCAAGATGAGTTTTCATAACTCCAAGCCCTGCATTCTATCTACTGTGCAGGATGGCAAGAAATGGGACTACTGAAAATTAAGAAAAGAGAAGCATTGAAACATTTTTAAATGCCCAGAAAAGAACAGAAGGAATTCCAGAAGGAAATAGACAAGCAGGACAAGTTACCCCAAAGTCATATCATAAATTTATTACATACTCAAAAGTAAAAGTTTTTACTGGCTTGTAGCTTGTGGGCTTTGAATTCAACATTGTTCTCCTTGTTTCACTTATTTTGCTCTTCATTAGTATATACAAGCCTTCTCAAGTTACTTGAATTTTTTTATAACCATCGTTCAAAAAAGAAATTCGAAAGACACCTAGAGAAGCGATCTCAATGAGCAGAAAAAAAGGAGAAAAATGAGGGGAAAATTGGGATCTGTCTTCAAGCAATTGAAAGTTCAACTTGTGGAAGAACAACGAGCATTTTTATGCTTGGCCTTGGAGGGCAGAAATTAGATCAATTGGTAGGAGTTTCCAAGAGGCAAATTTAGTTATAGAGCAGAGTCTCCTAACTCTGCTTCTGACTCTTTGAAATTAGCTACCATGTTCCCCCACACCCCATCACACCTCCATCTCACCTCCTTGATAATCTTCCCACACCAATCCTCTTTTAAGCTACATTTTATGTTATCTTTCCACATGCAACCTCTTTGTGTGCAGTGCCTGGTTGGGGGGGTGACGGGTGGGGTTGTCTTTTTTTTCTCTTTTTTTTGGTGAAGGTATTTTTTGTTTGTTTGCTTTTATTTGTATTCCTGGCACTTAGCATTGTGCTATAACATAGTAAAGGCTTAATAAACTGCTCATATGTTGACCTAGAATGGATTGCCTCAGAAGACTACTTTGTTCCTTCTCTGGTGGGGCTTTGAACATAGCTTCACTGATGACTTTTGCTCAATGATGACTTTGGGTTGTAGATAGAATTCTCAATCAAGAACGGGTTGGATTAAATTATCACTGAGGTCCTTTCCAAATGTGAGATTCTATGATCTTGTGAGATGCAGGTAAAGTAAATATGATTCTGCCAAGGTAACATGAGCAGAAGTAGGATTTGATGGCTGATTTTTTCCAATGCAAAATTTAGTGGGGTTTTTTTTTCCTTTTATACTATCCCAAGTTCATTGACCACAGGGACTGTGTTACTGTTCATTTTTGCTGATCTTTAAATGATTATTGAATTGAATTGAATTAAAACTTTGTCTGAAAGATCTGAGAAGCTGAACTCTCCATAGACTTTAATAAGAAGAAATTTTCATTTCTAATAAGGCACATCAACATATTAGGAGAAATTGACTGAAAAGCAGGTTGTAGGGGCTGCAGGGATAATTTTCAGCAGATGACCTGCCAGGTATCTCATTAGCTTCAAATGAAGCAAATTTTTAGGTGTGTTTCCAAGCTCATAGAAGGTTTGGCTTTTTACTACCAGCTAATTTATTGGTCATATGTTAATAAAGGGTTTCCATGGAAAAAAATTCATAGTCATGAGCCCCTTGGTACTTAGCTAAGTTGGTCCCTGGACAGTATTGCAAGGAGCATTTTTAGAGCATTTCAAGCTTGGTAGAACCTGTCAGAGTTGGCATTCTACTGGTAATAGCAGATAAGGAAACTGAGGCAAACAGTGACTTGCTCAGGGTCACATAGCTAGTAAGTGTCTGAGGCCTGGCACATAATAGGTACTTAATAAATGTTTATTGAGTTGAGTTGATTCCTACACACAGGATCACTCAGAGAGGATTATCAGTCCCTACCCCAGGAGAGCAATGATGGGGTCTCTTCGAAGGGGAGGGATCACAAATTTAGCCTACAGAATTCCCAAATAGGTTAGAAGTACTAGATTGTCTAGAGCAGATCTGTACTGAATCCCATGTCTAGAACATTTTTTTTGGTCCAGTAGCATCATCTCTCCATAAAGAAGATTATGGTCTTGGCACTAGACTCAGACCAGTGCTAAGCATACATTGTCTCTCAAGCAGGTTGGAGATAGTCCTGGGCTCAGAACAGGGTCAGGCCAATAGTAAGGTTTCTCTAAACCTGAGGAGCATTTCATCCAGCTGCCATTGGCAGAGGTAAACTACTCTTAGAGTCAGCAAGTGTGGTAACTAGACCAAAACTGAAGTTTCTAAAGTACAAGAAAGCAATTATAAGACCATGCCCTTGATTTGACTTCTTAGAGTACATGGAAAGTTTACAATGCCCTGGATCATCACTTCTCTGATCACTGAAAAACATAGCAATTGATACTTGAAGAACATAGTGTCAGGACCCCAGAAATGACAAGCATGACCAGAGATTTTATCTGGGAGGTGAAGGAAACCAGAAGGCAGATGTGAGGAGGGAGGGGATTTTAGGTCTGGGGAACTGCCAGTGACAAACTTAGCCACTGAGTAGGGATGTGAATAATGGCGTGTCGTGTGCACAGAACAGGCAACATCACTGAATCACAGAGTATGTCAGGGGAAGTAAAGAGTAAAGTAGAAGACAGGAACCAGATTATGAAAGGCTATGAAAGCCAAAAAGTGGATTTTACTTTTGAACCTGGAGGTAATAGAGAGACTCTAGAGTTTCTTGAATAAAGGGCTAATATGATCAAACCTATGTTTGTGGAAGCTCAATTTGACACCAATGAGGGGGCAGTGTGTTATTGCAATAGTTCAGGCATAAATAATGCCTCATTAAAAATGGAAATTTATTTAGTTCAAAGTCTATGCATCGTGGTACTTAGGTCTTTATGGTAAGGGCCTGCACTAGGGTATAGACAGTGTCAAAGGAAATAAAGAGTATATTTAGGAAGGTGATGATGGTGGTTCTGATAAGCCTTGGCAATTGATTGGTTATGGGTGGGAGATGAAAGGGAGTAAGGAGTTGAGATAATAACAAGATTATAAATTCAGGTAACTGGGCAGATGGTAGTGTCCTCAGTGGTAATGAGGAAGAGAAGAGGGTTTGGAGGGGAAAAGAACAAGTTCAGTTTTAGATATGTTGAGCTTAAGATATGGATGAAATATCCAGTTAAAAACATCCCAAGAAGCAGTAGGATATATATATATGTCACTGGAAATCAGGAAAAAAGAGTAGGGCTGGATAAATCTGATAATAATGTGCATAGAGATACTTGAATCCATGATGGCTGATGAAATCACAAGCAAAATAGTATGGAGGGAGAAGAGAAACGTCTCTCCTCTCAGGACAGAACCTTGACAGACACCAAGAGTTAGTAGGAGTGAAATGCATTACAATCTAGCAAAGGAGAATGAGAAGGATTAGACAGACATAGAAGGAAAAGTAAGTGAGAGTGGTATCTCAAAAACCTAGAGCAGGGGTGAGGAACCTGCCACCTCGAGGCCACATATGGCCCCCTAGGTCCTCAATTCAGTCAAAAGGCCACACTTAAGGACCTAGAAGACCTCAGGTGACCTTGAGGCCAGAGGTTCCCCACTCCTGAGTCCTAGAGAAAAGAGAGGATCCAGGAGAGTTGTTTGACAGTTTTGAAGACTACAGGGAGATCAAGAAGAATGAGGACTGAAAAAAGAACATTACCTTTGGCAATCAAGTCATAATTTTGGAGATGGCAATTTCAGGAGAATGATGAAGTTGGAATTTAGACTGCGGAGGGTTAAGAGGAGAATGAAAGGAGAGTAAGTGGAGATCCCAATGGGAGATGACTTTCTCAAGGATTCTGACCACAAAAGGGAGGAGAGCCATAGGGCAAAAATTAGCAAGGTCAATGGGTGAAGTGAGGGTTTTTTTGAGGATGAGAGATACATAGGTAGGTATCTTTGTAACTATCAGGGGGAATCATCCTGGAGGAGACCAGGAGGGATTGAAAATTAGTGAGAGAGTAGTGATGGCAGCAGGAGCTATCACAAGGAGTGTTTTAACTCCCCAGCCATTGACTGGGGGGTAGACTTGAGCACAGGTTACAAAGCGTAAGTGCAACTCATGCTGGGAAAGGCTGCTAGGTAGTTGTATTAACTAAGGGAGCTAGTTCTAAATGCATACAAGAAAGTGGAAAGAGTAAGGGAGGAAAAGGTTTGGGATGAAAACAAGTTTGTTATCTATGGAGGAGACATCTCAGAGATCACAGTGGAAGGAGAGAGCACAGTAGAAAGGGTAAGTAGATCTTGAGTGGGATATTTTATGTGGGAGAATCAGGCTGAAGATAAAGAGGATAAGAGAGTAGCCACAAGGAATGGGTCTTGGCAGTTAGTGGTTCAAATTCTCTGTGATAGGGAAAGTTGGAGTATGAATGTGCTAATAATTTAGAAGGGCACTCAGAATGGTTTTTATCTCCAGTGGGCCAAGTAGTTGATATGGAGGTGTGTCAGACAGGAAGGTGATCCAATAGTGGAGAATTAGCAGGGTAGCTAGACCTTCTCATAATATAGAGGTTCCACTCTCAGTTACTGAATTAGCCTTGGGGAAGAATGATCCCAGGCCAGGGTATTAGTCAGTAGTATGTAGGGGGAAGAGAGTAAGAGGATGATATTTGGAGCTTAATCTATCTATACAGAACAGGGCAACAAATCTGGAGTTGCAACAAACCAGAGAATAGTGTAGGAGCATTGATTATGTTGGTCAAATCCCATTAAGTTGTATGATTCAACCTTCTTACTAGAACCCAATGCTATATTCAGCTGTCTCCTCTACCAAAGAGATGCATGTGATATCTATCTACCATGGAAGTTCTGTCAGCAGGAGGATATTTGGAAGTGAGGAGTGTCTGATCTTAATAAATTAATAGCAATTCATCTCCACAATCCAGTCTTTATGATTCCTTTGGGATTACACCTCCAGATCAAGGGGATCCTTCATGATCAAGGATTGGGAAGTCTTTTTTTCCAGCCCTGTGACCCACTTGGGAGCCTTCTTCACTGACTGGAGGTAGGTGGGGAAAGGAAGAGGTATTCCACTACTCTCATCCCCATTCCAAGTGCTAAAAGGTACCAGTTGCTAACCCCTGAGGTTCAGCATGTAAGGAGCTGAGGAGATCCTCCCCTCAACACTATTCACCTGGTGATATACTATTTGTCCTTCAATATCTAACTGTAAATGACAACTTCCTTTTGGAGTCTTTCCTAATTTCTCACCAACGATGGGATTGGCCCCTCTTTTAAACTCTGGTAACACTTTTTTAAACCGTCTTTTATAGCACATAACAGTCTGACTCATTGTAAAGTGGTTGTCCCCTCTTCAAGGACAAGGAACACATCTAATTTTCTTTGCATTTCCCTGACCCTCTGGCACAGTGCCTAACATAAAGTAAGCCCTCAATGAAGGCTCGTTGGATATAATAACAAAAAACATCATTAAATCAATCAACAAGTGTTTATTAAGTACCTTCTAGGTACCAGGCACTGTGTTAGGCACTGGGGAAACAAGTACAAAGAATGAAACAATTCCTAATTGTCAGGAGCGTACATTCTCAAGACAAAGTCACCTTCACCTTCTAGACTTCCAGGGATTATGTCTCTGTCCTTGACAGTTTTATTATTTTTTTTTTATTGATTCTCTCTAGCCATTTCCATCAGATGAATCTATAGAAAAAAAAATCCACCAACGTATTTTTTCCAACAATTTTCTTTTTTGAGGACAAACAAAATCTTATTTATAATTGAAGCCCCAGTACTTGAAGATAAAGGCTCAGATTCCAGGAAAGGTTATTACTTAGGGGCATTTTATATCATCAAATACAATGACTCTTTCTTAATACTGTCCTAGCCCCACCCCCATCGCACACATACACGCACACACGCACACACATACAAACACAATTATGAGATTTGTAACTTAAGGCAACACCTAGGTTATATTATATCTCTATATCTCTATGAATTAATGACTATTGAAACCAAAATTAACAAAAACAAAAAAAGCCATGGTAAGGTTTCCCGAAGCTAGCAATGTCTGAGTTCATATAAATTTGCAACTAAGCACTACAGGAGGCTTTGTAAGAGCCCAAAAATAAACAAACAAATAAATAAATAAATAATTCTGGGCCAGATTCAGACATAGCAATTATCAGCCTGAAATAAATTTTAGGGCCATGACACAAAAATCTATGAATAACTACGTGGAACAAAATGAGTGAGAAATCTGTCTCTTTGGTAAAGTCACCATTATAAGGAGTTTTGACATTTAATGTCCTTGGAAGGTCCCATGTAGACCCAAACTTAGGTTTGTGCATGAATCCTGTTATATTAAAGTAGCATTAGTGACTCCATTTTGCCCTTATCCACCATTTTGTAAGGTTAAATTTCAAGTTCTTGTAAGCGTCTGATTTTGGTAAAGTCACAAGATGGGAAAGTCACAAGACTACTCCCCCTTCTCAACTCAGAGAAGTTCCTATCCTCTCCACCAATAAAGAACAAGATGGCTCAATCTTTATATCCCATTTTTCACTCCCTTTAATTATATAGTAAATGTAGAAACCAAAGTCCAGAGTTCTTGTACTGATCAAGAACCTTGAACCTGATTCGTTTTTGCAATTCTATACCTTACTGAATAAGTGGTCTGGATATTACTCAGAGTCTTCATTTCATTGTAACAGTTCTGAGTTTAGCACTTGAATGCTGCCTCTCAGCTGGTGAATTTTATTAAGGTTATATTTCATGGTGATTTGGAAGTTCTTGATTTTGGCTGTAACTCCTTAGAGTTTTCATTTTTGAGTTTACTTTATGAAAGTTATTGGTGGGTTTCTGTTTTTGTTTTTAATGTTCCCTTCTGGTTCTAACACATCTGGGCAGTTTTCATTTATAATTTCTTAAAACAGGCAATCCAGGGTTTTCCTTTTTAAAATTTGGTCATGTTTTTGAGATCTCCAGTGTTTCTTATATTATTTTTCCATGTCCTTTTCCCACTCCAGCAAAAAATTTGGCAACAGTAAAAGATTTCTGAAAGTGTAACGACCAAAAATTAATTAAAAATCAAATGCTTAATGAATCAGAGGTGTTTCTGGCAGCGTTTGCTCATGTTTCATCACATAATTTCACTGCAGCCTTGGTTCTGAACACAAATCATGTGCACTTTGCACTGTGCATGCCCTCAGGCCATGCAATGCCAATGCTACTGAAAGGGGGTCATGAGTGGAAAAAGTTTAAGAAGCCCTATAAACTAAGGTGCAGGAGTGTTGTGATATGTAGCAGTGGAGAAATTCTTCACACCAATGGAAAGAGATCCCCAAAGATCAGGTGGGCAACCCAGACTCAAGCCAAAGCTTTGTCTATATGCACTGTCCCCACCCAACCAAGGAACTCATAGGTGAGTGAGTTAACCAACATTTATTAAATACTTACTATATATCAGGTACTGTGCTAAGCACTGGGAAAACTGAACTAAAAGACAGTCTCTACCTTCCAAGACTTCATAGTCTAATGGGGAAAGACAACACACAAAAGGAAGTGGTAAAGGGGGAAGGCCAGTGTCCAGTATCTGACAAGGGAACACAACAAAGTCCAGAGGAGTGTGGTCAGGTGGGAAATGAAGATATGGCTTGTCCTTCCTTAAAAGGAGTTTGTGGGAGAGGCTTCTGATCTCCACACTCCACCCTCTTCAATCAGAGTTGACCAAAGCTTTAGGCCCCAAACTCTTTCTCAGCACCAACAACCCTTAAAAACTGTGAATATTATAACTGTCCTGCTTCTTTTAAGGTATAACAAACTCCTACCACTTCTTTCTTTCCCTCTCCCTGTATTTGTCAATCATAGCATAGCTGAGAACAAACTATTCCATCATCTCCTCATCTTCATCTTTTACAAACCAACCCAGGCCATATTCCCACCCAAATCTACCTGCTTCACCCGTTATTTTCTCTGAAATTTCTGTTCACTTTGGTTCTTTGGCCCTTAAACATTCTCCATCTACTTGTGCTCATTAAGATGACACTTGGATCTCTTGCACTATCTATACCTTCTTTTATATCCCAAGACATTGGTCCTAGAGGGAGAATTGGAATATTCCTTGTTCCTCACCTCTATTTTTTCCTCCTTTGAAGCCCATGGTATCAAAATTTTCTACCTATTCAAAGTATACTGGTAGTTGGGTAGTAGTCACCAATTCATTCTGCCTCCCTCTTTCACAGGCCAGCAGGCAGTGTCACACTTTAAATTTTGTGTACACTTATCCACTCATATTTTGTTTTTCCCCAGTAGACTATAGGCATCAGTTGGGTAGAGATTTCATTTTCCTTTGTATCCCTAGGACCTAGAACAGTGCTTGACACATAGTGTGGACTGAATAAAGGTTTGCCAGATTGAATTGAATCAATGATCTACTGTGAAATCAAGTAGCCTATTTTATAATATCATTTTCCTTAAATTATAAAATTGGTTTCCTTTATTAGTATTATTATTATTGTTGATGGCTGCACAAACAAAATTATTTTGTCTTCAACATTACTTGTCACAAAGTACTTTTCCTTGAGGTGGGAACTTTCTTTACTCATTACACAACCCATTTGTAACTTACAATCCTAGAGAAGTGCCTAAGATTGAGAGGTTAAATGACTTTTCTTTTTCTTTTTTTTTTTGTTTTTTTGTTTTTTTGCCTTTTTTTTGGAAGGGGCAACTGGGGTTAAGTGTGTTAAGTGTCTGAAGCCATATTTGAACTCAGGTCCTCCTGACTCCAGGGCCAGTGCTCTATTCACTGTGCCACCTAGCTGCCCCTTAAATGACTTTTCTATCATCACAGAACTAGTACATAAAAGAGCCAAAATTGGAACCCATAGTTTTAAATCCCATGTATGATATTTTACTCTATTCTGCCTCAAATCACAAAATATTTTCGTAAGTAAGTATCAAAATCAAAGTATATCTGTTTGTGTTGTATTTAAAGAATAGGAACTGTTAGGCAATCAATCAAAAGGCACTTACTTTGCTATACACCCTGCTACTGTGCTGAATGTTGAAGATACAAAGAAAAAAATGAAACAGCCTCTGACTTCAAGAAACTTACGTTCTAGCAGAGTAGAGAACATGCACACACTGGTATACACAAAATAATTTGGTGGCGGGCATTAGCAGCTGGGAGACTTTGGAAAGACTTTAAATAAAAGAGGCCTCTTGAGCTGTGTCTTAAAAGTAAGTGCTGCTATAGAGCTCAAGGGGAAGGGGAAGGCCTAAATTCTTGAGGAGTATAAAAAAGACTCTACTTGTGAAACTTAGATTCCTATGCTAATGAATGCAATGCTATTTTTGATACTGTTCTGTATGTTTATGTAAAATAGGAGAGAATTTTCTAGCCAATTAGTGGCTTGCAGACCCTATACTTTTTTCCAGCAAGAGCAAAGCTTGGCTAACTTGAGAAGTTAATGCAAAATTCATTGGCAGTGAATCATGTGGTTTGCCTGATTGGAGGCAACAAAGGTTTAGCATGAATTGGCTTTATTTGTTAACAGAAAAACACGTTCTGTTTGCTTTAGTAATATACTTCTGTTGGTTCTTTCAATTTGGGGGCAAATTTTGGGAATTCCAGTACTCATATAACTGAGAGACCAAGTTCAAGTAGAGTCAACCTCTGTGGCAACACAAACAAACATCTCTTTCAATGCACCCCAGCCATAGATGGCAAGATACTCCTGTTACGCCTGGATTTCTCTTGAACTTACAGTGCCAACTCCAGAGATTTTTGATTGATCACAACTAGAGTCAGACCACAAAAATGGTGCCATTTGCTCTCATCTTGGCATATTTAAGGTCTGACTTTTACTGAGTGCCTCTAAGTACTTAAAGTCATAAAATCTTAGTTGATAAAGGAAATTTTGAGATCATCCCTAGGCCAAATGTTCTTTTACAAATGGAGGAATTAAAGCTATGATTTAAGTGGCATATCCCAAGTCTCCTGAACCCCAATCCGGTAATCTTTCCAGTGTACAATATGAATTTCTTATGGCAGCAATATGTCACATGAAGATGATTTAAATGAACTGAGAACTTTAACCTGGAGAAGTGGCTCCCAAAGCTCTGTCTTGGGCCCTCTTCCAATCTCCTTCATTCTATTTTGTTTAGCGATCTTATCAACTCTGCCACATTCAACTACTATTTCTATGTGTATCAGTGATTCTCAACCTTCCTAATGCTGCAACCCTTCCTCATGTTGTTGTGACCCCCACCCATAAAATTATTTTTGTTGCTATTTCATAACTGTAATTTTGTTACTGTTATGAATCGTAATGTAAATATCTGATATGCAAGATGTATTTTCATTGTTACAAGTTGAACATAACCCACAGGTTGAGAACCACTGAGGTAGATGATTCAATGTCTGACAAATAGAAGCTACTTAATATTTGCTTATCGACTGATTGACTAATTCCAAGAGCTATATAGTCAGTCCTAATTTCTCTCCAGAATTCCACTTCTACATCTTCAACTGCTTTTTGTATGTCTCAAATTGAACGTCAAAAGTAATTTCAAATGCAACACATCCAAAACAGAACTCATTATCTCTACATACTCCCCAAACTCTATCCTCTTCATAACTTTCCTATTACTCTCTAGAGCATCACCATTCTCCCAGTTACCCACATACAAAACCTCAGTGTTATCTTTCTTCAAATTTTCATTCACACTCGTCCCATATATCCAATTGGTTGTCAAGTTCTGTCCTTTCTATCTTCATAATATGTATATGCATATATACACACACATACATACACATATACACAAATATAAGTATATGTATATATATTTTGTGTGCGTGTACATGTGTATACACACACATGCCTCTCATGTCCACTCATACAGCTATCACCCTAGTATTGGCCCCCATCATTTCTCACTGTGATTATTGAAATAGCTTTCTAATTGGTCTGCCTCGGTCTCTACTCTTTCTAACCTATTATCCACTCGGATGCTAAAGCAATTTTCATAACACCCAAGTGCAATCATTTTAATTTCAATACACAATAAATTCCAGAGGCTCCCTATTATTTCCAGGATCAAATACAAAAACCTCTGTCTGGCATCCAAAGCCCTTAACCTGGCCCTTTCTTATCTCTCTTTCCTTCTTATACTTTCTCCCTTCTGGGTACACTATGATCCACCTACACTGGTCTGCTTGACAACAATCTCAAACACCTAGAATTGACTATTGACTTCTAGCTTCCCTGGTTTCCTTCAAGACTCAGCTCAAATCCCTTCTTCTGTTACAGACTATGCCAATATTAACACCACCCTTCCACAACCCTAGTGCTTTTTTCCCCCGATATTATCTTGTATTTATATTGTATCTATCTTGTAGGTACGTGATTATTTCCATATTGTCTCTTACGTTAAAATTTGAGCTCCTTAAGGGCATATACTCTTTTTGTATCCTCAGTGCTTAGCAGAGTACCTGAAAATAAATGGATGGAACTTACTAAGAAGTAGAATTCAACAGAAAGAAACAGAATGATAGGGATAGAAAGAGGGAGAGGGAGAGAGAGAAGGAGAGAGAATACTCATAGAAACATTATAAGTTATTGCAAAAAACATGGAAACATATTAAATGTTCGATAGTAGAAGAGTGTTTAAACAAATATGAATACATAAATGTAAGAGAATATAAAGAGGCAGTAAAACTAACAAATAGGAGGAATATAAAGAAATTTTAAAGATATTTGTAAAATCTCCAGTTGTTAGGATTCTCTCTGATTGGAAATTGCTTGGAAATTTCTGTATATTTTTACAAATTTAATTTTCTCTGTATTCATATTATTTTGGTAGAATGAATATAAGTTCTGTGAGGGCAAGGCTAATGCAATGTCACACAGTGACCAGTATATCAGTTTTGGAATAACAGAAATTGAGTTAAAATAACCCCTTTGATATTTACTGCTTAGGTGATGTTAAGTAAATCACTTGACTTCCTTAAGCCTCAGTTTCCTTTTGTGTAAAATCGTTTCTAAGTTCCCTTCTAACTTTTAATCTCTACTTCCACGATTTTTTTTATTTTTGTTTTTGTATCCCTAAGCACCTAGCAGCATGCCTTGAATACAGTAGGTGCTTAAATCTTTATTGATTTTTATTGACTTAACATAAGGAAGAACTTAACAATAAAAGTTGTCCCACAATACTATGACATTTTTTTGTTTCTTTTTTAACCTAGCATTTATATGGTGCTTTAAGGTTTGCAAAAAAACTTTATAAATATAATCTCTTCTTATCCTCACAACAATTCTAGGAGACAGGTGCAATGATTGTAATATTAAAAATGAAAAAAAAACTGAGGCCAAGAAAAGTTAATCAAGAGGTCAATTCACTTCTAAAAAATGATGCTTATTTTCAAAATACAAAGCTTACTCTATGGGGAATAGATGAGAAATACATAAAATAAATGGGAAAAGGCCTTAACATTCTGTTTTGTATTGTGTTCCATCTCTGTTTTAACTACCATAGGGTTGGTTAAAACATGGGAGGAAGATGTGAAATCATAGAGTGCTTCCTATTTATGGGTTCATACCAATAGTCCAAAGAATCTGTGTTAAGAATTCTTTAATAGTGCCTTAAACAGTAAATAATTGCCTAAATGGGCCATAAAGCATTTTTATTCCTCTGTGATAACAAGTGTATGCATGGTGAAGTATTTTAGATTCATTTCTTTAATGATTTGAAACTGCCATGATCACTGGTATAATGATTTTAGACTTTGTACAGTGATTACATCAAACTCTTATCAGTTCTCACTGAGAGAAATATGTTCTTTAGGTTTCTCAACATGTCATCAAATTGTTCCCAAACAACATTTGAGTGTAAACTGATTCTCAATGGATGATGTATAGTCTTATTTGCATCCTGTACATCATCCAGAGTAGATTCATCATTTCCTTCCAACCCCATAATCAGACTTCATCAACTGTATAATCATGGGATCAGGGTGTTACAGACATTTGTCTTCTTGTAGCACTAATGTCTGGCTATAGAAAAACCATGATCAATGGGCATGTGCTTCACAAGCAATCTTGAAACTTTCACAGACTATAAAAATGTTCTGTAGACACACATCTTATACTCCCTCTTATTACAGTAGTAAGATTATTTTTATTTGTTTATCTTCCTTTTATGATATTATTCTTCTATTTGGAGGCTTTTTTAAATGACCTAGTTAGCAATCCTGGTCAGTCATTCAGGAGAATTTCTATAAAAATGTAGCTAGTGTAGGGAGCCAATATGGAGGAAAGGAAGGAGGAATTTTTCTAAGCTCCTCCATGAATTCTGTCACTAAACTTTAAAAAGCGAATCTGAATGGATTTTAGAGTGACAGAACCCTTTGAGAGATGGAGTGTGGCAGATTCCCAGTCCAGGAACATGCCTACATAGGTCTGGGCAGGGGGAGTGTGGAGCATGTGGGGGCTGCACCAATGCAGACCTGAGAACAGACTACAGTGAAGTGGGAAGGAGCCCCAGCCAGCAGACTCACCCACCCCAAGGGCAATTTGCAGCCATTTCACCATAGGAAGGAGGATCAGTTGGAGCTGGGTAAGAGAAAGCACAGGGCCTGCAGCAGCAACAGCAGCTTCTCCTGGAGCTACCAGTCCCCAGCCTGGATGTTTAAAAATCACCTACCTGATCTTCCAGGAGCCAAGATGGTAGAGTGAACCCTAGCTGCTCTGATTCCCCCTCCCTGACCCAGAAAACCCAGAGATAAATGTTCCACCCAGAGTAAAATCCTGAACTAGTGGAAATAGCCTCAGGCTTGGGATACATTAAGGAAGGGCTTAACTGAAGCAGTACAGAGTCTGAAGTGAAGGGTGGGAGGTATCCCAAGAAGCCCCACCTCAGCTAACCAGCAAGAGCTCCCAAAGCCCAGGGGGGTACAGCCAGCAAGTGTTAACAACACAAGCCCAGGTGTGCCTTAGCACCACCAGGGGAATCTGCAGACACTAGAGCTGCTGGATGCCAGCTGCTGAGCCTGCCTGAGCTGTAGCCCAGAGGCTCAGAGGTAGAAATCTGAGGTGGCCAGACCACCCTTCCCACACAGGTTACTCTGTGAGCCCCAGGGTAACTCAGGGGAAACACTGAAAGTCCTGGCCTTGGCCTCAGTATAGACACCCATAGGCTACAAAACACAAAGTTAACAACCAAGGCCCTACCTCCCAGCCTGAGAAGCATGGCACATGTACCCCAGATGCAGATATCCACTCTAAAAATTCAGGACATAGGAAATCACAATGGGCAAGAAGGAATCTGTGGAATCAAGAACGATATGATCCTATTATAGTGAGCAAGAACAACCAAATTCAGAGCATAACATGGACTCTATACTCACACCTGAGACCAGAGAAGGAAATATGAACTGCTCTCAAGCCCAAAAAGCATTCTTGGAGGAGCACAAGAAAGATTTTAAAAGCCAAATTAGAGAGGTAGAAGATAAATTTAAATCTATAGTGACCAAAGTGGAAAAAAATCTCACTGAAAAACACAAATCCTTAAAAAGTAAAACTGGAGAACTAGGACAGGAGGTCCAAAATCTAACTGGAGAAAATACCTCCCTAAAAATGAAAACCG
>CM053584.1:78045144-78057133 GCA_028627135.1 Pseudochirops cupreus
ACCTCTTAATTTTATTCTTTAAATGTCATCCCTTCCTATTCAATTGATCCTGTGACCTCTGTCTATATATACATGTACACACATATACACATACTCACATATGTATCTATACACACATGCACCTTCTTATACAAACATATATATGTATGTATACATGTATATACATATATATTCCCTTCAACTATCCTCATACTGAGAAGAGTCTCATGAGTTACAATTATCATTTTTCCATATAGGAATGTAAATAGTTCAACTCACAAGCTCCTCATGTTTCTTTTTCCTGTTTACCTTCTCATGCTTCTCTTGCTTCTTATATTTGAAAGTCAAATTTTCTGTTCAACTCTGATTTTTTCGTCAAGAATACTAGAAAGTCTTCTATTTCATTGAATGACCATATTTTCCCCTGAAGCATTATACTCAGTTTTGCTGGGTAGGTGATTCTTGGTTTTAATCCTAGCTCCTTTGACCTATGGAATATCATATTCCAAGCCCTTCGATCCCCATGTGTAGAAGCTGCTAGATCTTGTATTATCCTGATTGTGTTTCCCCAATACTCAAATTGTTTCTTCCTGACAGCTTGTAATATTTTCTCCTTAACGTGGGAACTCTGGAATTTGGCTACGATATTCCTAGGAGTTTTCTTTTTGGGATCTTTTTTAAGAGGTGATTGGGGAAGTCTTTCAATTTCTATTTTGACCTCTGATTCTAGAATATCAGGGCAATTTTCCTTGAGAATTTCTTGAAGGGTGATTTCTAGGCTCTTTTTTGATCATGGCTTTCAGGTAGTCCAAAAATTTTTAAATTATCTCTCCTGGATCTATTTTCTAGGTCAGTGGTTTTTTTCAAAGAGATGTTTCACATTGCCTTCTATTTTTTCATTTGTTTGGATCTATTTTATAGTATCTTGATTTCTCATAAAGTCATTAGCTTCTAATTGCTCCAATCTAATTTTGAAGCAATTGTTCTCTTCAGTGAGTTTTTAAAATTCCTTTTCCATCTGGGCAATTTTGCTTTTTAAGAGATTCTTCTCCTCATTGGTTTTTTGGGCCTCTTTTGCCATTTGAATTAGTCTATTTTTTTAACGTGTTATTTTCTTCAGTCAGGTTGTTGAATCTCTTCATGATTTTCTTGTGTCATTCTTATTTCTCTTCCCGACTTTTGCTACTTCTCTTACTTGATTTTCAAAATCCTTTTTGAGCTCCTCCATGGCCTGTTACCAATTCATATTTTTCTTGGAAGTTTTTGATGCAGGATTTTTGACTTTGTTGACTTCTTTTGGTTCTATGTTTTGATCCTTTTAGTCACTAAAAAAAAGGATTCTATGGTCTGATTATGCTTCCTCTGCTTGCTTATCTTGCCAGCCAATCACTTGACTTTTGAGCTCTTTGCCACAGCAGAACTCTGCTTCCAGAATGGAGAGAGTTGTGTCCCAAATCACTGGGGTTTTCACAAATGTTGTCAGAGCTATGAGGAAGGCGCCCTTTCTATAGACACTCCAAGATCTAGACCACTGACCACATATCCCAGTAGATCCAAGCAGATCAAAGCAAGATTGATTACCCTCTGAATGGTTGCTTGGTCCCCCTACGATCTGTAGGACATGAGCTTTGGAGGCAGCCATGTGGCAGCAGTGGCAGCTGCTGTGCGTTTGCCACCTCTTGCCCCAGGGGCAGCAGCCAGACTGTTGTGCTCTTCTGTCACCCAGTTCCAATAGAGGTCCCCACTGATGTTTTACTTTCTTTTTGGTGTTTATGGGTTGAGAAGTCTGGAAACCACCACAGCTGCTGGTGATTCACTCTCCTGAAGTTGTCTCTGGCTGGTCTGTGCTGCTGGTTGGGGCTGCCCCAGGTCTGGGACCACGTACGTGGCTCATGCAGGACTGTGCTAGGCTCCCAGCTTGGTGCGATAGACCCTTCCTGTCCATCTGTCAGGCTGCCTTCAGTGGGATATTTGTTTCTTTCTGTCACTTTGTGGGTTCTATAGCTCTAAAATTTGTTTAGAATCATTATTTAACAGGTATTGAAGGAGTTTGGGGTGGGAGCTCAGACAAATTCTTGCTTTTACTCCACCATCTTGGCTATGCCCCATGCCAGTTTTTTATCTGTAAAATGGGATTGATTATAGTACCTACCTAGCTACCAGGGTTGTTGTGAGGATAAAATGAGATAATATTTTCAGCCCATTGCAAATGTTAAAAAAGATCTATAAATGCTAGCTGATACACACACGCATATACACATAATATATATGTGAGTATGCATACATGTACACATATATAAATATACACATGTGTTTATATCTGTGTGTGTGTATGTACATACAGAGAGAAAGAGAGAGAGAGATTGAGATTATATGTCTAGGCCATGCAATTTTAAAGAAAATAAGATCTATAAGTATTCAAATAGGCCAAAGCTTAAATATTCATATGGTCTGCACCTCATTCTCCATTTCCTATAGCTCCATGCACAATGATTAGTTCAGCCTCTCCCTCTTCAACTGGGCAGTATAGGCAGCCAACAACTATGTCTTGTGCATTCTGTGCACTGATTTCTTCCCCTTCATCAAGTACAACTGCTCCAAGACTCCATGGCAGGGCCTGGTTAGCAGGACCAGTTCTTCACAGTGCTGAAAGGCATCAACCTTTAAAATCCAACTTTGTTATATGGACTTGGCTCCTGCTTATTCACTTGAATCACAGAGGCTGTTCATACCAATGATGGGCCAGTAACAGTTTCTTTTCTAAGTAAAGAAGATGAAAGTGCCATATACTAAAAGGAAGCATTAAAGAGTATACTTACTAGTGAATTATCTTATGTGAATAAGTGCAATATTTATTTTGATCCTATAAGCCTTTTTGAAAATGCACACAGAAATTAATGCACAGAGAGGTATTAATAAATCATGGTTGAATTAAAACTAACCATATACTTAAGGAGCCACTTTTCCAGTTGCTTGAAAATCTTTGGACAAATCGTATCTAGGTAAGGGACTTGCCATTCTTCCTTGACCCTGACCCTGACCCTGACATCCCATTATTTCTTACAGATATTTCAGACTTTGTCCATATGTACATCACCATGATTTCTTTCTAAGTTTTTTGTTGTTGAAGATGATAACAGAGGGGGACTTTTGAATTCTAAGATAGTAAGCATGAGCATGAAAATAAAATGGTATAAAAATTCTCTGATGAGAATCTTGAGTCTTAGAAGCTTTAAATGACCTGTACTTGACACAGTGTATGATGGGAGAGCAAAAACCCTTTTTCGTCTCCATGATTCTATTCCAAGGCAATTTTTGAGTTAGCATCAATCCAGGTTGCTCAAAAAATGCAGCAGATGGTATTTGAATGGTAAAGTATATTAAAAGATGTATTTAATTATAGGGTATATTTTACTTATTTATTTATTTGCCAGACATCTAATTTAAAAATAAGCCCAATTAGCATGCTAACATCAGCTTACGGGTAAATTCAACAATTTGGAAAGTCATTTCAGATACCTCGGGAATAGATTCCAAGCTGGGACAAATAATAGCCTCCTATTTCTGAAGCTCTACTGTGAGTTCACTAAATTGAAAAAGGCATCATGCATTCTTTACTTATCCCATGAAGATTTTGCTCCTGTTCCAGTCCCTGAAGAGCTGAAATATTAAGCCCTGGCTCTTGTAGATTCAGGCTGATCCAGTTAAGCATTTTTGCTTATTTTTCTTGTTGAACAATAACATGTATTTTGAAATGAATTGTTTGTGTTAAGGCAATAACATGTGCCCATGGGGCACAAAGAAGCCAAGTGTCCCAGGGGGAGATCTAATATATGATCTGGGACGTGATGATTTTTATTTCATTAACAATTTATGTCAACAACTAACTTAGCTAACCAGCCACTGATATGATAACAGGAATAATACATAGTAGGAATGATTGGCTTCTACTTAAATGCATTTGTATATTTATTGGGGGGAAGTTTGATCCTCTATTGACATTGAACGCCTTTTATAACCTGGTCCCTTCCTACCTTTCCAGTTTTCTTATTCCTTACTCTTCCCACTCCCCACTGCCCTCAGAGTAGTCTGTGATCCAGTGATATTGGCTGCCTTATTGTTCCTTGCAGGAGACATTCCATCTCCTAAGTTCATACAGTTTCATTGTCTTCTATTCCTGGAATTCTCTCCCCCCTCATCTCTGTCTTCTAGCTTCCTTCAAGTCTCACCTAAAAGCTTACCTTCAAGAACAAATCTTTCTCTTTCCTCTTAATTCTCTTACCTTCACTCAGAGATTACTTCCAATTTATCCTGCATACATCTGGTTTGTATAGAGTTGTTTGCATGTTGTCTTTCTTTTGTATCCTGAGTGCTTAGCATAGTGTCTGACATATAGAAAGGGTCCTTAATAAATGTTTGTTTATCTGATAATGTATTAGCTTTCAAGTCAGGTGACATGGATTTAAATTCTCACTGTACCTCTTACTTCCTGTGTGACAAATTCAACTTCTTCATTTGTAAAATGGAAATATCACCTGCACTAATATGAATATGTTAGGAGGAAGCCATTTTAAAACACTACATAACTGTATATGTAGCACTAAGTAACAATGGGGTCCATGAGGTCAAAGACCACTTTCATTTTTGCCTTGTATCCTCAATGCCTCCTGTGGCACATAGTAGGTATTTAAAGAATGATTGCTTAGTGCAACTGAATTGATATATTGTTCTTTGGTTGTTATTACTCTACTGAGAGAAGTAGGTAATGAAGATATTCTTACTCTTCCCTCTTTACCGATGAGGAAACACACACTCAGAGACTAAAGTGACTTGAGAAAAATCACACACTACATATGTTTCAAGTCCAGTCAAGTCAACAATATTTATCAAGCATTTAACTTGAGTATCTTTGCCAAGAAAACTCCAAATGGGATCACAAAGTCTAAAATGACTGAACAACAATAATGTGCCAGGAACCACATGTGTTAAGTACTGGGAATACAAATACAAAGAAAGATATTCCCTTCCCTCAAGGTGTTTACATTCTAATGAACAAGACAACCAGTTGAAGGAAGCTGAAAAGTAGTGGAGAAAGTAAGGGAGCTGGGGAAAAGGGTGATGGAGAAATCCAAAGAATTCGGGGTAGACCCTGTAGAATTATTGCTATTTTAATGCCGTAATTACCCCCTTTCTAATTTTCTGAAGTCCAGAAATGCAGCTATATCTCTTCTATGCAATGAAAGTCAGAAGTATAGCTTAGGGCCCCCTCCTAACTCTAAAGCCATGGTCTCTCCATAATGCTGTCTGACCACTGGTGAGAATAATTACAAGAAAATAACATTAGCAGGCAAATCCAGTCCTAATAAAACAAATCCTTTTCCAGTTTCCTATAGAATTACGGAGAAAAAAAAGACATAGAAATGAAAGAAAAAATAATTTCTTAGAATAAAGATTGATTAATCCAGAAGTTATAGGGGCCTGCTTTTCTAGTCTGAACTCATGAAACTTCAGAAGGCTAATGATTTATTGATAATCACTTTACAAACTCAGAGCTAAAGGAAAATTGAAACTTCAGTTATCACACCTTCCTGAGATCCCTGCAGACCTAATTCATAGTCTTTTCCCTTAGTATAGGGAGATGTTTTGTGACTTGAAGGACCTGGAAGAATTACTGACACACAAGAATAATTTATTTTCTCAAACACAAACAAAAAACTCATTTATTGGGTCTCCATCAGTGGCAACCATAAGGACTCCATTTGTGTAAGTCTCAAGTCAATTTATAGCAGTAGCAATTATTATGGTGGATCACACGACTGAAAATCTCAGCTCTCGAAACAATCTTTCACACGTTGTGACTACATTAATCCATGAACATAATCAGGCAATGTCTCATAGTGGTGCCCGTCTGTCTAACTAAACTACTTATAGATTGAATCTGCAGACAGTGTTCAACTATGAGAGAACAAAGGAGGCTGACTAGCCTGATCTCACCAGTTTAATCTCAAAATGTCTATACAGACCAACCACAACCCATGGATCTTTAGGGACAAATTTGTGTGTGTGTGTATATATGTGTGTGTGTACACATATAGAGATGATAGATAGATACACCCATAACATCAGAAGATGTTATTAGAAACATGTGTTTCAGACTGTGATCTGAAATTATTGGATTAGCATGTAAATATGAATATGGTATATTAAAAACAAATGAAGCTAATGAATTTGTGTGTGTCTGAAATTACCACAGTCATCTATAGTGTACCATAATCAAGATCTTAAGCATTGATTGGTTAGAAAATCAGAGCACCCAACAGGTATGACATGTGTAAGTATGTCTTCCTGCCAATGACTTGTGGAACATTCATTTTACTTTCACTTAAGATATCTTGATTATGCCAAAATGGTTCTAGAATATAAAGACTAGTCAAAACCTCTAGGTCTATGGGACACTGAGGGTGAAATCTCAAGATTACACCCTGCCCTCCTCCCTAGACAGAGAAAAAGGAGAGAGACAGACAGAGAGAGAGATGAAGAGAAAAAGAAGGCAAACTAGAGCATCAGGGTAGTAATTAGGTTATAGCTAGATGACTTCATTCTTAGATTCATAAATGCATAAGTTTAGAACTAGAAGGAATTTAGAAGCCATTGAGTATGACTACCTTGTTTTATTGATAAGGAAACTGAGGCACCCTGGTGGTTGTATCAGAGGAGAGAAGGGGATATATGCGAGAGATGTTGCTAAGGTAAAATCAACAGTATTTGGCAACTGATTAGATGACAGGTTGGATGAGAGAGCATAAAGAATTGAATATGATACTTAGATTGTCATCTTGAGTGACTGGCAGGATAATAATCCAGTAGAAAGTGCCCTTGATTTCCAGTCAAAGAGCTAGTTTTCTATTTTGGTGACCTTGGTTGTGTCACCTCACTTCCCTGAACATCCATCATCTCTTCATCTTTACAATGAGGAGGTTAGACAAGAAAACCTAAAAAGTCCTTTCCAACTCTAAAACTCTAAAGACTCATCTTCCTGAGTTCAAATCTGGCTTAGACACTTACTAGTTGTGTGACCCTGGGCAAGTTACTTAACCTTGTTTACCTCAGTCTCCTTGTCTGGAAAATGAACTGGAGAAGGAAATGGCAAACCACTCCAGTATCTTTGCCAAGAAAACCCCAAATGAGATCCTGAAGAGTTGGACATGACTGAAAAATGATTGAACACATTTCTTGTTGTTAGGTAATTCCCTAGACTAGGCCTACTTTTCAATTCAATAAACATTTATTAAGAATCTGCTATGTGCTAGGCACTGTGCTAAGCTTTAGGAGCTCACAATCTAATGGGGAAGACAACACAAAAGGAGGTGGAAAGGGGAAAGGGTGGTGGGGAGGAGAGGGTGACACCAGGGGATATATCCTGGAGCAATCTTGTTCCATAAAGTTTAAATTACATGGACTACAGATTCTACGTAGAGTAAGCTGGGAGTCCAATTTTTGCCCTGTATAAAGGAAGGCATTGGAAGGAACTCAGTACTCTACCTCTAGCTTCTAATTAGAGAGGAGAAGGCTGAAGAGGAGGTACCCAGGCTAGAATTAGCAGGGCAATGAGATTAGAAGTGATTATCTTTTCTCGAGAGAGACATATTGTTCCCAGGAATTGAAACCAGGCAGAGTTGGACTCACTGGTTCTAGTTCTGCCTTGGGGGCAATGCAACATATGTCTAATTGCCACTACCACCATCACCACCACCACCACCCTTCTTTTATTTTACAGATAGTCTTCAAATATTTAAAGAATGTTCTCACCACTCTCCTTTCCTGTCCTTTTTTTCTCCTTCAAATTCTTTTAACATCACAATCCCTTCAAAAAAACCTTCATATGGAAAAATTTCTATAAATGGCCATAGATGCAGCAAAAGAATTCTGAGAGGTATATGCTGTTTTAAATGTATGTGTATGTGAACATTTACCTCCTCTTTTAATAGTCTTGTAAGGTATTTATTAGATTATTTTATCATGTAACAAAGCCATTAACTCATTTCCTTTTTAAGCAACATCCTTTTTTCCTTCTTCTCATAAAACTAAATAGTATATTTAAATCCCTGGAACACTGTTAGACTGAAGTGCTGGAGAATTCTTTGGTATCTTAAGTTGTTGTAAGATGATATTAACATTCTAGAAACAGGAGCCAATGTAATAATCAGATAACAAATATCATGTAAAGTGAAACACAGATTTTCACATCTGGCATCCCTCATCAAGGAATAGCATAGAGCATTTGTGATTGTCAGGGGATGCAGAGATTTCCCCATCTTCATTCTCTTTTTATTTTTTTTTCTCATTTTTTTCCCCTCACTTTCACATTGTCCACATTGGGAAAAAAACAAACAAAACAAAAAAAAAAGAAGAACAACACAAAACCGCTTGAACAAATAAACTTAGTCAAATGAAACAAATTCCCACATTGACCATGTCTAAAAATGTGTCACATTTTGCATATTTGTTCTCTGTCATGTGGTGGGTAGCATTCTTCATCAGTCCTCTGGAATCATGGTTGATCATTGCTTTGATCAGAGTTCTGAAGTCACCCAAAATTGTTTGTTTTTATAATATTGATATTAATCTATAAGCTTTACCTCTTGCTCCTTCTCTCTTCACTCTGCATCATTTCATACAAGGCTTCCCAGACTTCTCTGAAATTGTTTCTTTCCTCATCTCTTATAGTACAACAGCATTCTTTACATTGATATATCAGGATCTGTTCTTCCATTTTCCAATTGATAGGCACTCCCTTAGGTGCTCTAAATATTCTATAGGTATGGGTCGTTTTTTTCTTTCTTTGATTTCTCTGAGGTATAGACCCCAGGAGTAGTTGTTTCTGGGTCAAAGGGCATGTGCAATTTAATAACCTTTTGGGCACAGTTTCTGGCCATTATTCTTCTTATAAACTGAAGGATGTGTGGCAGTAGACACCTAAATGTTCTGACTCCAATATTTTCCCTCTCCATTCCATTTTCCACATGGCTGTTAAAGTGATTTTCTTGGAGTGATTGTTTGGCTTTGTCATTCCTTTACTCAATAAATTCCAATGACACCTTATCACCTTTAGCAGCAAAGAGGACTTGTTTCTTTAGTATTAAAAGTGCTTTACTACCTGTCCTTCATCCACCATTTCAGTCTTAGTATACATTGTTCCCCTTCATGCACTCTATGGTCATGTCAAACTGGTCTTTTTTTTATTACTATTTTTCATGTGTGATATTCCATCTCCCATCTCCATGGCTTTACACTGATTATCCTCCATGCTTGGAGAGTTCTGTCACCTGACCTCTACCTCTTAGAAGGCCCCACTTTCCTTCAAGACACAGCTCAAACATCCCCTTTCACATGAAGCCTTCCCTTCTCCCTCCAAATGCTATTACCCTCCTCTCAAAATGTAATTATATTTATTTTGTATATATTTACATGTGTAAGTCAGGAATGTTTCACTTTTGACTTCATATCTCTAGTGCCTAGCATAAAGCTAGTTGACTGACTGACTGAATTAGCCAAAGTACATAGCAGATGTAATTGTACTATTTGCCCCACTCTATTAAGTGCACAAAGAAATGAAATCATCAATGATTGCTCTATGGATCAAAACATAACTTCTGACCCATAGCTTCCTAACCCAAATATTAATTCTTTTCCTTTAGCTTCCATGTGAGAAGTTCCTTTTTAGGAACTTTTTTTAGTTTATGAAAGCTTTTTAGTTATTGCCATTCAAGTTAAAATAGTGTCCTGTAAGAAATTCTTTATGTCAAACACAATTCAGAAAAAAGGATGTATAATGCAGCATCAAGGTCTATTGTGTTTCCTCTTTCTCCCTCTCTATTTCTGTCTCTCTACTCATTTCTTTTAAATTTCCTTTTCATTTTAATTCTTTTTTTTTTACTCAAGTTTTATTTGTGCTTTTTGGTTTTTCTCCAGTCAATGTCAACTATACCTTCTCCCTTACTGACTGAGCCCTTCCTCGTAGCAGAAAAGAAAAAAAAAAACTTAAGCCAAACTAAATAACACATCTTCTATATCCACCAGTTTCTGATTTTACCCATAGTACCCTACCTCTCAAGAAATGAGGGAGATAAATTTTATTATCTTTCCTTCAGGAACCAAATTAATTAAAAAACACAGAATATAGTTGTGTATGTGTATGTGGGTGTGTTTAACAGTTTTGTCATAGTGTGTATTATCTTTGTGATATTACTTAATTTACTCTCCATCAGTTGCTTAATTAGTCAGTAAACAATCTCAGATCCTGGCAGAACCAGCACAGGAACCTATATACAAGAGCAATATATCAGACCACCAGATCTCCTTCTAGCTTGGACCAGAAGCCAATACCTTGGTCTCCAACTTGAGTGGAGAAGGGGCTGCCACTCCCATGTCCACAGATACCATCTGCTGACCAACTGCCACCAAGTGCAAGGTAAACAAAGAAGCCAGGGCTAGACACTGAGCCACCAGCACTGTTGACCAGCCTGTTTTCCCCAGCCATTTTCCAGGAGAGGAACCCTTGTACAAATGTGACTTGGTGACCAGTGATTATAGAGTCCCTGACTTCTCACCAGCCATAGTTACTGAAGAATCAGAAAAAAAAAAGGCTCACCTGCAAAGCTCTTTGCTTTATCAAATGATTTAATACCAGATATAGATATAGTTCTATCAAAGGAAATGAAGCTAAAGAAGAATTACTATTTGTTCTGTGATTGTACCCTAAGTACAACTGGACTGTTCAATGAACCGTGTAGCTATAACCTCCTATATGTGTATCCCCTCTGACACTGGAATGTGAAATCCTTTGGCACGGCGACTCTAATTTACATTTAATTTAATTTAATTTTGATTTAATTTAGTGATAACACAGTGCTTTGCATAGAGTAGACTTAAAAATTCTTTTTCACACATTCATTCATTTGTCAAATGGTAGTAGGGAAAGAAGACATCCTTGCAAAACTCACATACCTCTCTAATGTAGCTGAGAGCTGTACATATATACATAAACATGTATATGCATTGCACATATATACATATGCATGTATACACAAATATAAGTGTATATATACACTGACTTATAGCTCTCTATACCTATGTGTGTACACACACACACACACACACACATACACACACACACACACACACACACACACACACACACACACACACACATTAGTTGTCTCCCCTGCTAGTCTGCAAGCTTCTTCAGGACAGGAACAATTTCACTTTAGTTTTTGTATATCCAGGGCCTGCTAGGCTGTCACCTCACCTATATCTTGCCACAGAATTCAGATAACTGAAGAGTGAGGCTGATGACTTTGCACAGCTTTGCCTCACTTACATCCAGTTCATTTGCAAATCAAGAGATCATCCTCCCTACATCATTAGCCCTCTTTGAGAAGGAAGGACAGACAACACCCAGGGCCTACTGCGAGGATTGACACAAAAAGACTGTTTCGCATATTTGTTGCTTACAATTTTTAGAGGCTTTTTTATGCATCAATGTATACAGTCATGTGCTTTGAAGAATTTTTTAAAATAAATTTAAACTGTTATGCTGATTATTTTCCAGATTTTGAACCATCCTTGCAAAACTGTTATAAATCCAGCTTAATCATGTTACCCACAACTTTGACCATATTCTTAGGAATATGGAAAAAATTTATTTTAATCTTAAATATTTTTCCTTTCCCATTCCTTCCATCCTCTGGCTCTCACTGACACCTAACTAACTCCTCCCTGAAGACACAGCCTCCATTGA
The DNA here is from genome assembly GCA_028627135.1 of Pseudochirops cupreus. Taxonomy (NCBI): domain Eukaryota; kingdom Metazoa; phylum Chordata; class Mammalia; order Diprotodontia; family Pseudocheiridae; genus Pseudochirops; species Pseudochirops cupreus. The sequence continues at coordinate 78,056,924 of CM053584.1, forward strand.
CACCCTTTCCAACACAGGCTGAACTTTCACTCATTCTCTCAACTTTCTGATCACTCCCCATCCTGGTCTCCAGACTCCCCCTGTACTTCCACCACTCCTTTGAGATTCATGCAATGCATTACTACCACTTGTATCAGCAATGCAGTATTCACAATGCCTACGGTAACTATAAATATGCTGATATAGTTATTAATCACAAAATGGAACAGG
>CM053584.1:78057633-78102138 GCA_028627135.1 Pseudochirops cupreus
GCAAAAGGAGTTCGCAACCGCAGCCACTGCCTCTGCCGCCGCTTCTAGTCAGCACCGCCTGGAGACTAGCTTGGTTCCGGCGTTCTCTTGCTCCACCCCTTCCTGCTACATCAGCAAGCTCAAGGGGCGTGGAAGATCTTCAAATCCCAGTATCGTTACACCACTCAATCAAAGTTCAAGTAGCTGTCATCTACTGTCCTTCAAAACATTCCCCTTCCTTCCTTAAAGAGTTCAATAAGCTCAGAGTCTCTCTTCTCCATCTCCTGACTTCATAGTAGAGAGTTTATACCATCTTAACCACCCTTCTCCCAATTTCACCACTTAATCATTTCCCATATTCTACTCCTCCACCATCCTTCAGCTACACAACAGAGATGGGTACACCCTTGTTTTTGTGATCGCTACCAAATACTCCACTTCCATGTTTATGAACTCTGATGTTCCCTTACCTTGGAAATAGTAATCAATTCCCTTATTTTGACTTATCCTAATTCCCTTGAATTTATTGAAAGTCTTCATTTAGTAGACATGGGACACTGGGTGTTAGGGATAATTAAGAGAAGTGATGTGAATGACTGCCCTCCAGGAACTTCTATTCCATTGGAACTTCCATTCCAAGGATCATTTCATTCAGTGATCAGTCTCCTTCACAATCCTGATGATGCTATTTAGGGAGAATTTGGAAAGATCACAGGAGGACATCAGAGACGGAGACGACAACAATGACACAACGAGAAGTTTTCAGCCTGTACTGCTGGATTTTCAGGCTTACAAGGAGGTGGCATGCAGAATGGGGGCAAGTGGAGGACACCATCACAGAAAAGCAGCACCTTATAAATGAAGCCAGAATGTTGTTCCAGAAAAAACAAAAATCTTATGAATTCAGAACTAATTAAATGATGTATAGATGAATAATAGCAAGAATTGAACTAGGATTGCATTATCCAGTCCCATATCTGAGGCCAATTTACCTGCCTCCAATGGCTCTTACTCCCCTACCACCCAAGAAAAGCTAAGGAAATTTTACCAACTGTTATATCTCAGGTCACATAATGAAGTGTCTTAATCCAAGAAACAGGTTCTGTATATGAATTGGGATCCAGGCAGGGCCTGAACATAATGATGAATCTTTTCTTCTTGACTTAAATCCAGTCAGGGAAAGGAAGGACAAAGAATATAGAGCTTTTGCTATAATTTCTCTTAAACACTCAAAGATTTGGGTCCTTAATCTCATAACACTAATTTATATGTCCTTGAATTGATCAGTAGAAGTGTTCTATTACTAGATAGAAATACGATAACTCCTAAAGATTGTTCCTAATCACGATCTTAGTAACATCTTTGATGAAAGTCTGAGCAAAACAAGAATTGGGTTTAAATTTAAATTTTAAAAATTATTTTTTTTGTAGAAATAATGTAGCTGTATACATAGAGGAAGTTGTAGAGAAGAGACATGGCAGTGCTTGTTAGCAGCTTCTCTTGGAAGCTCTTAAAATTACTCTGACAATCAGATATTAGCTTCAGACTTGCAAATCTCTGTGGGATTTATTTTGTTTTGTGTTTAAGTTATGGATATATTTAAAATAAGGCCTTTTGTGTTTTAGTTTTTCTAATGATATCCTCTTTTTGGGCCACTTGATTCAAATTAACGAACTAATATTCAAGTAGATTATTTTTTCCTTTACCACACTGGAAGAGTTGAACATATATACTGTACTCCACCCTCTCCCCCCCACCTCCCATGCCTTTAACTACTAGTGGAAGATATTGTAGTATCTCAGAAATTTTGGGGAGGAGAGTAATCTCCCAAATTTTCAGAAACTGGTATAGTATATTTATTCCTGTCTGTTAAATGCATACAATGCACAAACAAATTCTAAAACATGTGACTTATAATTCTGACCTCAAAGTCTCTCGGCAAACTCATACTACAATAGGTAAAAGTAATCACTATTTCTAATTGACAACAAAATTGGAATCTCACAAGCAGAAGAATATCCTGTATAAATTATAAGGCTAAGCTGATTTTAAAATTATGTACAAATAGGAGAAGGAAAATCTAGTTCAAAAGGAGAAAGGACTGTGCCTTTGTGATAAGCCAAGAGAAAACCCTACTGAGAGTCACCATACATCGGTGTTTTCTTTGTGTTCAAAATCTTCCATAAAAATCATTCATAAAAAAATAGTGTTCATTTATCCATATATTAAGTACACAAATTTTATCTATTTCTATCCTTTGTTTTGAACTATTCCTCTCTTCACTTAGATAAATGTTTGGCTCAAAAGTCTGAATAACCAACCACAATTTGATTGCTTAGGTAAAGCAACATTTCTGCTGTATCACTCCTAGAAATATGAGTTTCTGAAGGAAGCAGTGATGTGTGATAGAAATCACTCTATCCTGAATAATAAAATGGGTTTCTATACCTTTCTTTTACAATGATTATTTGCTAACGAGTGTTAATATGTCCTATGTATGGAATATATTATAGCATCATAGATTTAAATTGAAAAGCAACCTCAAAATTCATCAAATTCAATACTCTTATTTCAAAGATTAGAAAATTGAGTTCTATGGAGATTTAGTGACTTTTCCAAAGTCATATGACATAATCAGAGGTGGGATCTCATCTAAGGTTTGTAGACTCTAACACACTTATTACTATATACCATGATGTCTCTGGTCTACAGAACTTGGTATTAACTGCCCTTAAGTTTCTATACTTTCACCTTCTGGGAATGGGCTACAATAAGAAAAAGAACAATTTTGCAAATTGTTTATAGAGGGTAAACATACATTGTCTCCATTCCTCAGCAACTATTATAAATTTCCTGTCTTTTATTAAATCATCATGATATATCATCCTGGGATTTTTTTTTTTTGGTAATACACTTTCATATCCCCTTCTAGGATGAGACCTCCCTTCTATTCTCCATCCATCCATTCTCTTCTGGTTCTTTCCCTCCACTGCTCTACTTTCCTACAGACTTACACACCTTTTAAGAGACCAAGGCAGTTAATACACCTTCTTTACTCATTTTCAGGCTCTCCTCTGTCTTTTACTTTTCATCTCCCCAGTGAAATGGCTTCCCACTGTTATCCTCTTCCCCCCAAACCTACACACAATTAATATTCTTTCACTTATAGAAAAATGTTGGATTTAATTATTCCCTAGCATATTAATTTAAATCTTCCTCATTGTCTTCTCCTGACTCTGTCTCTTTCAATACTTTTCTTTTGATGATTTCTCCTTGACCTTATCTTAGCACTTGATCATCTTCCTTCTTTCTCTCTCTGTCTCTGTCTGTCTGTCTGTCTCTTTCACATACACACACACACACACACACACACGCAATCCACTCTCACACAGTGTAATCTATATGAGATAATTTATTTCAGCCTTTTTGTAAACCAAGTAATCTGTTCAGTTCTTTTTTTCTTTTCATAACATAACTGAAATGAGTAAGTTTTCAGATGAGATTGGTAGGTTTAAATTAGAAAATGAACTGTATATTTTATATAAATACTTATATTGCCCAATGAGTGATATGGGATGAAGACTAGTTTGAATGGTTTAAATGATTTAATGCCTTAAAAAGGCAGAGAGAGAGAACTTTTATTTATTAAAAACAGGAAAATGTGAGTATGAAAGAATAGTTTTAAGGATACAGAATGAGATCTTGGACTATGTTCTTGACTTTAGAGGTACAGGGAATTATGGTTACAGTTCCTTTGCAAACAACTATCTACAACTCAGGAGCATAAAATAAAAAAATGAGTAATCATAATTATTTGGAGATTCATGTATGATTTTAAGTGATTATCCATTTTTGTAAGTGAAATTTGGTGTTACCTTTCAAGTGAAAGGTGGGTCGCTAAGAGTCAGGAAAATTTGATTTAAACTTAAATGGTATAGGAGACAGAGCTTTAAGCTGGTGTGGTGAAGATGCTAAACGGAGCTAAAATCTGCTTGTTGAAGGGATCCATAAGCTTCATCAGATTGCCAAAAGCTTTCCACACCCACAGACATCCCCATATCCCCTCTGGGAAGAACAGCCTTACATTCACTATAATAATATTGACTTATGTTTACATGCCACTCTAAGTTTCATAATGAACTTATTTTCCTATAAGGAATGTGTGTGTGTGTGTGTGTGTGTGTGTGTGTGTGTGTGTGCATGTGTGTGTGATTATTCTCACTTTGAATTTGAGGAAGTTGAGGCTCAGAAAGATTAAATAAAGACTTTCTCAGGGTCATTGAGCTAATTCAAGTCAGAAAAATGGTTTGGACTCAGGTCTCTAGGGACTAACAAGTACAGCGTACTTTCACTTCACAGACTTTAAGCCACAATGTAATATTAGCTGCAAGAATTACAATAGTAATAATAATAATAATATAGTAACATAATTACATATTAATATTATATTACAGTGTATGTTATATCATATCATGTCATATTATATTACAACATTATCTATCACTGTATATAATTACATAATACATAGCAATGGTGATGGTGGTGGTGGTGGTGGTGGTGGTGATGTTACTGTTGTTGTCCACTGACATACCCAAGATGACACACTGAATTAGTGAGAACTGAAACCCCAAAAGTGACACCCGATCAGAGCCAATTCAACAAACATTTATTAAGTGGCTACTTGCCAGGCACTATGCTAAGAACTAAAGTAATTCAAATGCAACTTGACAAGCATTTATGAGACTCCTCTTACTACATGCAAGCTGAGAATGCTATGCTTAAAATGAACAAAAAATAAATATGCTTTCCCTCCCAAAGTTCCCAGGCTACTGGAAGAACTTGTAGTCTCTAGACACTTCTCCCAGCTCCTCTTACTGAACTGCCTCTTCAAGGGGTTTCTGGGTGTCACAATAAGCACTTTCAGGCCTTTGAAAAGTAATTCTAATATAATCGACAGAGCAGGAGAAAAGACTAGATCTGAGGTAGTTAGGGTACAGAAGCATAATTTGCTAGATCTCAAGAGCTAAGTCTGGTGGCCGAAAGCAAACTCTTGACTACACTCCATGGGCTACATCAAATCAATCGCATAGCTTTGTAAAAGGGAACCATGCTATACCCATGAGCAAAGGAATCCTTAGTGTAAGATTATTTCTGTCCTAAAAACAAACAAACGAGCAGATAAATAAATAAATAAGTAAATGAGTAAAAGTGGAAATATAGAACAAAGACCTCCTCACTGGCTTCACTTCACTTGGAAAACCAAACCTTCTCCCTCTGATTGTTAAAATAAATGCATTGGCACCAATAGTCTTTCAGGCCCTCTCCCTGCCCTCTTTCCTCATAAAAATGAAATAGAGCCTCCTTTGAATCTTATACTTTATATCAGAGAATAAAAGCACTCAAAATCACAATGACAGTTTTACTAACAGTCAGTGAGGCCAGGGTTCATAAGCTCTTTCTGTGAAGGACACTACTCTGGCTCTGTCCCTGTTGTGGTGCCTTCCCTTCCAAGTCCCTCAAAAGTAGTTAGAAGTAAAAATTAATGTATTTTGCAGAGGCCACCAGGCATGCACATATGTAGTGAACTCCTCTTCTCATTCTCTTCTGTGATTTTATTCTGCATTTTCTTCATTCCTGATCTATGCCATGTGGTGTTCCATGGAGTACCCTAAATCTCACAGATTTATCCACATCGATGTGGATTATGCCATCTGGTATACTCATAGCTGGATACACCATTTGCCAGTGGTAGGGTGACCTGAAACCCTGGGCCTATTGGGAATAGTACAGTTTTCCCAGTCTCTGAGGACCTTTAGTTGCTGCAACTATAGACACCACTGCTTCTTTCTGGTGCTTCACAGAGACCCTAGTACAAGAGAAGGAGGTTTGTCCAACGGCTTGGTTGCCTTGTAGAGTGGGACCTCTTTAAGACCCTCTCCCAGACTCTTTCTATGGTATTGTCTCATCTGCTCCAGTGGCACTTTTGCTTAGAGGAATCCAGTTTTTACCAGGGTAATACAACCTGTTTGTCCTCTTCCTTCTTATGCCCAAGAAGTCTCCTCTCTTCTGCCCCAGGGACTTCATTCAGATGTTACTGAAAAAAGGAAAAATCAAGGGGACACATTTTCCCTTCTGGCTGTTACGGTCACTGCATTCCTTGGCTCAGTAGCATATCACCCTGAAGCTCTGTTTTGTACAGACAGGGAAGGCTCTAAACTAAAGTTAAAATTTCAAATTTTAAAATGATAGGTCCCTGGTTAGCAGCCTTTACATTCCACCATTGACTCTTTCTGGAAAAGTAAGGAGCTAAGAAAGCAGAGTCAATTGGAATGTTTTATTTATTTGTTTGCTTGTTTAGCCAAGGAAATATCTCAAATAGTGATCCTATAGGGATGAACATGGCAAATATCAGAACCTTCACTATGTTTAGCTGGTATTGTAGCTTCTGATTGGTCCCTGTATGTCCCTATGACTTTTGGTTAACTCAAAGAGGATTGGCCACAGAATATTGTGGAAAATTGGCTCTGGTAGAGGAACCTCCTCAGAGACATTGAAAGACTTTCTTACCCCTCTCTTTGGGGCTAACCTTTTTTGGGATAGATCTAGTACAAGCTTCCTTTGGATTTCCAGTCCAGGGAAGAGTTTCTTTCCTTACCAACCTCTCAATAACCAGAGCAACTATGAATACATTACCCAGAAATCATGTAAGTAAGTGACTAAATAGCATTCGCCAGGAAAAGAAATTTTCCATCTGGTAACTATCTCATGAGTTCAAGATTCCTGGGTTCCTGAGTTGCTCATAGGGAGATGTTTCTGCAACTACGTGAATTTTTGGAGGAGAAATGTCTAATCATCCTAAACCAAAAGAGACCGAATTGCCATGCCTGGTTGACAAGAAGATCTAGACTTTGTGAATTGTTCAGATAGTACATATACAAGAAGACTGTGAAATTTCTGTTGTTCTCATAAAGTTGAATTTATCTCCCTGGAAAATATACTAGGTGAATGCATGTTTGTATGTATGTGTGTATATATATGAATATATATATATGTATATATATGTGTATATTTGTGTATATATGCATATACATATTTACATATTTATATATACTTATGTATATCTATATATAAATATATGTGCATATATTTATGAATATATATGTACATATATACACATATATGTACATACATGAATATAAGGGGAGCGAATAATCATTTATATAGTACCTACTAGGTGCCAAGCACTGTGCTTTACATATATGATATTATTTGATCTTCACAACAACCCTGTGATGTAAGTGCTATTATCCCCATTTTACATTTGAGAAAACTGAGGCAAAAAGAAGTTAAGTGACTTGCCCAGGGTCATACAGCTAGATGTGTCTGAGGCCAAATCTGAACTCAGGTTTTCCCAACTCTAAGCCCAACACTATCCACTCACCACCTAGTTACCTCTTATGTATTACCACTTTATATTTTAAGTATTTGTTAATATGTATTTAACCCTCTTTTCTATCTTAGCATTTTTTGGAGGGGGCAGCTAAGTGGCACAGTGGATAGAGTGCTGGGCCTAAAGTCAAGAAGACTCACCTCTCTGAGTTCAAAACTGGGCTCAGGTATTTATTAGATGTATGACCCTAGGTAAGTCATTTAACCCTGTTTGCTTCAATTTTTTCACTTGTAAAATGAGCTAAAGAAGGAATGAATAAATTATATACTATTACTGATGTCTGTTTTGTACATTGAGTACCTGTTCTAAAGGGTAACCTATTATCCCATATTGTGAGACAGACAAAGGTAAGCTTTCCTTTTTTGATTTTCTTTGGAGCTCTATTCTGTCGGGGGGTAGGGGACAAAATGAGTCAGAGTTAGAAAAACTTGATTCCCTCACTTTGGTGTCAGGTTTCACCAGGGAGTAATCTGGTCTGTGTGACTTGAAAGATTGAGTCCTTTGGGAGAAGGCCCTGCCTGCCTCTAGGCTTCCAGTCAGAAAAAAAACAAGGCTGAAAAGAATGTTCTGTGCTTTAGGGGAATGGGAAAGCTTGATTAAAGGTAACCCTTTGAAAAGTTCAAATTTTTAAATAAAGTTTAGTTTTAAATTTAAAATAAGTTTACTTAAATTTTAATATCTTTCTTTTAATGAATAAAAACATCATTTGTAACTGAATATTAAATGAATGTTTACTTTAAATAATATTCCTTAGATGCACAATTTAATGTAATGTGTTATACATCTCTGTGATTATCAGTGAGTAGGAACCTTTTGCTTAAATGGAAGAACTGAGAACACAATTTCACAAAGGACGAGTAAAGTTTTAAAGTAGTTTGCTTTGACCTAGTCTCCATGCTTTGTGCTGCCTGTGCTTTCCCTCAATGTTAATGATTGTGCCATTAATCTTATAACTTTATTCTTAGTATCTGTGGGTTTATTCTGTCATTCTTGAAGATTTGTCCTTTCCAGGGAAAAGGTCTGTAGTAAAAATGGTTATGAAGGCTATTATAGTTTTATTGGGGTTTGTGATTTTCAATTTTAGGTTTTTTTTAGTCTGTTTTGCTGAATTACTGTTCATAATGAGGCATCTAGGTAATGTAGTGAATAGATTCCTGGGCTTGGAGTCAGGAAGATTTATCTTCCTGAGTTCAGATCTGAACTTAAACACTTCTTAGATGTATACACTGGGCAAGCCACTTCACCTTGTTTGCCTCAGTTTCATCATTTTTAAAATATACTGGAGAAGGAAATGACAAACCACTCTACTATTTGCCCAGAAAACTCCAAATGGAGTCATAATGAGTGAGACACAACTGAGACAACTGAAAAACAACAACAATAAAATATTAACGTATCAAGTAACTGGAAAGACACATTAAGATCTGCTATTATCCTCTTTTTCTTTACTTACATTTCTTTTGAAAACAGAATCTCACAGAAGAGAGGAGTTTAATAATTAGAAGTAAAGAGAAAGAAATAAAAATTTGGCCATCCATTAAAAAAGATGCTATTTTTCATGAACTATCTCTTATAAAGATCTAACATAGACAGATAAACCAAGAGCTACTCCCCAATAGAAAAGTGGTCAAAGTATATGAACAAAGAGTTTTCAAAAGAGAAATAGCAAACTCTGAGTAACAGTATGAAAGACTATTCCAAATCACCAATAATAAGCAAAACAAAATCAAAACAACTCTGAAGTTTCACCTCATATGCACAGAAGTGGTGAAGACTCATACTTTGGTGGCTCTACCAAACCCATAATGGGTACTACAAACTGGTAGCTTTGTTGCCCAAAGTGGAGAGGGAGCCTACAATTCTGCCATTCTGAACTTCCCAGAACAATAGAATTTTCCAGCTAGATAATAAGGATCGAGTCCAACAGCAATCTACTCTTGGTCAGATCCAAATTTAGGCAAAGGAACTTGTAGAACTCAGACTAGAGGAGTGTCAATCAGACTTTGCTTTGGAACAGACCACTCTGGGAGCACTGAAAGCTCAGTTCCCAGCTTGTTCCTGAGATCCTGGAATAATATACTCGATGTCCCAAGAAAGCAACAACAGGGTGTTATGGGAATCTGAAAATCTTCCCCGCCCCTAGGCCCTTTAATAGGCTTAAGTGGCTCTGAGAACCTTCCCTGATTTGAAAGTATACTCTGCCCTCTAATAGGCTGAATGTGATCACATGGAACTTGTGGCAGAAGGCTTGTTCTTCAGGAATGCCCACACCTTATTACTTTGTGATTGGGCAGTGGGTCAAGAGGGTTGTGACATTCTCTGATCCAGGAGAAGGCTATATATACCCTAATGTGAGGTTTTGCTTTGGGGCTCACTTTGAGAAGAGTTGTATGATTTGGCCAGACAAGACTCTGGGAAGCCATTGAGCCCCCAGCTTTGAAAAACCCAGATGTTGGTGCTTCTCTCCCTGATAACTGAATAGGTATGGATGTAATGGTCAGACGGTTGGAATCCCGTCTGCTGATCCGTTTCTTTGTCTGCTTGTAACTTCTGCTTGTAACTTGTGTTTGTAACTTCTGTCTGTATTCTCTGAAGTTCAGGGTGCTGACTTTTCCCCCTCAACTAGGTAAATGATATATGTTTGATTGATAAAAGTACAATTGTTAACCCATTTTGAGTTGCTTTCCTTTAGAAAAGCAGATCTAAGAACCTGTGCTAGCAGCCACCCTGGGTATGCTAGGGTGCTTGCTGATACACAGGGCCAGCCCAGTCTTTCCCTCCAGATGTCTTGTAGAACCTTGCCCTAACATCAAGTCTGAAACTAGGAAGGACACTGGAAGGTTCAGTAAACAAACAAAAGTTCACCATCAAGAATTGTTATGGTGGCAGAAAAACTCAAGACACAAACCCAGAGGAGAATGACTCAAAAACATCCACAAACAAAACCTCAGAGCAAAGCATCAGAGGTCTCACCAGAAGCAAGAATTTGTAAGAAAATCTGGCACGATGGTAAAAGACAATGACAGAAAAGTTATCTATATACAGATATGGAAATACAATCAGGAAGAATGGAGATGGTTGATCATGATCTCTAGCCACAGAGAGAATTGTTGGTTATGGACTACAGAGAAGCAATGGTGGTGGTGGTGGTTGTCCTTCATCCTCAAAGAGGACCAAAATGACATCACTCTTCCAGAGTCAAGTTTCAGTGTCCTCAACTATGATTGATCAGACCAATATGATCTCAGAATGCTCTACCATAGGTCGGACACAAATAGTCTGTTTGAACATTTGGAGTAGATTCTCCAAATTTGTGCATCCTTTGTTTCCTTTGAGTTGTTTCAATTCTGCTCTGTTCATGGAGCACAACACCTTCTGTGATGTGGGCATGCTATGCTGGGCATTCCTATGTGTGAAAAAGAATAGTTTGGAAAACAGATGTCCGATCATTGTTTTAATAATATATAAAATGCTCTTTCAAAAATTAATTTCTCAGAACTTTGCATTTGTGTGAAAAATTAAGGGAAGCTGTGCAGTAAATCAGCAAATCCAGAGTGAAAATAGTCACATTTAATGAATACTACGTATAAGGTAACTAGTAGAAGACAAACATTGCTTTCTGGTTTTCATAAAGGCCAAGTAAATTCCAAACACTCCTGGAAAATGATGTCTTTTTAAATTCTATACTCCCAAATCAAGTTTGTAAAATTGGGCTTCCCTTCCTTCTACTCCTTCCCATCTTAGGAAATGCCCTCACCATGCTCCCTGGGGACATTCATCTTGTCAGTACCAAAAAGCACTCCCAGGCTTGCTTGAGGGTGGGGAGGAGACAGCTGTGTTTATGCTATAGTCATCTTTCTTCCTATACACTGAAATCAGGGCTAAACCTGGGGAAAATTGCAAACTGGGCAACTTGGTACAGGACTTTTTCCTTCTGAGCAGTCTGTCTTTATAAAAGTTAGGAGTGGGAGGTACTCAGTCTACCACTAAAGAGAGGAATCAATGTAGAAAGGCAGTTGCTATTTTTTAATAATCTGGAACCCTCAAACTTTATCCTACTTTACTTTTTTTTTCAGCTCCATCTCTACCTGGGGGTGGGGGCAGCATGACAAAAAAAAAGAATGGAAAGGGAACATGCATTTGTTGTTGTTCAGTTGTTTGACTTGTGTTACCCAATTTGTGGTTTTCCCTGCAAAGATACTGGAGTGGTTTGCCATTTCCTTCTTCCAGCTCATTTTACAGATGAGGAAACTGAGGCAAACAGGATTAAGTGACTTGCCCAGGTTCACACAGCTAGGAAATATCTAAGGCTGCATTTGAACTCAGGTATTCCTGACTCCAGACCTAGCACTGTATCCACTTCATCTACCTAGCTGCCTCAAGAGAGAAATAAAAGAAACATAAGATTCAATGTCAAAGGATTTGGATTTGAATTGTGTCTCTGATATTTCCTGGCTTCATGATTGTGGGCAAGTCAGTTTGCCCTTCTGTACTTTAAATGCTCAGCCTGTAAAACTGAGCTGTCATTATACTGAAAATTCATGGCCATCTTTGCATTATTTCTGTTTACATGCTACAGTGTCTGCTTAGACTGGTGACTCTGACTTACACTTCTGTGCATGCCCTGTGACATTAGGATTCTATTTCTGACTCTCCCGATTTGATATGCCTTGTTTCTACCTTCTTTGTTGCAGCTAAGAACGTGGCTCATATCCCCTCTGCTATAATGTGGAGATGACTTCTTCCCTTCTTCCCAAATTGGTTTTCAGAGCTAGTTCATATCTAAAGGAGAACAAAATGGGAGGAGAGCCCTGAGCAGACCTGCTTTCAACCTACCCTTTAGAGCAGTGGTTCTCAACCTACCTCATGCCATGACCCTTTAATATAGTTCCTCATGTTGTGGTGACCCCCAACCATAAAATTATTTTTGTTGCTACTTCATAACTGTAATTTTGCTACTGTTATGAATCTATCTGATATGCAGGATGTATTTTCATTGTTACAAATTATATATAACCCACAGGTTGAGAATCACTGCTTTAGAGGATGGGAGTGACCCTGGGAACATAGGCCTTCCATGGCCATCACAATCAACAGTACCAATCAGCCATCTGGCACCCCACAGGGGCAAATCAGTCTAGCCCAAGATGCATTGTGTCCTAGGGAAAGAGTTAGGTGGGACCAAACCATTGCTACTACCTTGACAATCTCTGTCTTGCCTCAGAAACCCAGTGGAGACAACCCAGGACGCTAAGGCCAAAAGCCCCTAGAATGGAAGCATTCTCTAGTTGTGCAGTCATTATCCATGGGTATAGAAATGGGGAAAGGGGGGCTCCATGCTCAGTACCAACCACCAACCACATGTCACTAAGATGCAGGGAAGCAAGCCTAAGGAATCCCAAGAATAAGAACACTGCCTCAGGATACCAGCCTTAGACTCAACTTGGCCATCCTCCAGGGAAGTGGCTCTTGTAGTGACCTGACTCGACCTTGCCTCTACAGGTGCTGGAGCCCTGAGTCTTTGTCAGCTGCAGCAAATAAGGAGCCAAAAAAAAAATGTTCTCACCACTAAAGTTCATAGCCCCAACAAATGGTTAAACTTGAGAAATGAATAAGGTTTTACAAATAGAAAGGACACTAAAGAAGGTACTAAAGAAATACAATCTGCTTTGCCTCTGCATCCTGAGAACCATGGGACCTCTCTGTCTGCCTTAAGCAAAACCTCCTGTGTATGTGTGTTGTTCTCCCCATTAGCATGTGATATCCTTGAAAGCAAGGGCTTTCTTGCTTCTCACTCCCTCCCACTATGGAATCTTTTCTTTCAATATGTTCCCTTCCCTTTTTTCCCCTTCTCTTTTTCCTTCCCTTTCTTTTCATTTCCTTTCCTTTGTCCACCTTCTTATCTTTCTTTTTCTTTACTTTCATTTTTATTCTATTTTTTTCAATTCGCGAACATTTATTAAGAAAAACAAAACCCTTGTAACATATGTGCACTCCTCGTAACAAATACGCAGTAGTTTCTACAATGATAGAAAGACCCCAATACTTAGCATACTACTTTGCAAGTAGCAAGCACTTAACTGATTTTTTTAATTAATTAATTCTTTGATGGGACTTCCTGCTTCACCCATTTCCCATCTCTGCTCCTAGTCAGGATACTCATCTGAGATAAAAATCCTTTTCCTAAAGGCTCTCATTGCCCCATCCTGCCTTTTTAAACCTTTTCTTGTGGCCACCTATTAAAGGAATATGTCACTCTTTTCCATTAAAAGCATTCCCAACACTCCTGATTAATTCTCTCTCCCAGGTCCCATCCACTCCCAATCCCAAGGTGTTATTTCAATATGAGCTATACTGATCTTCTTAGTGTCTTAGTGGATAATTACTTAAGATATTAGTCTTCCTTGGGTTATCTTCATTTGAAAAAAAAGTACATTTGCCCATTCTACTGAAATACCACCGTAACATCAGACTGTGTAAGAGAAGGGTGAAATTTGGAAGGATATGTTAGTAAAGCACAAGTTCTGGCAAGTCAGAAGACCATAGATTTAGAGCTGAAAGGAACCTTTGGAGTGATATCACTCAATTCCTTCATTGTACAGGTAAGGAAATAGGCCCTGGACTGCACATGTAGTAAACAGCAGAGACAGATTTTGAACTTAGAATGTCTGATTCCAAATTCAATATTCATTCCATTGCATTACACCGTCTCCTGGCCAAGTTTCAAATGTGGTGATAAGATCTGTCTGGCAGCAGAGGCCCAGCAGAGATAAACTTTGAGATGTTCATTATGAGTTCACTCACTAGCTGATAAATTATTTTGGCCACAGCAGCTCACGAAGACCAAGGGGTTATGATCTGTGACAGTGGGGGAAGTTTCCACAATGATAGAAAGACCTCTACTTTGAAGCAATAAAATGAAAGAGCACTATTAAAGGTTCAAGGAAATGAATCTCTCCAGGTAGAATTTCAGGCCTGAATACTATTAAGCCAGGAGATATTTGGGGGAAGTGGGACATTCCAAGCGATCTGCTCATCACAACATTTAAGTATTGGTCTACCCTAAAGGCCAGCCTCAGTTGCAATTACAAGAGATTGAATCTGTTCCCATTAAAGACAGCATTCACATTCCATCTGCCCAGTTTTAAATATAGCATCCTGGTTTTATAGCCACAGGAATGTGTATTAATTGTCCAGTTAAAATAATAAGAAGAAAGCTAAGCACTAATGATTTGTAAAGACATATATGAAGTCAACTCTGCATGTTTTCCAACTGTGGCTATCTTCATGTGACCTTTGAGAAATATGGGCTGGTTCTACACATGTAGAGTAAAGTTGTAGTGTGACAAAAGTTCTGGAGGATACCATACCACTGGAATATAGCTAAGGTTGCATGACGCCTACAAATATTAAAGAGTATTTTATTCACTCTTCACAATAACCCCATAAGGTAAGCAATAGTAGTAGATAGAGTGAGGGACTTGGAATCAGAAAGACCTGAGTTCAAATTTTGCCTCTGACTTTTAGTAGCTGTGAGATTCTGTGCAATTCACCTGACTACTCATAACTTTAGTTTCCTCATCAGAAAAAAAAATGGAGATAATAATAACAGAACAGGATTGTTCTAAGGTGTAAATCAGATCATAGATCTCAGATAGAAATGATGTTGAGTCAAACACCTTCACTTTACAGATGAGGAAATGGGTGCTCAGAGTTTAAGTGATTGACTTAAGGTCATTCAGCTAGTAAGCAGTAAAATTAGAACCTGAAAATGGATTTCCTGACTCCAAGTTGAGTGCATTTACAATGTATGGTGTCTCAATGGAGTATTCGCAGATCATTGCCATAACTATACTAGGAGCTCTCCTGAAAGATCAATTCAAAAGACCCTAGATCATAATCAGAAATACTATTTACCAACCTCAGAAAACAGATTTCTATCTAAGGACTCTTCAAACCCAGATATCTAAACACTACCTTGTGGTTGCTTTTTAAATAAAATTTTGTATTGTGTATTTTTGTGCTTTTTAATGTGAAATCAAATCCATGATGAAACACATTTTTTCTAGAAATATAATTTTTTTATTGTAGAAAAGAAGAGAAGTTTGGGGTAAGCTTAAGAACTACTCACAAGACCCCATGCAGGGCTTGGCAGGCCACCATTTTGAAAACCACTGGTCCAAGGCACATTTCACTGACTTGTTGGAATGGTATTGCTGCTGGCATGAAATAGTGTTGGCCGTGGTGGTATTTCTTCGAAAAACTCAGTGAGATTCTTAGCCACCTTCAATAAGTAGATAAGAATGATTCTAAGCTCACCACTTTGCCAGGTTTCTGTAGTCACTTTCCCAGGATTAGTAGATCATGATGTTGGAATGTTGGCTCAACCTCATGTATGTTAATCTAAAGCTCTGTTGGTCTCACTGTGAGTTGCAAAAGACAATAAATCAAAAATGGAAAAGAATTTTAAAGTTGGAAAGAACCTCAAAAGTCATTTAGTTTAATCCATGCTTCAATAGGAAACCCCTCTCTCTGCAATATCTAAGACAAGCAGTCTTCTGATCTCCACTTGAAGACTTGCAGTAATTTGAATCCATTCCATTTTTGTATACTCTAATTGCTAGGAAGTTTTGCTCTTTAATGGAATAAATCTTGTTTCAACTTCCTCACATTGCTCGTATTTCTGACTTCTGGGACTAAATAGAGCAATTCTAATTCCTCTTCCATATGATAGTTCTTCAAATACATAAAAGCATCTCTCATAAACCCCTTTTCTTCTCTTCTTGAGGTTAAAGATCTTCAAGTCCTTCAGTCAATCTTTCTGTGACATAGCTTCCTGTCCATCCTAGCTACCTTCTAGTTTGTCAATACTTGCATATTTCAATGAATCAGCCATGTCATTAATCCAAATGTGCAGATCACAATGCATACATATAGTCTCATGCTGTGTAACCCATCTATACAGTAAGAGAAACACAGAATTTAAGAGATGGAAAAGACTTCAGTGGTCATCTAGTTCAATCCATACATAAAAAGAATCACCATTATAATATATCAGACGTGATCATTCACTGTTTAAAGACTTCCAAGGAAGAGAAGTGACCACTTTTTCAGACAATTCATTCCACTGTTGGACAATTCTAATTGTAAGGATTTTTTAACCCCCAACATCAAAACTAAGCTGGTTTCTTTTTACATCTACCCATCGCTCCTCATTTTCTGCCCTTTGGGGCAAAATAGAACAAATTTAATTAGTGTTTCACATGACAGACCTTCAAATACAGCTATCATATTCCTTCTGGTTTTTTCTTCTATAGGCTAAAAATGCCCAATTTTTTTTTTGCTTTTTTTTTGGAGGGGGGAAGGCTGGGCAATTGGGGTTAAGTGACTTGCCCAAGGTCACATGGCTAGTAAGTGTTAAGTGGCTGAGGCCAGATTTGAACTCAGGTCCTCCTCATTCCAGGGCTGGTGCTCTATTCAATGTGCCACCTAGCCATCCCAAAAATGCCCAATTCTTTCCATTGATATGCATATGACATAGACTCAAGGAAGTGGGTTTTTTTTTGCCTGTCATAGCAATGTTGCCTGAAATAAAGTTGACAGTCCATTAACATATCTCTATCCCTTTTATAACAATAATTTAAAAACTCCGCCTCCAACATCTTGTGCTTATGAAGCTAATTTTTGTGTCTAAGTATGAGACTTCACATTTAGTTCTAATTGAATTTCATCTTACTAGATTTGGCTCAGTGCTCTAGCCTAGTAGTTCTCAATCAGTATTCTAAGATTTCCTTGCAGGAGATCCATGAGGTCAAAAACTATTTTCAGAGCAGAAATTCTATGACATTTTAATTTCTAGCATGATAGTGTTATTGTTGTTGTTGTTGTTTGTCCTTTGTTCTTGAAGAGTACCATGACATCAGGGAGGTGATGCCATGACATGCAAGTGAATTGGATCTAAGTGAGGTAGGGTTGTGCAAAGTCACCATCTTCACTTTATCCACTGGAGTCATCTAGGTGGCAAGTGTAAAGCCACACACATGCAGCTTTCCAGAGAACTGCTGTTATGAACAGCTTTCAAGGTTCTGATGACATAGTATAGTGAACTCTCTATTTATTCAATAACAAATCAGAACAAAACATTCACAGAAAATCAAGGTATAGCATTCAAAATGTTACAACTTATCACAGCAAATCAAAATACATCATTTAACATGTCACAATTCAGTAATTTATCACTAAAGTGGCCACATAGTTTTCACCAAAGTGGTCACATAGTTTTCAACAAAGTACAATCATTTAGTAATTCCATCGTCAAGCCTCCTTAAAGGTTACAAAGTACAAAAGTCAAAGTTCTCCACCTATGGGGTGTAATTAAGTTACAACTTCAACAGTCACTACTCAGTACCCTCTTAAGGGGTAGTGGAAAGTACAAAAGCCATCCACCCCTAGGTCACAAGTAAATTACAATTTCATCAGTCACTACTCAGTATCCACAGAGAGATCTTTTCATCTTGCCTCAAGACAGGTAGCTCCTACCTGAATCCACCAGTCACCTGGATTCAAAAGCAGACAGCTCCCAGTTCCTCGTCTATCTCTCCATGCAGTTCCTGCTCCACATTGGAGCTCACAGTGTCCAGTCCATCTCAAATCCTTCACAGTCTCTATTCCTGGGAAGATAATGCTTAACAAAGCCACAAGAACATTTATACACATTAACAAAGTCACAACAATATTTGTACAAAGTACTGGAACCACAGCCATGCTTCCTCAGTCTTCTGCAGTTCTGGTTGGCACTTGGAAGTCCTCAGCACCATAAGCTCCATTCTCAAAATCAAAATTACTTTATTTAGCTTCCATGTATCTTGCTCCAAGAAATTCTGTCTCAGTTCTCAATTCTCATTCCTCTTTTTAGTTCTTCTCAATTCTCAGTTCAGCCTTCAGTCCAGCAGCAGCTGCCCTGCCTCCACAATGCTTATCCCAAGAAATTCTGTCTGTCCTGCTTGTATTCTCCCTTATATACAGTATAGCTCCTCCCTGTTAAGCCCCTTCCTGTTATGTCAGCAACAGGGATTTATGCATCCTGTTTCTTTACAGAGGCTTAATTTGAAACTAGGTGCTAAGTACCTGTCAGCTTAGCAATGCAAAAGGATTTTCAAATTTCATTACTATTACAGCAAGACATAGGTCAAGATGATTGGAGATGGCTCTCTATAATATAGTACATAGTGATAAATATAATCCACATAAACAACATTCTTGCAGAAAATCTTCAATAATTTTTGAGAACATAAGGGGTCATAAAAATTAAAGTTTGAGAACATCCTTTTGGAACCTGATTCTTTTGTTCTGGGTGTTAGTTATCCTCCTCAACTTTGAGTCATTTGGAAATTTGATGAACGTGCCATCTGACCCTTAATCCAAATCACTGATAAAATTGTCAAACAGCTTAATGACAAGTAAAAATTCCTGGGATATTTTCTAGAGATTTTCTGATTTCATTGACATTATATAATTAACAATAAGTCTTTGAGTTAACAATAAGTCTTTGAGTCTAGCCATCCAACCATTTCTTAGTCTATTGAGTTGTGTTATCATTTAATCCATATACTCCCATATTCTCTAAAAAAGAATATGAACTATTTTATCAAAAGCTTCACTAAAATCTAAATAATCTATGATATCCATAGTACTCTACTTAGTAATCTCTTCACCAAAAAAAGGATGGAGTTGGTTTGGCAGAATTTGTTCTTGAGGAAGCCATGCTAACTCTTAAAAACCCCTACTTTCTTTTATAGATATTCATCAACCACCTAATGCTCAATTCTATATTTTTTCAGGGATCAAAATCAAACTCACTGAAATATACTTTCTAGACTATGGTTGCATTCCTTTTTAAAAAGTGTGACATCTGCTCCCCTCTGACATGGTACCTCTTCTATTTCCCATGATCTTTCAAAGATCCCTGACTGTGTTACTCTGCTAAAAAACAACTGGCCCTTTTATTTGATATGCCTAATGAATGGTCAAGTGCCTTCACTGGAGATACTGAAGGGAGCATGTAGGTAGGGCAAGGCAGGACAATACAGGAAGTGTACTAGAGAAGAAGCAACCCTCCCACCACCACACTGTGATGAAGCAACTGATATGATTAGACTGGGATAGCTTACCTTCTGTCCTCCTGCCCCTGAATAAAATAAAAACACACATCAGTCAGGGCCGACACTTTCAAAATAGACTACAAAGGGTGAGGGAGCAGTACAATCAGAGCTTTGAGTAAAATGATTTTTATACCACGGCAGAAGGGTGGAATCCATGAAAGACAAAAGGTTAATCCCAGGACTTGGCAAGTTGTTACACTAAGCTCGTCTTGAATTTGATCTTTCAGAGCAACTCCAGGATCAGCTCAGTTCAAATGGTAAAGGAGAGTTTGGGCTTTCAAACAGGACTTATTGGGTTTCTTTCTTTTGAGTTTACATGCAAGGTAGTAGTAAGAAACCAGTTGCTGGTTTATAACTACAAGGTTCTAGCTTGAAAAATTCCACTCAATGAGGCAGCAGTGGAAGAACAATGAATTTTGAGTCAGAAGATATGACTTGAAATCTTCTCTCTCCCACTTATGACCTTGAGCAAAACATTTAAACTCCTTGTGCCTCAGTTTGTTCACCTGTGAAATAAAGGGGTTAAATTAGATAATATCTAAGGTCCTTTCTGATGCTCAACCTATGATCCCATGATTCCTATGCAAAATCCCAGATCAGATTAGGAGGGAGAGTAAAAAAAGGAGTCAAAAAAGAAGCAGAGAAAGAAGGAGATGGTATCAGGATAGAAAATACAAAATAAATATATTAAAAGGAGATGAATCCTTATTCCCTTTTCTAGATGTTCATTCTCCTTAATGAGAGTTAATGATGGTTACAGATGTGGGAGCCATATCATAATCAGTTTGTGCAGTCAAATTTCAGACTAGTTAAAGTAAAAGTCAAAATAAAAATCAAATAAAATGAATAAAGATGAGAATTCACAAATAACCAACTATTTGACAAATTCAAATGAATCATTGATCCTAAAAATGAGGACTAGGGAAAAAAAGGTAAAAGAAAATAGACCTTATTATCACCATTTCCCACAAAATGTTAACTCATATGTAACAGTCATCACAATTAGAATATCAACTCCCCTCCCCTGCAAAAACAAAACAACAATTAAAAGAAACCTCTCCTTAAAGAGAAAGCACATGATATCCTTGCCAAACACAGAAATATGGCAATAAAGGGGTACATAATTTTTAAATACAACCTCATTTGTAAAATACTAAAAGGAAAGAAAGGAGATTTTGAATAATAACAATGAAAAACACTATAAGTAAAAACAAGTCTATAGAAATGTTAGTATGAGACCAAACACATCATATTGAAAATGTTCATCAGTAAATTTGGAAGGAAGGCAACAAATGGATTCTACTTACGTCACATATCTCGGGCAAGTCACTACCTCCTTGAGTCTTAGTTACCTCATCTGCAAAATGAAAGAGCTGGATTAGATGCACCCTGGGATATTTTCTGGTTCTGGAAATTTGATAAATGGAACAAATTTATCTGTGTTTCTATCAAAATTATTCTCATCTTCACTGACAATGAAGCCATAAGATTTGGACCTTAATACCAAACACCTCACTCCAAAATGTTCAAGAAATGCAATCTGAAATGGCTTCTAAGAAGTCAAGTAAGAAAGAGTGGCTGAATCAGACCAGGATAATCTAGTGAGCAATCATAAAAACATCTCAGAGAAGGGAAGACATTAAAATATTTGAAGATATTATTAGCCTCACCAAAGCGAACTCATCAATATCGATCCATAGTCCCACTTTCTTACCTTTATAAAGCCTTTATGAGAATGATCTCTATAGACACTTATGGTATCCTTGAAGAAAATGAGAAGAGAACAACAGGCTTTCACAAACAATTTCCTACAGCAAATAGTCTCTATGTCTACAGTGACATAATTAGGTGAAATATACAGCCAATGTAAGATTTTACTATGTTTATAGTTTGTTGATTACCAGAAATAAAACATTTTTATTCTGTGAAGCAAATTACAGCCTGAAGACTATCTTTCAGCTAATAATTATTGACATACATTTATATATATATATATATATATATATATATATATATATATATAGCTTTAAATTTTATCAAGTGCTACATGTGTGTTAACTGACTTGATTCTTACAACAACCCTAAAAGGGAGCTACTATAAATGATCATACAAGAATATCTATCCTTTAGTGATCAACAGGCTTTCCATAAGTCTCTCAGAAATGCATAGGCTGACCCTCAAATGACACACATAGAGTCCATCCATTTCCTAGGGTGTACATGAGACCTGTGCAGCTTGATAGGAACTGTCAGAGAGATTAGACTTGAACACAGGTCAAATTAACATCTCTTGAAAAAGAACTATTCACTACTCATGGGGGAAAACAAATCTGGTAATCCTGTCTGTAATGATAGCATTACAAAAGGATTCCACTTTTTTTTTTTATTAGTAGCAGCTCCATAAACAAGGCACTGTCTCCCTAATAAAAAGAAACCTGTGCTCAGTGGCATCAAGGGATAAAGAAGGCATCTTAGTATAGCAATAGAAAAACTACTCCTCCTTCTCATCTCCCAAAGAATTTCCTAGAAAGTATTCTAGAGAGATAGAAGAGTAGCTAACCTACCTAACCCCTCCACCTTAGGTAGGTGGGTGATTTAGGGTAATCTAAATAATCCCGCCTACCTAACTAACATTGTAATTTACGAGACACACTGAAAGAAAAAAACAGTGAGGTTTTTTTTTTCCTGTTACTAAATAAGTGAGTAGTGGAATCCTAGGAGTTACAGTATCATAGGAAATCTAGTTCAACCCCTTCATTTTAAAAATGAGGAAACTGAGACCCAAGGAGGTTATATGACTTTCCCAAGGGGGTAAGTCTTAGAAGTGAGATTTGAACCCAGAATTTTTGACTCTGGAGTTAGTGCCCTTTCTTCCATGTTCATATATGTACAAAATGTATGATTTCAACATGACAGTACACCGAGGGACTGTTACCTTTGGATTTTGCCCTGAGGGAAAGAGGAAAGGTCAGTAGGGATGCTCAGCTCCCCTTCCTCTACTGTCTTCTGAGTATATCAGTATACCTGACCCATGTTCTCACTAGTTAGACTAACTTTCATTCTGAACATCTGATAGTGGAAGAGTAATGCAATTCCATAGTCCCCATACCAGCATCTGGAGGGACTGGAACTCTTTTAACAACATACAGTAAGGATTATTGATCCCTAGTCATTGCAAAGAGAAATTCCTAGTCTAACAGTTTTGTTTATTTGTTTTTTGTCTTGTTTTTGTTTTATTCATTCATTCATTCATTTATTTATTTTACTAGAGAACCATATCCCCAATCAGACAGAGAGCAGTCTGGTGACTTTCATAACCAAGTGCTTAACCCTAATTGCTAAGACTCAACCTTGGTAGAGATTGATTACTTGATACTCCATACCTGTGTGAGAGATGGAGTTGATGAGATCTTGGAAGAACTATTCTGACCTTGTGACTTCCAAATTGCAGAGAGAAGTTTCAAATTCTTTTCAGGGCATGGTCCTTGAAGGAAGAAGAAGATTCTAGGAAGAAGCCACCACCTATATATATATGTGAGTCAGTTCCTCAATTATTTTCCTCCTCCTAACTTACTATACTAGAGACTTGGAGAATTTCCTTTGCGATGAGAACTGGGCTTCTTTCTCTTGGTTAAGCTAAGATATCTTACACCCAGTGGGAGACCCCATTCATTTTGTGTGTTATCTGCTGTGTTTGTGTTTGTATACTTTCTCTGATTTCTGTTTGCTATCATTTTGGATAAATGAGTTTATTTTCTATTCACTACATATGGATTTGGGTAAAGCTGGAGTGTTGGTCAATTTAGTTTTCAAAGTCTCAAAAGATTTCACCCGGCGATTTGGGCCTTGAGTAGCAATTAATGGTTGCAGTTCCTCCTAGGCCTTGGGCTTAATTGGATATAAACCACTATGGGGGAACACTTTAGCATCTAAGAGTCAGACAAATGTTGGTGTGTCAGAAGTAGCTCACCCAGGAATTTCCTGATCCCAAACAATTGACTCAACTATCTCCCACACTCCTGAGGGAAAAATCAGGAGATCTGGGAGGTTGAAGTAGAAAAAATTAGCTTTCCAATTTCACCAACACGTCCCTTCCCAACAAGGAGACAGGAAAAGAAAAGGGCATAAGGAAGGAGTTAGTGTTCAAACAACACATCCTCAGGTAGGCAGGGCACTGGGTATGTCTGGAGACAACCCCTTAGTTTCCCATTCCATGCCCCTGACCTGACTGGTCAAGGGCAGGGTAGAACCAATTGGTTAAAACAGAGAACTTAGTCATAATAAAGTGGGTAACCTTACCTTCAGCTTTGATGCTTGCCCAGAGTTCAGTGAGAAATGGAGAAAGTGGGAGTACTGCCAAGCCCCATGCTTTCCCATCACTCCATATCTTGAGAAGACTGGAGGACAGGGTACTGGAAGGTGGCTCTACCACTTTTCCAACATCGGGGACAATCCTTCCTCCATTGTCCCTCCTGGTCAGATGGGCATGGTTCTAGAGGTGTTGGTTCCTGAGGCTCCCTCTGGGGATGTGTTCTGGAGGGGCACTCCTTGGACCAGTGACCCTCCTTGTGGCATCGAAAGCAGGTTTTCCCACTGCCCAAGTGACTGGGCTTACTCCAAGGGGGTCCCCTGGAGGTGCTTTTCCTGGCCATGGCAGCAGCCAAGAATCAGGCACGTTCTCTGTCTCTGGTTCGTTCCCTGTGTTCTTTCTCCTTTGCTGCAACCAGGGACTCCAAAGGCCATCTCCAGTAACTGGGCCTGAGGTGTTTGGGGTCCTATTGCCAATTTCTGTAGTTTTCTCCTAATATCTGGGGTAGACTGATTAATGAAACACATATTAAGGATTGCTGCCCCTTCTATAGAGTCAGGATCTAAATTTGTGTACCTTTTATTAGCTTCTACAAGTTTATCTACAAAAAGGGCGGGGTTTTCTTAATCTATCTGAGTAATTTCCCTAACTTTCTGATAATTTACTTGCTTTTGAAATGCAGTTCTTAGGCCTTCTAACAGGCAAAGTACCATATGGTCTCTCTTCTCTCTATCCTCCCGGATTTGATAATCCCATCCAGGGTCACTAGCGGGAACAACAGCTGTTCCTGGGGGGTATTTTCTGGGGTCATTGCTAGTCAAACTATCCCCAAATTTTGGGGCTTGTTCCCAGATTCTCCTCTTTTCCTCAGTGGAACAACAGGTATAGAAGAGGATATGCAAATCAAATCAAATGGTAGGGATAAGTCCCAAAAGCCTTCAGTAAACTTTGTGGGGTTTTTGAAGAATTTACCCAACTTTTCTTTAATTTGATTGAGATCTGAAATAGAGAATGTGGCATGCACTCTAGTTGTCCCACCAGACAAGAGAGCTGCTTCCCTTTAGGGAAAACTCTGAAGGCTGTGTGGGGACAGGGGCTAGGGAAGAGAGATTGGAAGTCCCACTTCCTGTGACAGAGTGACTGAGGAGTGCTGGCTGAACTGGATCAGACTGCAAGACTGGGGATCTGGCTGACAAGGGGGAAGGTCAACCAGCACGTGAAGATGGTAAGGGGTCAGAAGAGGAGATACCCCTAGTGCTGCCGTTGAGGTAGGGCCTCAGTCCTGAGTGGGTGTTGCCTCAGGGGGAGGGGCCACAGAGGGAGGCATCTCAGCAAGACAGGTGGTTGGGACCTGAGCAGGAGTTCCTGAGGGGGGAAGGGCCATGCTTGGAGATGCAGGGTAGTAGATATGGATGGTGTAGAAAGCAGGAAATGAGGAGTGTTGGGATAGAGGAAAAGGGAAGGGAAACCAAGGGGAAAGGGTTGGGGTGCAGCAGCAGGGGCTGGGGGAGCTGCCTCAGTGATTCCAGTGACTGGGACCTGACTAGGAGTCTCTGAGCAGGGAGGGGCTGGGGCTGAAGCCATAGAAAGGGGGTCATTTAATTGGTCCCTGTTACCCCTTTGTGGAGAGGCTCTGGCTTCAAGCATCTCACAATCTTTCCTGAGAATCATGTACTGAGAAAATTCAAAGAATGCCATTAAGTAGGCAACTTCTATCCATCTTCCTTCTTTGTGACAGTATAATTCTAACTGCAAGAGAGTATTATCTTTTAAAGTCCCCAAAATAGGCCACTCTACCACACATGGAGACAAGATGGGATCTTACATACAGAAAGGTTGTGGGAGGAATCCAGGGGGGGTCTAGAGGAGGAGTTTGGGGAGGGTCTTCAGGAGGAGTCAGATGAGGTCAGGTAACAGTTGATTTGGGTATAGATATTTTGATAGGCTCAAGGGTGGGAAGCAGGTGGACTGTGGAGGGCTAGGCTAGTAGCAACGGTTTGGGCAGAGCTACAATGAAAGGCTTATGGCCTCATGCAAATGCCTCATCAAGTGGGAAGATTCAATTGGAGTTCAAGGGGGTCCCAGAGCCTCATCAGTGGGAAGGGAATCAAGCCTTGTATATATAGCTTGGAGTACTCTTTCCCCAGTAAGGGATAACTATCAAGAGCACAGCTTGAACCTAAAATTATTTCCCCAACACTATCACTATTTGGGGGTGGGGTGGGTATAGATATCATTCTAGCCCAATACACAGAACCAGAGGAATGCCTCTCTTTCTGTCTCTCTTTCTCTACCTTCCCCTCCATTCCTCTCCTCCCCCAATCTCCTCTCTCCCCCTCTTTCCCACTCTCTTGTGAGCCACATCTAGACAAACCCATATAGACCCTCACAACCTACATGGGCAATAGAACACACACACTACACCTATGCAAAGACTCTACCAAAATATAGATTCATTGTTTCCTTGAGTTCAGCTGTGACTAAGAGAAATTACCTGAATGAAGTTGCTAGAAACACTGAAGGCTTGAGAATGCTAAATTTGCTGGTAGCAGCTATCAAGGAGCCTTCCTTCTTATTGGCTATTATAAAGACACTGTAGAGATTTTTGAAGGAGGAATGTTCACTGTGAGGTGCATTTATTGTCTAAGAGATGGGTTATAAGTTTGATTTTTTTGACTTAATTTTAAAATTATATCATTAATTTTGTGGTCTGTGTGCTGACAAATGGGGATTCAACTTCAGTATAAAGGGGGTACCATGCATACAAAGCATTTTCTTAGGTTTCCTGGGCTGATATTCTGAGTCAAGAGAATAGGAAAATCTCACAAAGTGTACCTGAAGGTTTCATGTCATGAAGAATTCAACCAATAAGCATTAATGTAATGGAAGAAATCATTTCCATTCACTAGTATGTTATATTCTAACACACGAGAAAAGCGCCTACACAAATGGATATATCATAAAAATGAAATAAATGCAAATACATACAAAATGCTGTAGTTAAATAAAGGATATTAAGAGAGGGGAGGCGCTCAGGGCTGAGGAGAATCAGAGAAAGTTTCAAATAGGAGATGGTACTTGAGCTAAGTCATAGAGGAAGAAAGGGATTCTGCGGGGTACAGATGAGAAGGGGGTGTCTCTCAGACATGAGAGATAGTGCAAATGTGTGGAGATGGGAAATGGGGGGCTGCAGGTGAGGAACACAAAGATTTACCACAAAGTTAGGAAGGGCAGTTAATGCAAAGAATGGCAGAGTCATATCAAAAAAATGTGGCAATAAAGCCAGAACATTTGATCGCTCCAAAATAATAGAATTTTATAGGTAATCACAGGTAAACGTAAAGTCTCATGCTTCAATTGAAAAAACAATTCACATGCACCACACTGGGTATGCATAGGGAGACAAACTTATCTGAAAGTTATCTGATGGTTCCAGGGCACTATAAGCTCAATTGAGACAACATATGATATGAAAGCCAAAAAAAAGCCATGAATCTTCGAACTACTTAAGAGTATTATTTTATACCTAGGAGGATGAGCATCACTTTATACATTTCCACTGCCTTTTTCATACTACATCTGGAGAATGGTGCAGTTATCCCTTCCACATTGTATGTGTTAGGGGCATGGCATTCCTGTGATCTGGAAAATCTGTGTAAAATTTTTTCACCCTCCCTTTGTTCCAGAGAAAAACTCTGAACCATTATGGTATTAAAACATAAAATATGTTGGTATTATACAATGTTATGCATATATTTTATGCATTTCTGAGCTTCTAAACTGTGGAAACAAAAATCCCCCCAAGTTTTCCTTTTAATTTCTTATGCCAACCCACAATATATAGAAATTTCAATGAGGAAAGTCATGATGTAGAAGGGACAACTGTATTCAAGTTAGGGCACTGTGTTTTAAGGACATTGATAAACCAGAGAACACGGAGAAGGTCAACCAGGATGATAAAGAATTTGAGATTATACAAGAGGGGGATGGATGGCAAAAAAAAAATGAATAAAATAAGGTATTTAACCTCGGGAGTAAAAAAAAAACAAAATGACAGACAAGATAGCTGTTTTTAAGTATTTGGAGGGCTGTCATGTGAGGAATTAAAATTGTTTTGTATAGTCCCAGACAGTAAAACAAGGAGTAATTGGTAGAAGTTTCAAAAAGCCAAATTTAGATTGAATATGATGGAAAATTTTCTAATAATTAGAGCTACCTAAAGAAGCAATGCGTTCCTCATCTTTGGAGGTCTTCAGGCAAAGGCTGGATGACTATTTGTTAGGTATGTTGTAGAAAAGAGGCATATTTTGTATGAATTGGACTAGATGGATTCTTAAGTCCTTTCCAAGTCTGGAACTGTGTGATTCTGTAAGGCACATCTCCTTTAATATTAAGGAACAATCTCCCCATCATTTAGAAAACCATACAATGCATGTAATAAAAATTATGTAGATTGATCTTGAGAGGCCAAGAATGAAAGCAGCAAAGCCAAGGAAATAAGATAATATAATAAATAAGAGGGATATTTTTACAGGAAACCCATCATGTTATTCTTTTTTAATCTTAATATTTTAAATAGCTGTTTGGAATCATACTTTTAAAAAGCAATAGGTCATAAAGTCACTTTTTTTTTTCCTCAGCATTGGGAGTGTTTGTTGTACATAAGAAGTTATTCTGTGACTCCAAAAAGGGTTCTGTGCCATGTATGTATATACATACACACACACACACACACACACACACACACACACACACACACATATATATATATATATATATATATATATAGTTTTTTTTTAACCACAATTTATGACATACAAACAGACATAGGTTCTTCTAACTATTCCAGAGTATAATCAGTTTTTGTTAGGCAGATTAGTAGATGAGGTCAGGCAAGAAAAGGATATATTTTCAGTCCTCACTAATTATAATAAACAAATTATACCAAGTTATTTATGTTCCGTGCTTATTTCTGCAACAGTGTTGTCTGCCTACCAGATGACTTGCCATCTTGCCAGCTAGTTGAAGAGGTCCAAATGATGTGTCTCTGCAGCTATGAAAACAGGCTGAGAATGATGAATACATACCATGATGTAGTCCTAGGTTTTGAATGCAGTTTTGTATTCAAGTATACCATCGAGGACCTTGGTTCTTGCAGAATCTTGTTTTGATTCCACAACTCCCTATAAAACAAAAAAACAAACAAACCCCAACCACCTGACGTTAAAAATAGTCATCTTCTTTGGCAAGAAAGTTCATTGACTATAGGATTTAAACCTTGATGGTATTTTCAAGATAATCTAGGTATAATCCCTCATTCTCATAGAATGAAAGTTCCTTGAGGGCCAAGACTCTTGGTTTTTGCTTAGCACAGTGCCTTGTGCAAAGTAGGTCCTCAAAAAATGTAAATGTGTGTTGAAGAAAATTAGATTTTATAGATGAGGGAACTAAAGCCTCCAGAGTTTCCCCAAGTAGGAGACAGCACCTCTGTGATTTTGATTTGGTTGTTTGGTCCTGTGTATCCAAGTCTAGGGTTCTTTCCACCATTTCACAGTGCATGGGACAAATCATCATTTCTCTGACAACTTCTAGTCTCCCTACCTCCTTAAGAGGGTATTCTCCATGAAGTTATGCTAACTTTGCTGACCATAGGGAGCAACTCCATTTTCGCTGCCTGAAGTCCTATCCTTTGGATGTATGTCTTAGCAGACCCTGGCTTGACTCTATACTTCAGTTGTTTTTGTTTTAGTTTTCAGTAATGTCAAACTCTTTGTGATACTTTGAGGTTTTTGTTGGCAAAGATCCTAGAGTGGTTTGCCATTGTCTTCTGCAGCTCATTTTATAGATAAAGAAACTGAGGCAAACAGGGTTAAGTGACTTGCCCAAGGTTACATAGCTAGTAAGTGTATGAAGCCAGATTTGAACTCAAAAAGAAGAGTCTTTCTGATTCCTGGCCTGGTGCTCTATCCTTTGCACCATCTAGCTGCCCTTTCCCCTACACAAATTCTAGTTTAGTCTCAAAGATCAAATCCTATATTAGAGGATTTTGAGAAAGGACTTTAGAGGCCATTTAACCTTTATTCAACCTCTTCATTTTACAGATGAAGAAATGGAAGCTCAGAAAGACTGTAAATTGTCCATACCACACAACTAGTACATGCCAGAAGTGAGATTCAAACCCATGTCTTCCTGGTTCAAGTACAGAATTCTGTCCACTAATCTATGATGCCCCTTTATATTGACCAATCAATCTATTAACAAGCATTTAAGTACCTGCTATGTGTTAAGAACTGTGGATAGAAAGATAAAGATAAAACTCTACCTACAAAAAGTCTATATTCTGCTGGGAAGCAGTGAAGTCTTATATCCTTCTGACATCTGATAAATTATTAAAATCTACACACCTTTTGACCTAATAATACCACTATTAGTCCTATATCCTAAAGAGATGGGAAAAAAAGAGAAAGGAACCATATGTGTGAAAATTCATTTAGGAGGGTTTTTGTTGTTTGGTTTTGGTTTTGGTAGTAAATAATTAGAAACTAAGGAGGGGCCCATCAATTAGAGAATGGTTGCACAAATTATGGTATATGAATCATGACAGTGATAATAAGCTATAGGAGTTACAAGATCTCAATGATACAATTCTGAGGCCCATGGATTTTCTAGACAGAAAAACAGAAGACCTGACGGGTGGGAAGGCACACACAATCACCTGGCTCAAGCCAGAATTTGAGATTGAATGGATCTATGACAAATTTGCTAGTACTACGTTTTAAATATTTCAATCTCACTCTCTCACTCCAGAAGGATTGCTGGAGGTGGTGTTGAATTGGAGAGAACAGTCATACTAGCTCCAGCTAGTCCTTCAGTGGGAAATTTGTGCAGTAGCAGACTTCATTGGTCAGAATTCATTTTATCGTCATTGAGCTGGGAGAAGTGAAAGAGGACAGTTGAATATATGCCATAGGATATGAAGCCTATGTAACTGGGGATCCCATGTCACAATTAGGCACCTCCACAATGGCACTATAGAACAGTTAGCATTACAAGTATGAAATGGTGCTATCTAATCCCATGATTACCTGGGGGCCTGGCTGCGGATGGGAGATGGAAGTAGAAAAGATAACCAGGAGAGGTTGAGCCAAGGTCTTCAGTCTGGAGGGTTTAGCTAAGTGGTACAATGAATAGAACATTGGACCTGGAGTGAGGAAGACCCGACGGCACATCCCACCTCAGATACTTAGTAAACTTTGCAACCCTGAGCGAATCATCTAACCTGTTCACCTTATTTTCCTCATCTATAAAATATGAATAATAATATCCTCAGTTTCTTGTAAGGATAAAATAAGGTGACAGAAGACTAAATATAATTCAATCGTACTTCTTTCTTCTACTTTTCTGACATCAGTGGTTGCAGTGTTCCCTGAGACCAGCACCTAGTTATTTTTAGAATGACAATCTATTGTTCTTCTTTGTTCAGTTATGTATAACTCTTTATGACCCCATTTGGGATTTTCTTGACAAAGATACTGGAGTGGTTTGCCAATTCCTTCTCCAGCTCATTTTACAGATGAAGAAACTGAGGCGAGCAGGGTTAAGTGTCTTGCCCACTTGTCACACATCTGGTAAATGTCTGAGGCAAGATTTGAAATCACCAAGCTGAGTCTTCGTGACTCCAGGCCTGGCACTCTATCCACTGCACCACCTAGCCACCAATTGTTTTTAAGCCCTATGATTATTCAGATTCACACATACTAACTGTATGACCATGGACAAGGCATTTCACGGGATTAATTAACATTAACAGGAAACTGTCTACAAATCTAAGTTACAGAGGGTTAATCAACTATATCAGTGGGAAGATGATCAGAATTTCCATGATCAGAATTTCCTACACTAAGGAAATCACTGATCCAGACTCCAATTTCTCCCATCTTCCATTAATCATGTTTGTAGTATTAAAAGGGAGTCTTCCATGATTTTGATTCTCTTTAAACCTGTCAGTCTTAATTACTCAATATGTGTTTTCTTGTATTTTATAATCAGTTCCATGTTGGGGTTCATTGATCTAGGATCTGCTGACTTGACTGGTTGCTTAATGGCCCGAGGTCAAGATTAGAACTGTGCTCTTACCCCTATTTGATTCTAATAGCAAGTTTTCATAATATAGCAAGTGTAGGTAAGGTAGATTATTGCCATGAAAAAATGGACACAATACTCTGCTACACAATCGTATAAAGACTGTGTATATCATCATTGTAATAACAATAAGAATTTTAATTCATTTTAGATAATACTTAAGTGTTGCAAAGGATTTTCTTCACAACAATTCAGGGATATAAGTAGTGCAGACATGATTGTCTCTATAAAACAGATAAGAAGTCCAAAGATCAGAGATTGTGATATTAGTAGATAATAGTAAATATTGGATCTGGAATTTAGGAGTCCCAGCTCCAAAGGTGGAAAAAGGGTTAGATTTGTTCTGCTTGGTCCCAGAGGGCAGACCTAGGAATTGTGGGTAGAAGTTGTCAAACTGGTACTCTTAAAGGACAAGTCTGACCCTGTCACTCTCCTGCTGAAGAACTTCTGTGGTTTCCACTTGCTTTAGGGAGAAGATGCAAAGTCTGCTGTTAGACATTCCTTCTAAATCTGGCTCCGGCCTATCCTCCAGACCCACTTTACATCACCCCCTCTCATACATTCTACATTCCAACCAAACTGTCCTATTTGTTTTTCTTCATAGAGGACATTCTATTTCATAGCTATGCCTCTGCACAGGCTGTTCCCATGCCTAGAACATCCATTCTCCTTATTTCTATATCTTGGAATCTGGCTTCCTTCAAGGTTCAGCTTAGCCCCGAGGCTCCTCCCACAGAAGACTTTCTTCCATGCCTCCAGTCATTTGGGCTTTTCCACAAACCCTGAATTTGCTTTGAATGTGTATTCCATTATCCATGTAAATGTTATAGCTACCTGCCCATATCCTAGTGGAATGAAACTTCCTCAAAGGTTTTGCTAACCAGAAATCTCTATATAAATATTGTTGTAATATTATTGATTTTCATTTCTATTATTGTGATTACAATACAACCTCATATTACATTAAGTAGATTCAGAATTGGTACTTCTAGGAGTTGCCCAAGCTTAGATCCCCTAAGTAGCCTGGATCAGATGAAGCCCTTGGATTTATGGAGGAGGGTACCCCACCACTTTTTCAAGCAGCTGTTTTCCCTCTGCTTCTTGTTCCATATACAACCATCCTCTGAAACATTTTCTTCACCCAGGTCCTGGATATTACTTTGAATTCTTGCTGTTATATTGTCATGAGTAGCTCCCTCTGTGAGTATCAAAAAGAGACATGGGGCATCTGTCCATCACAGTGCAATACCAGAGTTTTCTTGGAAAATTGCACAAAGGTTTGCAATCACCCTGAAAATTGGGTTGCATTATAAAGCCCTTTCAATACCATGAACCACAGGTGAGTAGTTCCTGGAATTGCTCAAACAGTAAATGAAAGCTTTTTAAAATACCGGAAAGGAACAGACAAGGACACCTTTATAATAACCATATTATAAAGCATTGAAACACAAACACATCCAATTACAAAGTAGTTTCTTCTCATGCTCCAGAAAGATGAGAGAGGGAAAAAATTTAAACCTTCCAGTCTAGCCCTTCTATAATGGAATGTCTATTATCAGTGGTACCTCATATCATTCATTAGTCTTTCTAAAAATATAGGTCAAAACATCATATTAAAAAGAATTTCACAGTTATAAAGATAATCTGTAGTTATATAGTGCTTTAAGGTTTACAAAATATTTTCCCCAAATATCCCAGTCAGGAAAGTAATGCAAATACTGTTACCCCCATTTTATAGCTTAACTTGGTCATAATCATATAGCTACTAAATGTAAGAACTGGGAATCATTGTCAAGGATTCTAGAGCCGCTGCTTTTTCCACTTCAATCACAGAATCCGTGTTGGAAAGGACTTCTGGTACTATCTAGTAAGCCCCATCCATACCCAAAGCCGCACTCCCTCCACAAGATACCTGTCAAATGCTTAAATACTTCAAGTGACATAGCAAAGTTCTCATTTTTCTAGTCTTGAATGCTATATGTCATAATGTTGCTTAGGATTGTCTTAGCTTTCTTGAGTACATTATCAGAGTTGATTCATCCTTATCTTGCCAGCAAAAGATTCTGAGGAGGGTAGAGTTTGTTTTCTCCAAAGAGAGAGGGTTGGGCCTACTCTCCCATACCAAACTGCTCTCTATAGGGATGTGGATGGAATTTTCCTTCTAACCACACCCTTGTTTTCTTTTCCCCTTGAGTGGATGCTGACTAGTCCCATTCAGCAATCTCACCAGGTGAAATATTTTGGAAGATAGGTCCAAGGCTTTATTTTATCCCATGGTAGATAAGATTTTTTTTTCCTGCAAAGATTAAGAACTTTTTAAAATACCCACTGATTATTAACAATGAAGAAATAATACAGGCTCAGCAGTGTCCAAGTTAGAAAATGAGACTTTCTGGCTAAATTATTCACTAGCTTTGCCACATTATATGGGTGTTAGCAGTGTGCATACACAGGTAACATACCACATTCATAGACAATCATAAAATTTTATGTGGAGAAAAGGTAAAATCAGGGTAAAACACAACCTAAGGAAATGCAGGGAAATAATCAAATAGTGATTAAGGAAGAAGGACAAAGAAAAACTTTCTCCACATTGGCAACATTACTCAATAAAAGGTGATTATTTCTTTATTCCATAAAGTGGGGCTGCCATGATGCTAGCCCATCACACAGTCATTGATCCTGGAACTTACTTGACCAGATGACCTCATTTACCAGATCATCATAGCTTAGCTATCCATTTCTTCAGCTCTGTCTCCCTCTTTTGTGAACTCTATCCCCTTCCCCATCCCCAAACTCCCGTCCCCTCCTCCCCTTCTCCCCCTCTCCCCTTCTTCCTTTCTCTCCCTATTTTCATCCTCCCCTCTTCCCCTCCCCCTTTATGTAGGCTATTTATTGAAAAACGATTAAATAGGACAGGATCAGGCACAGATTCCTGGGGAATTCCACTGCAGTCTTTCTCCCAAATGGATAAACTATTAAAAACTAACTATTTGTTTGGCCGGCCAACTAGTTTTGAATCAACTTCATGGTGCTTATTATCTTGGGCACTTCTCTCCATCTTTTTCATGATAATAGCACAACATTTTGCTCTAAACTTAGGTAAATTGTGTCTAGATAAAGCCCCAAAGCTTTCCATTTAGTTACTATATTTAGAAAGAAAAAAGAAGAAATAGGGTTAGCCTGGCATTCCCTGTTCTTGAGGAAGATGTTTTCCTCTTCTTTATCAGTCCTTCCTTATTTGAATGTTCACTGACCATGCCTTTAATCACGCATTCTAGAATTGTAACAGGAATTAAAGTCACATCTATTGTTCTATAATGGCAGAATCCATTTTCTTTTTTTAAAAAAAATCAGAAATATATACACACATATGTATACATACTTATACACAAACATGTCTTCTGCCAAAACGATTGTGCAAGATATCTATGCCTATATTCCCTTCAACACCACAAAATGGCAAAGAATTTTTACCTCTAAACAATATCATAGGTCAAGAAGAAATTGTAGAATCAATAAATAATAAAATTTTAATAAGACAAAAATTAAAGCACGCAACTAAAACTGTCTAGAGAATAATTTTTATGTTAGATAAAATGACTTGTTTTAAAGTCCTATATAATTGTCAG
Organism: Pseudochirops cupreus; assembly: GCA_028627135.1. Classification (NCBI taxonomy): domain Eukaryota; kingdom Metazoa; phylum Chordata; class Mammalia; order Diprotodontia; family Pseudocheiridae; genus Pseudochirops; species Pseudochirops cupreus. Next base: position 78,093,307 of record CM053584.1, read on the forward strand.
TTATTTTTATTCAATTTCTCCCTGGTTTATTTTATTAAAATTTGTAAATGATGCATTAAATATTTATGTCTGTTGGTTTATGTGACCTTTATGCCTTCACACATGATCTGACCATTTGATCCCCATCTTTTAGCATACAAATGTTCTCCCTGGACTTATTACCTCATTTGAGCCTGCTAACAAGAAGACGCAAAGGCCTCCCTTGGCATCATTTTTTTTTCCATTTGAATTCTATGATAACTTTTCAAGATAGAAAGTACAGGTTTGATTGTCTCCATTTTATACATGAGAAAAATGAAGATTGCAAAGTTTGAGTGAACCTAGGACTTCGACTCTCTGAAAGTACTATCCACTACTTTTTCTCTAATGAAAAGACTTGAATCAAGTGAGAAAACCAACAAATTAATGAAACTCAAAGAAGAACAAAAGCAGACATTTAAAAAATTAAAAGCAAAACAGAATTAAAAATGGAAAGACTTTTGAGTTTATAAATAGGAGAAAAAGTTGTTTTACCAAATATCAATTGAATGATAAATTGTTAACCAGTTGCTTATTTGGAAGAGAAGGAAAAAAGGGAAGGGGAGTAAGAGAGAGAGAGAGGGGGAGAGAGAGAGAGAGAGAGAGAGAGAGAGAGAGAGAGAGAGAGAGAGAACTCAAATGATATAAGGTAATTAACAGCAATTGAGGAAACAAAGAAAAACACCAGAATTCCAAATTAGATGCCAATTATATCAAGAATTTAAATGAAACATATGAATATATATATATTTAAGCAATATAAATATAGCTTCAACTCCAGGTGAGCTTGGTGGTGGTCCTTTGAATGTAGTCTGGTGACAAAGTATATGGTAGGGAAAGTGACTTCATTTTGGCTGGGAGATTGCCTATAAAGAAAATTAGAAAAAAGACAGGAAAAGGAGACAAAGCATGGACTTTGAATGGTGAGTGAGAGACCTCATTGCAGACATATGAAGAGAAGTCATGCCCCAAACTATCCTTTGATTCCCAGTACCTTCAGTGCCAGGCTGCTAAAAATGCATTGTTCTGTTTGTTCTCTCCCTGATTGAACTCAGGTTTTGTTTCCCTCTAGAGTTACTGAGTTCTCTAACTCTTGTGTATTCTATCCCTCAAATTGATCTATATGTCTTCCCTGATGTCTTAATTTCTTGCTTTGATAAATATGTTTGCTTCTATGATTGTCTTTTGTGTAATAACTATATAATGGGTATGGAGGGATAACTTAACTGCCTAAGATTAAGCTTGCTGTTATTCTCCAGGTTGAGGGCAGAACAACCTCCCCCTGAAGCAAATAGGAAAAGTATTTTATTTTTTCTGAATTCCAAAAGAATCAGACAGCTAGACTTCAAATGTGTAATTGATAGATATTATTACAAGTAGAATTCCCTTACTGAAGATAGGAGAATGATGATGGTATCAATTACCTAGCCACAACTGTCTTTCTGCTCCTCGCAAAAGTGGACCTATATTCTTTTTGAGACATAGAATAGGCCACAAGGGTGGGGAACCTGGAGTCTTGAGGCCACATGTGGCCCTCTAGGTCCTCAAGGGTGGTCCTTTGACTGAATCCAAACTTTACAGAATAAATCCCCTTAATAAAAGGATTTGTTCTCTAAAACTTGGATTTAGTCAAAAGGCCATACCAAAGGACCTAGAAGTCCACATGTGGCCTTAAGGCCACAGGTTCCCCACCCTGGTAGGGAATTTCCAGGTCTATTTATAAATGCCTGTTATATACAGGACTTCTAATAGTAGTGAGGTGAATTGATCAAGACACCCTCAGACAATTTACTTTGTTCTAGTTCAGTTTTAGATGTTAAGGGGTAGGTAGCAGAAAGTATTAAATGTTCAGGTATCAAACAAGTGCAAGTAAGTGTTTATACTCTGTTACTCCTTTTTAATGAATGAAGAATTTCTCTAGTCAAAACTGATAGAATTAGTCATTGAACGACAAGAAATATCCATAGTCCTCATGACTTTTGAAAATCAAGATACATTCTAGGTAGGATATTGAGTCAAGACAGCTCTGCAGAGTATGAATTCTGACCTGAGAAAGCTAGCTGTACAAGTACCCCCAAATATCTCTTGTCATTCCTTTTAAAGAATGGGCAATCCATGTGAGAAGAATATTTATTGCATGAAATGTCATCTTTTTTCTTGATTTATTATTTTTTTCCACAATTTTTTCTATTTTTTTAAGACTTCTTTGCCATAAGTTTGAATGGATTTCTGGTGGGGGGAGGAAATAGAAGCAAGATGGAGAGAAATGTAGGCAAATGAACCTGGCTTCTGGCAGGGGAACTGTTCTTTCTCTGGGGGAAGGAGAAAGAAAGGGATTTTTTTTTTACCTTCCCCACTCATCCTCACATCATCCACATTATCTTGCAGCAGAGTTGCTTGCTCAAAGGAAGACACACTATATCCTGTAGAAGTCAAACACAGTGAGTCTAAGCATAAGAAGAGGGGTGTTGTAAGTTGAGAGTTAGCAATAGCTATAGAGAGTTAAATGATGGAGAGAAACCAATGCAATTAGGAAGTATGAATTGGGAGGATCAACTCAGAAATGGTGTTACAATATAAAATTAACAGATTAACAAAATATGAATTTGAGACTTTAAACCCAAGCTTAGAAAGATAAATCACACAATAATAAATCAATTCTCAAGAGGAGAAAAACAATCATAACTCCTGTTCTAGATGGATTTACAAGTAAATTTTCTCAAATATTTAAAGGACACACAATTCCAGTTCAATTCACTATGTATTTATCAATTCTCAGCTATGTTCCAGGAATTACTCTGAGCACTAGGGATATAAAGAAAAAAAAATGTTTCATTAGTCCCTGCCTTAAGGAATTGATAATCTACAAGGAGAAAAAATATGTACACATATAAGCAAATTCAAACTGAATATAAAGTGAATATTAATCATTTCAAGGTATATGTGTGTGTGTGTGTGTGTGTGTGTGTATGTGTATGTAGTGCTAACAAACTAAATCAAACCTTGAATAGAAAGAATGTGACACATACCTACAAGATTCTTCATCTCCTTTGGTGACTGTAGAGTAACACTGACCTGGCCAATCCCAGCTGGGTAATGCTGCTCCTTCTGCATGGGGAATCATACACTTTGATGGGGATGCTCTGTCCAAAGGAATATAAATTTCTTGAAATAGAGCTCTGTTAAACCAAGCTTTGATAAGGACCATTCAGATTCAAATGGAGTTAGTTGAGCGCACTTTAAACTCAAATTGCTCTGGTTCTCACTTATTGGCCAATAATGGGCCCCAAGCCAAGCCTCAGTTGGTCTTTGTTTAGGTTGTGTTGGCTCAGAGTAACTGTAAACAGCAATTTTTTGTGCTCTGGCCAGAATCTCTAAGGGCCTTCCCCTCCCCGATTGATTTATTTTAGTATGTAAAAGAGGTCATATTTTTGGTCTCACTTCTTACCTAGCCTTAACCATGGAATGGTTTTAGTTACAGACAAACAGACCTGGGAAAGACCTTAGCTTGAAAAGGCCAAAGTCTCCCACTGCATTCCAGGCCATCTCCAGTTAGCTTGATCTATGTCTTGCCACAGGACTCAGATGGTCCTGGAGGGGAGAGTGAGGGTGGTGACTTTGCACAGTCCTATCTCACTTAATTCCACTTCACTTGCAATTCAAGATATTACCTTCCTAATGTTACTGGTCCTCTTCAAGAATGAAAGACAAACAAGGACATACTGACCAGGGTTTACTTCCATGCCGCAGTAGGTCAGACTGGAAGGCAGCACACATAGTAAGCTTTCTCCCTAACACATAGATACAGTAAAGTTCCCACTTGACTCTTGAGAATTTTGAAAATGGAGATCTGATAAGCACTTTTGTCCCAGGGATTTTAATGGGCTCGCGTTGTGCACATACCTGTCTTATTGCTGTCACAAGAAGTCCTGATGAAGAAATTCTTCAGTTTGATTTGATGTTATTTAATATTGATTCAATAACTTCATTGTTTTATTTTATTCTTTCGCTCAAGTGACTGAGTCTAGGAAAAATAATAGCTGAAATCAAGAAGGTGACAGAATTAGTAACAGCAGGGAGCAGAATTTGTTCTTTTGCTCCACCATTTTGGGCCTTTAGTCATTTACTCATCTCCAGTATGGAAGAGCTACAGAGGTGATTCTATTCTTTTTCTAAGAGTCAAACTGCTCAGAAAATACCCTGGTTTGCAAACTCTGAACCCTGAGGTGATTTTAGATATAATCTAAATGTTATTTAAGATGTTATTTAAGGCCAGATGTTATTTAAGAAAATTCCTTTCTCTTCTAGAAGGTTATATCCCATGATCATACTATTTCAGGAGCCAAGATTCTTCATCTTTTATACAGGATGTTGGAGATAAGAAGTAATTTCTATGATTTTCCCTCTCTGGTTATGAAGGCAAACACTTATCAAACTCTGTCTTGTTTGTTTATAGGGATTCTTGATGATTTCCCACTATCTTCTCTGTTGTCATCTCTTGGGCTGAGAAAATTCACTATCAGCCCTATTTGTGGTCTCTGATCTGTGCCTAGAAAGGGGAAGTATAACCAGGCATCTGACTTCCAGGAACTCTTCTCCCAGCTCAGTTGGGCAAATGTGTACAAATCAGCATTTGCTTCTTTCTCTAAGACACAATGAGCTTTTCCTCAGGTGTATGGGAGAAGTGTCACTCTACCAGCTATATTCCAAAAGAAGATAACAGAAAAAAGGGAAAAGGCAAAATAAACCTTTTCCAAGCATAGGGAAGACAGGAACCCAACCAAATTCATTTTATGAGGAAAATAGTCATTGATACACAAACCAGGGAGAGATAATATAGAGAAAGGGGGAAAAAAGGATCGCTACCAGTCATTAATATTAATGTAGAAATAATTTTTAAAATCCTGGCAAAAGTAAAATATATTTAAAATATATTTCATAAAAATAATATATCAGTTATTTTATGGAAATATATTTCCAATATTAATTATGAATATGGTAGATTTGAGCCCATTTTAAATTACAATTGGCTGTTTAGAAAATATTAGTGTATAATATGAGAAAAATCATATTGGATACATAAGTAAGATTTAGATTAATATATTAGTAGTTATGCTATCATTTATGAAAAGCCTATTTTATAAAATACAGCACTCATTTATGATAAATATATCAAGGAGTATAGGAATTTTTGTATTAATAAAGAAATTTTCTTGAATAACATCTGGCTTGAGGATTATCTGTAAAATAACCTCATTAATATAATAAAAACCATTTAAAATTAAAATCCAGGATTATTTGTAATAGAGAAACACTGGAAGCCTACCCAGTAAATGATATCTGATTTTATGCACTTGAAAGACTCCATTAGTAATGTCCATTGTGCCCACTCTGATAAAATACTTGAAATGTTAGCTATAGAAATGAGACAACAAAATGAAATCAGGTGAATAAAGACAAAGTAGGGACAAAATTGTAACTGTAGAAAGCATGAGTTTTTTTATTTAGAAAATCCAAAACACTCAAGAAAGAGACATTGGAGTAGCTAATAATTTGAACCAAGTAGCAGGATTCAGAAACAAATACAGAAATCATTAGGCTTTCTGTGTGTCAGTAACAAATATGGAGGTATGACAAATTCCATTTGAAATTTAAAAAAGAAACAAGAGAATAGTTATTGGTTGTTGGATTTTGTCAGTTTCCTGGGCCATATTTATGCTCCCACATTTATGAAAGTCATTGGAATGTATGGCATTCCAATGTATAACTAGAAAACAGAAAGAACCCTAGTTGGTATCTTTGTTGTCTTTACACTGGCTGAAAGGTTGGAGCTTAAGGGACACTTTTGAATCTTTCATCAAACATTTTTTTCTGAGTAGGTTCCTTTTTAATTTATAATTTATGAGTTAAATGGCCAACTCTAGTATATGAAATAACTCCAAAATGAAAAGAAACATTTTATTTGAGTAAAAAAAAACCTACTGTATGTCTTTTGGTTCAGACTCACAACTTATTATGCTTTTTCCATTTTTAACATTAAAAGAAACTTAATATGTTTTTGAAAAATAATATAATCACTGGGTTATTTTGTGAGGGCTAATCATTTTTATTACATTGAGCTCAAAGTAAGACAACATAGGGTCTTTTCTTCTTGGATAGATTACTGTGTTTGAAAAGCCCAAATTTTAACATGCATTTATTACTTATTTTATGGAAAGAGTTGGACAAAACGTCTGAGTTATATGGAAAGTCATAATCTAGTGAATAATATATGACAGATCCTAGGGGTCCTTATCCCAACTCGCACTTGCACTGACCTCAACCACAACATCTCACTGGGGCTCTACATGGGATTCTGTGACAGAATGTCTATTCAGTTTAGCTGAGTAAACCAGCCATTTCAACCTTTTTATGGAGTCTTAAATTCTGTAGTACTCTTCTTCCCTAACTAGTGACTAATTTTCAAGGACTTGGTTAAAACAACTCTCTGCTGATTCACTGTTTTCTGTAATCTCTAACTTAGCTCCACTAGAGCATATGAACGAGTCCCTTAGCCAAACTGAATAGATTTTGTGTCATAACTATGGTATTCAAACCTAGTGAACAACAGAAATATATGTTCAAGCTAAGTGATATGTGATTTTTTATTCCCTGCTTACAGATAAGTGAAAGAACATCTATTTATTACCTAAGAATAGCTTCGGGGATTTCTCTCTTTTTTTCTCATTTTTTTTAATGTGTAAGAGGAAATGATAAATACATGAGGACTGATTAAATTCTCATTCATTTTTTTCAAGTTGTTGTATATTAATTTCAAGTACACTTCTAATCTTGTAGAGAATATTCAAGCTCTTGACAGTTTTTTCATTAATATAAAATTGCTTTCTAGAAAATGAGCAGTGATAGCAAGACTGCAATTGGATCATCTGCATTGTACATTATTGGTTAAAGCTAAAGACAAATCCAGGAAATGCTGGGAATGAAAACAATTAGAAAACATGTAATATGTTTCTGACTAAAATTTTTCCTTGCAAGTTATTTGGTTTACTAAATGTAAAGTACTTTTCTGTCTTGGATAGAGTTTTTAGGATATGAAAATGTGCTTATTGGGCCTGTTGTAATTTGTAAGATTTATAGAATTCAAACATACTAGTGAACTAGTCACCATAATTTCATTTTTTAACCTTTACTCAGTTCATAAATGTATTCATTATCTTACCATACTATGTGCCTGCATCATTAGCCGTGATATATTATCATAAACTCAGTGAGAATATTCTGCTAATCTTGGTAGAACCGCCATGTGATTGATTCTCTCTGCCCTTTTTTGGCTTACATAGTTGTGGTCAGGGTGTGAAGGCTTATGGGTTAAGTATAACAGACTTAGTGTTTTTTCTTGTTTTTCTTGTCATAAGGAGTATGTACCTGAACGGTAACATTTAATGAATAGAGTCTTTAGACCAACACCCACAGCAACACCTGCTGGCAGCTTGGATTGACACTGCTATAAACCTTCTACCCTATGGTACATAAATGATCACAGTGAAGCCTTATTAACTCTCTGCCTTTTATAGGGATGACAAATGTTCTCGTTCATATAGGGTCAGTTGTATGTATTCCTTTTTTTTAGATCAAAATTTCACTTTTTATGTTCTTATTTCGTTAATGGTAACTGCTGTTAAAACTGCTATCACTATGCAACAGTTTAGCTGTGATATACCAATAGAGAAGAAACTGTGACATGCTTTCATGTCTCTCTTTTCATTGAAATTGCCATACATCTCATACCCTTTTGTCTGCTTTATTTGTCCTTATGATTATATCTAAATATAAACCAAACTCACTGAGTTTTCTGTGGGAATTTGATTCCCTTTATAGAACCATGCATATGTCAGGAACAGAAACAGCTTGTTTCCTCTTCTGAAACGAAATACCTGCAGTACCTTTATGGACTTCAGTAGCGATGGATCCTGAATATGACTATGATAGGACAAACATTTTTCAATGCTCTGGGCATTAAAAGAAATAGAGTATATTTATTAAGCACCTGTTATTTGTCAAGCACCAGGTAGCTCCAGAGAACCACAGGAAAAAAAGGAAAGGAGTTTATGCCTTCAAGGAGTTTATGTTCTAATGGGAGGACTCATGTGTATGTCTGTTTTATGTGCATGTATATGCATATGTATTATATGTGTGTGTGTGTGTATATATATATATACATATCTATCTATCTATATCTATCTATCTATCTATATATATATGTATATGTATATGTAACATATAGAAGGCCTGTACAAAGAACCTTGAGGAGGACAGCAAGGTATTACTAGCTAGAGCATATCAAGAAAGACCTTGCAGAAAATGGTGCTTAAAATGAGCCTTATCAGAAATCAAGGGGTAGAAGAGAAGAGGAAGAGCATCCTAGCTATAGGCAATATTTAATACAAAGGCAAGGAGACAGGCAATACCATATTATATGTGAACAAAAAACAAACTCCCTAACCTAAGAGTTCAACTCTCTCCCTGCTCAGCTATTCCTCATGGGGAGCTGGCAAGGTTGTTTACTATGAATTTTTCAGTTGGCAAAATCTCCCTGGTACATTGATGTGATCCAGGAACTTGAAGCACTCTTTTGGTTTCATCCTAGAAATGTGTGCGTGGCTGCTCAAGTGGTCAGTGTCTATAACCTGTCCAACTTCCAGGAGAAGAGAAAGAGCTCCTGATTCCAGCTTTCTAGGGCATATGGGGTTAACTTGTGTCTTTGTCCCTATGGCAGGTGGGTGAGGTATGGGGACACTAGATAACAAACGGTCT
>CM053584.1:78102638-78147358 GCA_028627135.1 Pseudochirops cupreus
GAACTTGAAGCACTCTTTTGGTTTCATCCTAGAAATGTGTGCGTGGCTGCTCAAGTGGTCAGTGTCTATAACCTGTCCAACTTCCAGGAGAAGAGAAAGAGCTCCTGATTCCAGCTTTCTAGGGCATATGGGGTTAACTTGTGTCTTTGTCCCTATGGCAGGTGGGTGAGGTATGGGGACACTAGATAACAAACGGTCTGACTACTTCATTCCTAACAAAGCATTTGGAAGGGGAATGTCGCTGTTCCTGCAAGTGTGTCATCATCCCTCCTCTCCCCTTTCACAATTAAATCTAGCACTTTTTAAAAAAATGACAACTCCCACACACCAGCTTCCTCTGTCATTGAATGGGCACTTGTCTTCTTTGACAGTACTTGGCCTCAAGACTTTGCCAGGATAGAGTGGGTGCTACATTGGTAAAAATACATTTCCTAGTTTCTTGTAAATCTAGTAAAAAAAAAAAAAGGCTGTAAACTGAAAAGAAGTGAGAAGGGAAAAAAAAAACTGCCTCCATATTTCCACCAAACTAGATACTATTGTGGATAATAGCTATACTGTAAGAAAAAGAATAACAATTGTTTGCCAGAGAAAAATTCAGAAATCCTAGAAAAGGACCCACAAAATAAATGGTGACCTTAGCTGTCTACACACAAATGTGTGTACAATTCTGACTTCATTTCTTGGATAAAATTATTAGGAATCATAGAATCTTTTAAAAATTTATTGATTTGTCTACGTTTCCCAACATCTACCTTCTCTTTCCCTCTACTAGATAGCCATCTCTTATTATGCAAAGGGTTTTGAAAGCACAACCTGCACCATTCCTACCTTTCCAGTCTTCTTACACTTTACACTGTCCCACAGATTCCATCTCCATTGTCTGTACCCTTTCTTGTCTTTTTTCATATTAATTTTTAAAGTTTTATTTTAAAAATTCTTTTCTTTTTAAATTTTGAATTCCAGGTTCTCTCTCTTTCTCCTATCCTTCCCCCATTTACTGAGAAAACAAACCATATAGCAATTACACATATGAAATCATGCAAAACATTTCCATATTAGCCATATCACATGCAAAAAAGCAAAATATAGTAAGAAAATTATACTTCAATATTCACTCAGAATTCATCAGTTCTCTCTCTGGAGATAAATAACATTTTTTTTTAAAATAATGGAATTGTCTTGGATCACTGCATTGATCAGAGTAGCTACTTTTCTTTCAGAGATGAAATACTTTCTTTCACAATTAATCCTAATTATATCATTGCTGTTGTGCACATTTATCTTACAATTCTTTTCATTTAATTTTGCATCAGTTCATATAGGTCTTGTCTTTTTTTTCTGAAACCCTCCCATTGTCATTTCTTATAACAAAACAATACTCCATCACAATCACATGCCACAACATGTTCATTCATTCCTCAATTTCCAGTTCTTTGCCACCACAAAAAGAGCTGTTATTAATATTTTTGTACATATAGATACTTTTTCTTTTTCTTTGATCTCTTTGCAGTACAGACCTAGTAGTGGTATAGTTGCATCAAAGGGTACACACTGTTTTGTTACCTTTTGGGCATAGTTCCAGAGAGTGCTCCATAATCACTGGATCAGTTTTCTGCTCTACCAATAGTTCATTAGTGTACCCATTTTCTCTCATCTCTTCCAACGTTTGTAATTTCTGATAGGTGTGACATGGTACCTCAGAGCGGTCTTCATTTGCCTTTCTCTAACTGATAGTGATAGAACATTTCAATCCCCATGACTAAAGATAACTTTGATTTTTTTTTTCCCTTTGGAAAACTGCCTGTTCATATTCTTTGACCATTTATCACTTTCAAAATAGCTCTTTTTTTATTTTTAAATTTGATTTAGTTCTGTATATGTTTTAGATATTAGACCTTTATCAGAGAAACTTGCCATAATTTTCTTTATATATGATCTTATTATCTGTGGTATTTTTTTTTAGCAAAATATAATTTCCCTGATTATTCCTCAATTAAGTCAGTTTTTGCTTTTTCTGAGATTATGATTACCACCTCTGCCCTTTTCATTTCACCTGAAGCATAATGGACTCTGCTGAGACCTTCATTCAACTCTGCATGTATCTTTCTGTTCCAAATGTGTCCCTTGTATACAACATATTGCTGGATTCTGGTTTGTAATTCATTCTGCTATCCACTTTTTTTCTATGCATTAACTGATCCTATTCACATTCATATCACTTTCACATTACCTCTCCCAATCTGCCTTCCCCTTTATGCACCTCCCCCCCCCCCCATAAGCCTTATCTTCTTCCCCTTCTATTTTCCTATTGGGTAAAATAGATTTCTATACACAACTAAGTGTGTATATATCCTTCTTTGAACCATTTCCAATGAAGATTACCCACATTACCCACCACTTCTCCATTTACCCCTCCACTACAAAAGCTCATCCTTGTGTGCCTCCTTTATGTGAGAAAATTTGCCCCATTCTACCTTTCCCTTCCCCCTTCTCCCAGTGTATCCCCCTTTTCACAGCTACATTTTTTTGGAGGTCATCCCAACATAATCTACTCACACCCATGCTTTCTGTCTATGAAGGCTCCCTCTAACTGCTCTGATAATGATAAAGTTCTCAGGAGTTATATGTATTATCTTCCCACCTAAGAATGTAAACACTTTAACTACCTTGAATTTCTTATGATAACTCATCTAATGTTTACCTTTTTATGCTTCTCTTGAGTCTTCTGTTTAAATGTCAAATTTTCTACTTAGTTCTGCTTTTTTCATTAGCAATGCTTGGTAGTGCTCTATTCCATTAAATAACTTTTTTTTTTGCCCTGAAGGATTATACTCAGTTTTGCTGGGCAGATTATTCTTGGTTGTAATCCTAGTTCCTTTACCTTCTGGAATATAATATTCCAAGTCCTCTGCTCCTTTAACATGGAATCTGCTAGATCTTGTGTAATTCTAACTGTGGATCCACGATATTTGAATTGTTTCTTTCTGGTTGCTTGAAGTATTTTCTCTTTGACCTGGAAGCTCTGGAATGTTGGATATATTTCTGGGGGTTTTCATTTTACGATTTCTTTCAGGAGGTAACTGGTGGATTCTTTCAATTTCTATTTTACCTTCTGGTTATAAGATGGTAATGGAAGCATGTGTGTAGGTGGGCTTTTAGTCATTTTATTGTGATGAGGAGGGAGATATGGGATGCTTCTCTATTCTAGATACCACTCTCTTAACATGGGTTTAGATAGATATAAGATAGATAAAAGGCATTTATTAATTATTTACTATATGCTAAGCACTATACTACAAGCTATGAGTAAAAATATAAGTAAAATATAGTCCTTATTCTCAAGTAGCTTATATTCTAATGGGAAGAGAGCCACAGAATAGCACATCAAAGGGAGAAGGCACTTAAAGCATGGAAGTATTCAGAGTTAGGATTAGAACTGACAGATATAAGTATATGTATAACCCAAAACTCTGTCATGAACACTCCTCAATTCTCTATGCTGTTAGTGGTCTCATCAGTACCCATGCACTTAGTTTTCACTTTTATGCAGAAAATTCCTAGATCTATATATCCAGCTCTAGTCTCTCTCCTAAATTTCAGTTCTAAGTCTCCAAAGCTTATTTAGCTTATATTCCATAAACATCTCACATGCAACATAACCCAAAGCAAAACTAATTATCTCTTTTGCTGAACCCATGATTGAAATATTTTTCATTGTATACTTATGAATCTTTGCTGTTCTAAGAAATTTTCTTATGGCACAGAAAAATATAGTTGACCTATATTTGATAACTACTATTATATATGCTGAATATCTTTGGTGGAAGGGACCTAGTTAATCTCTTTCAGGGAAATCTTAGATGTGAGTAAATCCTAAACTTCATTTAAGACATTTTCCCTAGAACTTCAACTATAGGTATAGTAAGTCAGAGATTTTGAGTAAAGGTTAATCCCTTCTCCTTGGGGATCAGTATATTTTAGGAATGGACCTGGTCTAAGTGAATCTAGAATTTGGGCACCACCTTAGAAGAGAGGAGCCTCCTTGGGCAACTAAATGTTCCAATAGATAAAGTTCTGGACCTGGACTCAGGAAGACCTGCATTGAAATCCAGCCTCAGACATTTTCTAGCTGTTTGATCCTAGGCAAGTCACTTAAGCTCTGTTTGCTTCAGTTTCCTAAATGATAAAATGGGTATAATAATAGCCGCTGTCTCCCAAAATTGTTTTGAGGATCAAATGAAATTGTACTAGTAAAGTACTTAGCACAGTGCTTGATACATAGAAGATGCTTAATAAATATGTGTTCCCTTTCCCTCTTTTCCCAGGTCATGGATAGTACTATAAGATGACAAAATAGGTAACATTTAAAGGACTAAGATTTGACAGCAACATATGTTCCTGGGCCATCCTCCTTAGTTATCCATATCCACTAGCTTTGTTTTCTGTGATCCTGGCCATTCTAAGAGTTGGAAGTGGGTAATAGAGCTATGAGACTCTGCAGCTCTCTTGTTTTAACCCCAGTGCACTTCTTTTGGATGGCATATAAATGTGAATCCTTCATGAGTTATAGACTTGCCATAGCTCATTATTTTACAGCCAATACAACTATTAGCACTGAATGTACTCTCTAATAATTAGGGCTATGCTTTACACATCAGATGCTAATGTTGACTTTGGAGGACTACCACCTGTGCCCATCTTATTCTCGCCAAAATCATCTGGAACGCCTCTAAAAATAACTTGTCCAACCTCGGAAAATGAATAATATGATCTCTTTTCAACATAGCAACTAGACTGCTGACTCCATTTTAGGGAACCGAGTACTTCTGACAACATTATCTCACAGAACTCTTTTGGTGTCCACCAGCATTACAGTGAATCAGATCTTTCATTCTGGAGGTAACTGTGCTCCAGAATGTTCTATCCTAGGTGCAGGTGTTCTGTTCTGAACAGTCTTTTTGTAATTCCATTTGGTTCCAATGATTTTCATTTGATCATCTAAGGAAGTTAATGTCTTCCTCATCACCAGACTTGATTTTCAAAATGAATGCCTAATGAAAAACTTCAAGTCCATAATCAAGGATAATCGTGACAGATGACTGGCAGTGAACTTGTAATTTGGAAGAGATCCCCCATTCTCCCCTTATCAGAAATGGCACAAATTGATCTATAATTAGTGACAGAGAGTTCAATTAAACTCATCAGGTAAAGTGTGCATGAATGAAGAAGGTAGTATTCAGAAGGAAATGTCACCAAGGCTTAACATACATCAGATGAACAACTACTGATATATTTGAATTATTAAGGATATTAAAGAAGACTTTATTGAGTTGGATAGTGAGAAGGAATTATTGTTGAGTGGTAGAACTAGATGGCCTTTAAAGTTCCATCCAAGTCAAACATCTTATGATCTTAAAGTAGGTGCTTCCCATATAATTTACTACCAAGTTAGTGAGCTCCTTTACCACTAAACCCGAAGTGTAACTACCGTGTAAACATAATTGACAAATAGTTATTAGGGGAGTAGGAAGTAATTGATGACCTTGTCTTAGCAAGATTAGCTTGTGAAGGAAATCTGACCATAACAGACTCTATTTTTTTTTATTTCTAGACTTTCTATGTGATTGCTTTACAGTCAATATCCCTTCCAGTCCTCTAGTTTCATATTTAAAAATTATGTAAGTAGTATATAATTCATGACAAAATTCACATTTCAAAATTACAAAGTCTGTATTTTGTGTATATATTTGCTGAGCACTCTCTAGAATGTAAGTATAATGTGTTATGAGGAGCAGGCAAATGAGAGGTAGATAGTAGATTCATCTTTATAAATATTTGCCAACTTTAGTCTGCTTAGTGGAAAAGCTGACAGTGAAGAATCACAGGCAATTAAAATTCTGAACTTCTTGGCTTTTTAATGATAAAAATGCCTCCCTACAAACCCTTTCATTTACCTACATGCTGCCTAAAAAAACCTTTTCACTTAAAGCCGCAGAGACCTAGCACAAAACTTTGTACACAGTTTAAGTTCATGTCTTTTTTCAATTTCCAAACATACCAGCTAAGGGTATATCCTCCAGTTAGTGCTATTGCCACATTGCCATGTTGGTCTCTCTAGCATTCCTTCCAGTATTCTGAAAAACACTTAATGATTGATTTATATAGCTGTTAGGTTCTCTTTTTTATACTCTTGATATATATTGAAAAGACAACTCTAATTTTAGAATAATATAATTTTTTTACACTTTATGAGCCCAATGATAAACACATTTGCGCATGAATTTTTTTTTTACTTAGTTACCATTCTGAAAGATGAGCAGTTTGCTATTGATGTTCAAAATGATTGGAAAGATCCACCATTCATTGACGTCAAGGAAAAATAGTCTGTAAGAATAAATCCTTTCTTAACTTCTTTCAAAACTCTTTTCATTGTCTCCTATGCAGTTAGCTCAAGAGAGAAAGAAACAGCTTCAACAAGAGCTACTTGTTGTTTGAAGTACTTTTCACATTGGCACAAAGGAAAGAGAAAGAGGGCCCAACTGTATCCTCAATAATTGGTCATTCCTGTTTCAATCAATCAACAAATGTTTTTTGAACCTACTACTAGTCCTAGATACTCCGAGAGGTATCAAAGAAGTATGAGCACTATAAAGCTGAACTTTTGGCAGTCAACTAAAAAGAAAAAAAAAAATTAGAGAATTCATTGAGTAAATATACTTAATAAAAAGGGGGTAGGGTTTTCAAAAAAAAATAGTTAAAGGAAGGTGTTAATTAAAAATAATAGTGTTTTTCTTGATTAGCCTATATGTGGCCTACACACACATACACACACACACACACACACACACACACACACACACACACAATTCTGTTGACTTTGGAGTAATTTTTTGGCGGGGGGAATGGAGATTTAAACTCTATAAATTTTCCTCAGTGAAATTCACAGTAGTAAGAGAGTTGATCTAATCATCTATACTAGAGAAACCAAGTGAATGAAAAAGCCAGGTCAACAGGGATAAAGATACCATTAAATCCATTAAATTAGCTACATCTTGGACATTTCTCACTACTTTAAGTAATTCCAGACTGCCTATTGACAAAAAAAATTTAAAGCCTTATCAACATGGATATGGTAGCAATCCCCAACCCCCAAGAAAAGCAAGGATTTTAGAAGAATCAATCCAATGTAATTCCACAAATACTTATTAAGAATTTCCTCATTACTGGGATACTTTCTTCCTTCAATTTTAAAAAAAATATATTTATTTAGCATTTTATTTTTCCCAATTACATGTAAAAACAATTTTTAACATTAAATTTTTAAATTGGAGTTTGCAGTTCTCTCATTTCCTCCTTCAATCTGCCATCTCTTCTGTCAACTGACATACCCCTTCTTTTATCCCCTTCCACTCCTATTTTCCTGAAGGGTAAAATAGATTTCTATACCCAATTGAGTGCATCTGTTATTTCCTCTTTGAGCCAATTCCAGTGAGAGTAAGATTTAAGCATTCCTTACCACCTCTGCCCACTTCCCCTCCAATGTAAAAGCTTTTTCTTTCCTCTTTTTCTGTGACATAATTTAACCCATTCACCTCTTTCTTTCTCCCAATCCATTCCTCTTTCTCATTCCTTAATTTTATTTTTTCAGATGTCATCCCTTCATATTCAACTTACCCTGTGCCCTCTGTCTATATGTAGTTCTTTCTAACTGCCCTAATAATGAGAAATTTCTTTGAGTTACAAGTATCATCTCCTCATGTAGAATGTAAGCAGTTTAACCTTACTAAGTCCTTTATGATTTCCCTTTCCTATTTCTCTTTGTATTCTTCTCTTGAGTCTTATATTTGAAAGTCAAATTTTCTATTCAGCTCTGGTTGAAAAGAATGCTTAAAAGTCCACTATTTCATTGAATATCATTTTTTCTCTGAAGATTTATATTCAGTTTGCTTGGTAGGTAACTGTTGGTTGTAGGTCTAGCTCCTTTGCCATCTAGAATATCATACTGTGATCCTGCTGATCCTTTACAGTAGAAACTAATAAATCTTGTGTTATCCTGACTGTGGCTCTACAGTACTTGAATTGTTTCTTTCTGACTCCTGGCAATATTTTCTTATTGACTTGGGAGCTCTGGAATTTAACTATAATATTCCTGGGAGTTATAATTTTGGGATCTCTTTCAGGAGGTGATTGATATGGGTTTTTCCTTTTTTGTTTCACTCTCTGTTTCTAGAAAATTTCTTGCAAGATGATGTCTAGGCTTTTCCTGATCATGGCTTTCAGGTTGTCCAATAATTTTTTATTTATCTTTCCTGAATCTATTTTCCAGGTCATTTTCCCCCCAGAGATATTTCACATTGTCTTCATTTATTATTATTATTATTATTCTTTTGGTTTTATTTGATTGTTTCTTGAATTCTCATAGAGCATTAGCTTCCATTTGCTCCATTCTAATTTTTAAGGAATTATTTTCTTCAGCAAGGTTTTCTCCTTTTCCATTTGGTCAAGTCTACTTTTTAGAGAGTTGTTTCCTTCCGTGAATTTTTATGCTTCTTTTTCCATTTGGTCAATTCTGCTTTTAAGGAGTTCTTCTCTTCAATGAATTTTTGTATATCTTTTTCCATTTGGCCAGTTCTGCTTTTTCAAGGCATTCTTCTCCTCATTGAATTTTTGTACATCTTTTACCATTTGGCCTGGTCTGTGTTTTAATGTGTTATTTTCTTCAGTATTCTTTGGACCTCTTTTGTGGACCTTGACTCTTTTTTCTCAATTTTCTTGCATCACTCTGATTTCTCTTCACAATTTTTCCTCTACTTCTTTTACTCGATTTTCAATATTCTTCACAAGCTCTTCCTTTACCTAAGAATAATTCATATTTTTCTTGAAGGCTTTGAATGTAAGAATTTTGACTTTATTGTCTTCCCCTGATTGTGTGAATATGTGTGTATGTTTTAAATTTATTTAATATCTTATTTTTCTCCAGTTACGTGTAAAAACAATTTTTAACATTCATTTATAAAACCTTGAGTTCCAAATTATCTCCCTTCCTCCCTTCTGACCACCTCTCCTCATTGAGATGCCAAGCAATTTGTATGTTATACATATCTAGTCATGCAAAACAGTTTCATAAAAGAAAACATGGACAAAAACCCTCTCAAGAAAAATAAAGTTAAAAAAAAGTATGCTTCAATCTTAGTTCAGACACCATCAGTTCTTTGTATGGGGATGGATAGAATTTTTTATCATAAGTCCTTCAGAGCTGTCTCGGATCACTGTATTGCTGAGAATAGCTAAGTCATTCACAGTTGATCATCCTACAATATTGCTGCTACTTTGAACACAGTGCGTTTCACTTTGTATCAGCTCATATAAGTCTTTCCAGGTTTCTCTGAGTCCATCCTGCTCATCATTTCTTGTAGTACAATAGTCTTCCATCATAATCACATACCATAATCTGTCCAGCCATTCCCCAATCAATGGGCATTCCCTCAATTTCTAATTCTTTCCCCCCTGAAAAGAGCTGATATAAATATTTTTGCACATATAGGTCCTTTTCCTTTTTTTAAAATCTCTTTTGGGATACAGAACTATTAATGGTATTGCTAGGTCAAACGGTAAGCATGGTTTTATAGCCCTTTGGGCATAGTTTCAAATTGCTCTACAGAATGTTTGAATCAGTTCACATCTCCACCAACAGAGCATTAATGTCTAATTTTTTCCTTCATCCTCCTCTAACACTTGTCATTTACCTTTTCTGTCCTATTAGCCAATCTAATAGGTATGAAGTAGTACCACAGAATTTTTAATTTGCATTTTTCTAAGCAGTAGTAAGTTAGAGTATTTTTTATATGGCTATAGATAGCTTTGGTTACTAAGTGTGTGTGTTTTGCTCTTCCTTATCACCATAGTAACTTTCTATGGTCAGGATTTCTTTCTGTTGTTTGCTCATTTTTCCAGTCATTTTTTTGACTTTTAACTCTTTGATAAAATTGGACTCTGCCTCCAGGGTAGAAAGTACATTGTCCCAAACTTCAGGTGTTTTGTGCAGCTCTTTGCAGAGATACCTCTAAGGACCTGTAAGTTTTCAGTTCTTCCAAGGTAGTACGATGTAAGGGAGGTGTATTTACTACTCTCCTAGCCTGTGTTCTGGTCTCTGAGTCACCATAAGCACTCTTTTTTGCCCAAGAACTGTGATGAGGGTCTCTGCTCCTCTGCGACCTCAAGCTCTAATCTATTAGTGCCCCTCTTTATGCTGGGACTGCCACCCAGGACTGTGGCCTGGATCCGAGCATGGGCAAAGCAAAGAGTCCTACCACCAGTGCCAATAAAGAGACGCTTATAATCTCCTTCTGACCAGTTGTTCAACCCCTTTACCATCTGTAGGCTGAGAGCTCCAGTAGCAGCAGATGTCACTGATGATTCAGTGGTTCCCAGGGCCTGCTTCTGGTTTGCTAGGGACAGGGCTACACTAGAGCCAAGTCTGAGTGGGTATGTCTTGCACTAGACTACACTTTGCTTTTGCCCTGATGCCACAGACCTTTCCTGCAAAACTTCCAAGTTTTATTTAGCTGGAAAATTATTTCATCTTATCCTTTTGTGGATTCTGCCACTCCTGATTTTGTTTTGGGACAATAATAAAAAGTGTTCAGAGGCATTTGGGAGAGAGTTCAGGTGAGTCCCTGCCTTTTCTCTGCCATCTTGGTTCCACTTCCTCTCCTTCCAATTTTTTTTCATACCTCCTAGGACTGGACTTGATCTGATACCTCTTTTCCTTTTTTTCTTTGTCTTAAAAGACTTTGTCCCCATTTCTGCCAAGCTTTGCTCTCTTCTTGATCTTTGAAAATAAGTTTTCAATATTTTTACTACATCTTTATCCATTTTAAAAAGTGTTCTGCTAATGGAAATTAGGAACATATCTTCTGAGCACTTGTTTCAATTAAAATAGACCAAATATCCCATGATTCTTTAATTGATTCTGTTGTCATTTTTTTTCTCTTTACTAAATAAAAAATTTATAGGTAGGAAAGATGTAGAAATCAACTAATCCAACTCCCCTCATTTTACCATGGGCAGTGTATGTCACTCTTCTGAGTGTCAGTTGTTCCATTTGTAAAAAAAAGAGTTTACAATACTTACACTATCAGATTTTTGTCAGAAATGGACTTTAAGCCTTAAGGCATTATATCAACTTAAGTATGATTATTAATATAAATTGATGGACTTAAGAGTCAGGAAGAACTAAGTTCAAATCCCACAACTGACACTTAGCTGTGTGACCCTGAGCAAGTCACTTAAACTCTTCCACCCTTAGTTCCCTCATCTCTAAAATAGGAACGATAATATTACATCCTACTTAGGTTTTCTGTGAGAATATAATATTATTAATGGTAATTAATAAATATTCTTAATAATAAAGACCATTATATAGTGCTTTAAAGTGTGCAAAGCATGTTACAAATATCTCCTTTTATCTTCCCAACAACCCTAAGAGGTAGGTCCTGTTATTATCCCCACTTTCCAGATGAGGAAATTGAAGCATATAGGAGGTAAGTGACTTGTCCAGGATCATATAGTTAATAAATGTCTCAAGTGGAATTTGAACTTAAGTGTTCCTAGTCCAGTGCTCTATCTACCATGCCACCTTGTTGCCTAAGATAATAAAACATATCACAAACCTTAGCATCATCATCATCATCATCTTCCTTACTATTATTAACATCAAGGACCAAACAGTTATTTTGCAGAAATATCAAGAGCTACAATCAAGATCTCCTGATCAAATTACAGAATCACAGAATTTCACATTTTCAAGAGACCTTAAAAGCCATCTTGCATAACCCATACTGATCAAGAATCTGACAAATGGTGATCTGATGAGGCAGAAGCCCATTCTATTTTTTGGTAGCTCTAAATGTTAGGGAGCTTATTACCATCATCTAAATTTACCTCTTTGTAATTTTCACCAGTTGTTTCTAATTCTAGTCTTTGAAATCAAACAAGGCAAATGTTCTGCTTCTTTCCCACTTTCACATGAATATCTTTAAATACCTACACTTTTAGTTTAGCTCTCTTTCCAATACAGAAGAACACATTTATGTTTTTTTTTTAAAGGAAAATTGAAGAATAGAAATAGTTCATTTCATAGTGATAGTTAAATAGTCACACTTTTTAAAAACTAGATTTCTGATTTCATTGATCTAGGCAATTCCTCATAAGAAAACTTTCTCTATTACTACAAAATGTACAGTCATAAGAGAGTTTCCCAGGGTGCTGAGACATTGTGTTCCTTGACTAGATTCGTAGGACTGAGATGTATCAGAGATGGGATCTAAACTCAGCTCTTCCTGATTCAAGGCTAGAGTTCTATCCTCTCCCCCCTCCTCCCCCTCACCCTGCCTTGGCTGCTAAACTGTACAGATTGAAATGTCCCATCCCACTCCCCACTCCCCACATCTTTTTCAACCTGGTGATGCAGTTAGTAGCTGTCTGCCTCAGTTTCCTCATCTGTAAAGTGGGAATAATTATAGGACCTACCTCATAGGGTTGTTGGGAAGATAAAAGGAGACATTTGTAAAGTGTTTTGCATTCTTTAAGGCACTATATAAATGGCATTATTATTAAGAATGTTCATTATTATTATTATTTACTATTATTACCACTACTGTTACTATTATATCCTCACAGGAACTCTTGGTAGGATGTAATATTATTGTTCCTATTTTAGAGATGAGGAAACTGAGGCTGGAAGAATTTAAGTGACTTGCTCAGAGTTAGAGCTAGTGATAAAAATGAAAATAAACAAACAAAAAGATCGCTTGCCTTCTCATTGTTATCACTACTTTTTTTTTATTTGCAGCCAAAACTTTCATGATTGGCATTTGTTTGATTTTGAGTTTTAGACATGTAGGGTATTGGACCAGGAGTAAGAACACAGAGATAACACATTGAAAAGATTGTTGTTGTTGCTGTTGTTGTGTTTGAAACTTGGCTATAATTTCAAAGAACTGTATGTACCATAGTAGAATAAATTCCTGCTCATGATGCCACCAGGACATTTTTTACAGAAGTTGGACAAATGCACTTTTTATCCTTCCAGATGAAATCTCCAAACCATTCATGATTTCTATCATGACCACGTGCACACTGGTTAGTACAACTGATCTAACAAATATAAGCAAGAAGTCGCCAAGGAGAATTTGAAGAAAGAAAGTTCCCCTGAACTGGGAGAGGAAGGATACTTGAAGGTAAGTAAAACTGACTGTGAGATGCAGAAGGTCAAATAACTTCATAAACAGTCCATATCTTTGCGATAAGATAGCCATCGGTTCAGAGGTTAGGTAGTTTGCTGGCCTGACCCAGACCTTTCAAAATCTGATATGTTTAATTTTCTCTTCTTCTCTTTCTTCCTCCCTTGCCTTTAGCCCCCTTTGTATTTAAGATCATCAAGTTAAAAAATACCAAAAGGGGATCACATTCTACGTTCTGATCTCAAACTCCTATCAAAGACAGCACACTCATGGTTAGTGTTTATAGATTCCAGGAGGTGAGGTATAAATTTCTTAGCAACACTTTAGGATTGCATGTGTGT
Source organism: Pseudochirops cupreus (assembly GCA_028627135.1). Lineage (NCBI taxonomy): Eukaryota > Metazoa > Chordata > Mammalia > Diprotodontia > Pseudocheiridae > Pseudochirops > Pseudochirops cupreus. Next base: position 78,116,224 of record CM053584.1, read on the forward strand.
GTGTGTGTGTGTGTGTGGGTGGGTGGGTGGGGGTGTGGGTGTGTGTGTATGTGTGTGCATGCGTGCACATGCCCGTGCCTGCTTGCACACATGGACAAATATGTGAGTGTGGTTTTTTGGTTTTGTTTTGGGGTTTTGTTTCCTGTTTTTTTTCACCTTAGTGAGGTTCTCAGGTCATCCTAACTGCTATATGTCTATAAAGTCTACCAACTGCAACCACCATTGAATGATTCTGGGAAAAGCAATCCTCCTGCCTTTTTTCTTCCTTGCCAATAATGTACTTAGCCAGCTGTGCATTACTGTCCCTCTGTGCACACATTCCTTCTTGAAATGCACAGGTGATCATGTTACACCCTGAAGCATGGGATTTGATTACTCTTATTACAGTAGTTTGCAAAGCTACAAATGTCATTAGTAGTCATTAAATTACCCAACTTTTCTTTCTAAAATGAGCCATGGTATTTCACTCAGTGATCTCCAAGGGCTGTGAATTCCACAAGTTGAATAACAATTTTCATAGTTACATTTTCTCCCAGTTCTATGTATTATTGCTCTAAATGTACCTTTCTCCCTAACAAAATCATTGCTGGTCCCCATGAATCTTAATAGGGTGAGTGGAAACTCAAACCCTAGATTGAACCTGTGTGATGGCCAGTATACTCATGTTGTCTCCCCCACTCTTTTTTGCTGTGTGCAAGCAATTTAATTCGGCATCTAATTTTACTCTGTAAACTGTCTGTTCCTGGAGCTGGAAAGCATGTGTTAGCACTTAACTAGAGAGGGGGGCTGGACAGGATAAGGTCAGAGGATTAATGATGTTGATCCTGCATCTTAAAACTGGTTTTGTGATATGTGGAACCCCTAGCTAATGCTCTAAGTAAAGCATGTCAGTTCATGGCTACATGTCTGAGGCTTCAAATAAGTTAATAAGTGACCTCAAAGAAACTTCTAAAGAAGGAAAGTACCTTAGAATCACTTAGTTCAATATTTTAATTTTTAATGAGGACTTAAGTTCAATGAAATTAAATGATTTTGTCTTTGGCTGAGCCAGGATTTGAACCTGAATCTTCTGTCTACAAATTCAGTATTCTTTCTACTACTCCATACTGATCAATTATAATTCAGTTATAAGAAACATTTTTTGGAATTTCAGGAAGAATCTGAGTTTAGGTCAGTGAATAAGAGAGCTCCAGGTATATAACAACAGGTAGGCTTTTGTGTTCTCAGAGAAGCAAAAACTACTGTAGGAACAAACGAATATGGGCATGGTAGAGCATGTGTAGAGCATGTTCAATGAAAACCTGGTTGGAAGATTGTGAAATTATTTCTCAGTTTGATGGATTTTTTAAATATCTGGTTCTAGAGATGCATGCATTTTTTTAATGCTATCTGTATTCTAATAAAAAGTAGAAATTCACCTCAGAAGGACTGAAATCCAGGCAATTTACTCTCTTTCTTCTAGATCTCTGAACAACTCATTATAGAACTGATTTAGACTGTAACCATAGACATAAATAGGGATTTTGGTGTCTGGGACAAGTGGCACACAATGGTTTCTCAGTTGAGGGGGGAATGATACTGAAAAATGGAGTGAACTCACCTCAGATAACTTGGTATTAAGTTCTGTGGTTTCTGTGATGCTGAAGAGTTACAAATTTAGAGCATCTTCTAAATTTGAAAGCCTAAGACAAAGCCCCAGTTTTTCTACCCAGTTTCAGCTATGCCTGTATCTTTAAGTGGCATTGAAAATGCTTCTAGTAAATAGAAATCACCAGGGTACTGGATTAACAAAGTTATAAGAAATGGAATTTATAAGTTGAGTTAGAGCAGCCCTTATACAGTAGGACATTTTCCCTTCCTCAACCAAACTCTGAAAACATTGATTGATCACTTCTTCTCCCTACAAATCTAGTCAATTGTCAGAACTCATCATTTTTACCTCCACAGTATTTTGTATACATCTCCTTTCCTCACTTCCACAATAACCACCATTTTGGATGCTTTTCACTTATACTGTATGCACTTGGTCTCCCAATCTTTTCTCTCAGACTAGATGTGATGGCCCATACCGTAATCCTTTATAATGAAGAGGCTGAGGGCGGTAGATTGTTTGAGCATAGGAATTCTGAACTTCGGTAGGGCTAAAGCTAATCAAGAATCCACACTCAGTCTAGCACTGAAATAATGACACTCCCGTCGTCCTCCTCCCCCAATGTATAATGCCAATGAAAACGTCAAAGGCTTTTCTGAATCCAGTATGTAGCAACTGCACTTAGTTTTTCTTTTTTTTTTTAGTAAAAACATTTGTCCAAGAGGCAATTTCTTAATGTAGGCTACAAGTATTGCTAGCGGACGCTTTTAAACTCTAGCAACATTTATAAGATCTCATGTGAAAACTTTCTCGAATTCTCTCACTCCTTCCTAGACTTTCAAAAAATTCTCTAACAAACTAATTATACAATCAAAAATTTTAGTTATCCACTTGTTTTATTACACTTCTAGAGTAGATCTCCCAAATCTGTACACTGTGGCACTCAATAGGTGCGGATCTAACGAATGAATGAATGGATGGATGGATGGATGGATGGATGGATTGTAACTTATAGATGTGAGCTCTTGGAGAGTATTCATATTGGCTATCAATATCTGCCCCTACTAAACTCATAATAAATGCTTTAAAGATTATGATGATGATGATGATAATCTGGTACAATTCTACCTGCCATGATCTTTATCTCTGAAGAGATGAGTCTTGATAACTTAACCATTTAACATCCATCTTTGTTTTGTGATACTCAACAGAAAAATCAAAGTTTGTTTGGTTTTGTGTATGTGTGTGTATGTATTCACAATAAATACTATGTATATTTAATTTCACTCATAAGCATTTTCTTCATTTCTATATTATAGACTTCTTGGGGCAGGGACCCTGTCATTTATTTCTGTATCTTTCTAAGTATCTGGCATAGATGTTCCTTAGAAATTTGCCACTATATGTTAAGGCCCTTGAAGGAAGGAACCATTTCTAATTCCTTGGGTGTATGGATTCAGAGGTGTGGATGACCTCAAAGGCCCCCTGCTAATATTCATATAGCTAATAGTTATCAGAGGTAGAATTCAAACCTAGGTCTTCTTCAATCCAATTCCAGAACTGCAAGGGTTATACAATGCTGAATGTCCTTCCCAACATCTACCTCAGTCCTTTGTGAATAGTAAACATTTAATAAATGCTTGTCAGTGAATGAATGAATGAATGAGGGACATGACTGAAAATGTCTTAGTTTATTTGTATTTAACCAGGTAAGCTTAGTAGAACATTATTATAATTCAACAGGAAATATAAAAGGAACCTAGAGGGCTAAACAAAAGGGCAATTGAAGAAATAATTGTTCAGGTTAGTTTTAATTAAGGAAAAGAATCTCATGGTACACACGTCAGGTGGGTTATAATAGTTAAAGGAACATACTATTTATACATTCTCTCTCCTTCTTATAACTGGTATGTTACATACAAGTCACTAAATGAAAGCAACAAAGGAAGAATGCCAAATTGTTTACAGACTGGCAAATCATAGGAAGGATATGGAAAGCAGTGATTTTATGAGGTGGTTATAATGCTCTCTCTGACTAGATTTAATTGATTTGCTGGTATTCTTTGCATTATTTCTTATAGTATAAAATGCACGAGTCATCCCAAATTAATAGTTTTCTTTTTCAATATTGTAGTTGATGGGTTTTGTTCAACTCCTCTCCTCCTCACCAGATTCTGTAATGATATGAATGTGAATGATTTCCTAATCTAAAAAGCGACAGGAAATTTCTCTCCCTTAAAGGGGGTAGGAGTTGCCCTTTTTATATTACAGACAAGAGCAGGGAGATTACTGTCCTTATTGCAATCTGGGCTTTTGTAACAGACATTTGATATAAACTGGACTTCAGAATCCTGACAGTGTCTACCAGTCTTCTGATTAGGAAAAGATCTGTTGAGGAAAAAATAGAAAAAATAAAGATTTCTGCGTTCCAGGAAGGCTTTCATAGATGATATTCCTCTTGCCTGAGTCTGCAATAAAGTGGGGCCACAGTGGCATTCATTGTTCAGTGAGCTTGTCCACACAGTTAAACCCACCGACAGCAATGAATGTTGATTGTGACCTTTTGAAAAATAAAGCTGGGTAGGACAAGAGGCTGGAGGAGTCCTTGAATGTCCTGGTTTGGTTCTCTGTCTGTAGTGAAAGTCCTGGAAGGAGGATGATAGCGGTTAGCTGTAGGGTACAATCAACGGTCGATGGTTTTCATTTTAATTCCAAACTCACCGACAGCGTTGAATGTTCACTGAAGCAACCTCAAAAAAAAAAAAAAAACCAAAAACAAAACAGAATTCTGTTGATTTATCATCCTTAAATATCTGAAAGGGGGCCAAAATACAATTGACATAGAAGTTTTCATCATTTACTTCATGTACTTTGAGTCATGACAATAGAGCAATGTAAGGGCTGAGAGGGAATGGTCCAAGCAGGAGCTGAGAGCGAAAAATATCTGCTTCTTTTGGTGGGGGAAAAACAGCAATGAAAATGAAACAAACAAACAAAAAACATCACAAGTCTTGCTTGGCCTAGTTCTTGAGAATCAATGATCTCATTCTCAGTGATGCAGAGTATTTGTCATGCAAGATGATCTGATCGAAACAAATTATCTCCTAATTTATAGGCAGCTATATTTTCACTGTGGATTAGGAATTACAGTATAGTCAGCAATCGACAAACATTCACTAAGTATATTGCAAAGGTAGAGTAGAAAGGACACTGGAATTGTAGTCAAAAGATCTTGGTTTAGTCTTGACTCTGCTACTTAATAGTTCTCAGATATAGACAAATCTCTCCTCTGACACTGGATTTCCTATGGTAGAAAACAAGAAAATCTGAATAGGGGATACAGTGAGTGGGTAGAGAGCTGGGCCTGGAGTCAATAAGACCAAAGTTCGAATCTTGTCTTAGACAACTACTGACAGAACAAGTCATGTCACCTCTGTTTACCTCAGTTGTCTCATCTGTAAAATGGGGATAATAAGACCTGCTTCCTAAGGTTGTTGGGATATTGATAAAGCACTTACCTAGCACAGCACCTAGCACATTGGAGGTGCTATAGCAATGTTAGTTATTAATAGGTGATACATCTATCAAGCTTTAAGTCTTATAAAATTCTTTATATATTTTATCTCAAGTGATCTTCCCCACAACCCTGTGAAGGAGATGTCAATTTTTTTATTATTATCATTATACAGATGAAGAAACTGAGGCCCAGAGAGCTTAAGTGATGTTACATGACCCATCTTCCTCAAAAGGCTGTTTCCAGGAGAGCACTTTGTAAAAATTAAAGTACTAGAGAAATGTACTTAAGTATTAACCAGTTTATAGAGTCATCATAGGGGTAAAACCACACTAGGTATGTAAAGAGTTTCCTAAAATGAGTCCTATATAAATATGAACAATGAGAGGAGGTACACTATAATGGAGAGATTCATAAGTTTGGGACTGGGAAGGGCCTGAATTCAAATCCAGCCCCTGCTATTTAAGGTTATATGACCATGAGCAAGTAATTTAACCTTTCTCAGTCTTAATTTCATCATCTGTAAAACTGAGCTCAATAATAATTATTACTACCTATCTCCAAGTTGTAATGGGGTAATAATAATAATAAAGAGTGAGTATGTGTATAGTTCTTTATGGTTTGCAAAGCAACTGATCACATCTGAACCTTATGAAAAACACTGGGAAAATAGGGGCTGTTATCATCCTATTTTAAGGATGAGGCAAACAGAGGTTAAGTGATTTACTTAAGGTCACACTGTTAATAATGATTTGATCGCAAGTCTTCCTGACTCCAAGTCCAGCGTTCCATCAAGTACAGCACTAGCTGCCTCTAAATGAGATCATGTATACACAGGAGATAATATATGTAAAACGTTTTGAGAAAGTTTAGCTACGTGGGAGGAAATGCATTTAATAGAGATTCATCTGTAGAGTCTAGATGAAACTCTTGGATTCAAGGCCCGCCTAAGATAGTCATTAGCTGACCAATTAGCCGGCCAATCACTTAACTTCTCATGGTCCCAGCAACCCTCTAAGGCTACAAGTTCCAGAAGATCTGACAACTTGGTACATGAGAAAGAGCACTAGATCTCAAGATGGAGGACTTGGGTTCCAATCTTATCTCTAGGGTTTAATACCTGTATGACCTTGGGCAAATCACCTAACTGCCCTGGGCCTTAGTTTCCTCATTTGGAAAATGGAAGGGTTCAACTACATAGCTTCTGAAGTCCTTTCCAGCTCTATATCCATGATTGTAAGATCCTACAACATGTGTTGGTTGGGGGAGTTTTCACAGTAGGTGTTCTCTCATAGATGGAACTGGATGTGTGGACCATGGAGAAAGAAAAAGCACAATATAAATGCCATATGCTCTGACAATAAGGAGAGTTCTGATCTATGTAGGATCCCCTGATACCCTGTCAGCTGAATCATGCTGACTTCTCATTTTTGTGTGTGTATTTTTAGATCCATTTCCAAATAATTATTTTTTGTAAAGTGCTGTCATATGAATTGCTGACTCCATTGTGTTAATTCACCAGAGACCTCTGATTTCTCTCTCTAAAGGCAGATTAAAGCTGGCCTATAATTTACTGCCTTAGGAAACTGCTTGAAGCTTGAGGTGATTAAGTGATTCACCTATGGTCACATAGCTTGTGAATATCAGAATTGGGATGCAAACTGGGTTGTTCCTGACTGTGCATCCAGCCCTCTAGCTACCAATCCATGCTATTCCACTGACATATAAAGGATTAGTAAATTAGGTGACTAATTAAAGGCCAGATCTTAAGGCTCAAATAAAAATTACATGATTACAGTGAAAGGAAAAGACTAGTCACTCACACAAGTTCCAAATTCCTTCATCTACAAGTTATTGGCAACCTTTTGGGACTTCACTCCTCATAAGCCCTATCCTTCTAAAAATTCTCTTTCAAATATGAAGTAAAAGGACCCTTATTTTACAGGATTCTTCTTTGTTTTTTATAATTTTCCCACATCTGCTGAAAAATTAGAGGTGCTGTGGGGCACAGCAAAATCAATTTAATGTCATGGACCTATATGTATAAATTATAACTTGTTAGCTTCTAGAACAGTTATATTTGCTCCTGGGTCAGAGTGACCCACAATCTTTTGAGAATATTACTTTTAAGGTGACCGTGTTCTGTTCAACTCAAGGGTCAAGTTATTGCAATATGACCAAACTATTTAGCCTGACAGACGATTAACAATAATGAATATTTGGGGCATTTAGAATACCTGTAACCCAATTTTGGATGCATTCAAAGGATGTTGCAGGAACATACATTTTTATCTAGGGCAATGATTTTCTTCCTTCTTCTCATGAACAACTAGGAAATAAATGTTGGAGGAGAATTTTTAAAATGGTCATTTAAGGATTCAAAATATTTTTCTTCATTCTTATTAAACAAGCAAATAATTTTCATAGATGAGGCCTCTCCTAAGAGTTACAATTGAGAATTCTTTGATCAGCAAACTTTTCTGTACTGGCTGTTCTTCTCTTCTCTGGTGCTACCGATTCTTTTATTTACAAGATGTGTACAGCTGAAGGTCTAGCTCTCCTTTCTGAGTTGGCTTTCCGTGATGTTCGGTAAACATATCACCACTGTTAATCACATCTCAGTATCTCCTCATATTTGCAAATATTAATGTAATAATAGCCCCCAGATTAGTGACTTGTCACACAAGATAGGCTTTTGTTTAATTAATAAGCTACACGACAAGTCAGCTGTAATTGTAAGTGGTGAATATCTTATTGATTTTCTCCAAAATATATTAAATACTACACTCAAACACTCAACTCATATGTGTCAGTGATCTCATAAATTTCAGGAGTTTCATATTATAAGTGGTCTGTCACCGATATGTAAGTGGATCTGTCACTTAAAGCAGCGGGAAATTATGACTGACACATGCAAACAAAATGAAAATGTCAAAGTGGAAAGCATTCCTTATTTCTGTGAACAATACTATTAATACAGAGTAATCTCTAAACTCAAATGGTGATTTAATGCTTCCAGACCTCTTTAAGTCAGAACCTCACAATGACAGGTTTAATTATCCCCATTTTACAGAGGAGGAAACTAACACAGAGAAAGGTTAAATGACTTCACTTGAATCCTGTAGCTAGTGTCTCAGGCCCCTAAAGTCAGCAGAGTTTTATGGCATGTTAAAGATACAGATATCTTTAGGTATTTAGAATTCTCTGCAACTGCAAAAGTTATAAAGTAAAACAGATGCTCTGGATATGCAAGACTTGGATGGAGAGGCCATTTATCTCCATTTGGTAAAATGGAAAGAGTGTTGAATTTGGCATGGGAAGAACTGAATCCAAATCCTGACTTAATCATTTACTACTAGTGTGTCCTTGGGCAAGTCACTTAATCTCTATGGATCTTAGTTCCTAGAATGGGGTTGCATTAGATTAGTACTTTTTCAACTGTGGGTCACAACCCACATAGCGTCTCCTAAAATATTACAACAGTAAAAGGTTTCTGAATACACAATGACCAAAAGTTAATTCAAAAATCAAATGTGTAATGAATTGAAGGTATTTCTGGTAGTGCTTGCCTAAGTCAAATTGAGCAACTTCATCTCAGCCTGGGTACTGAACACAAAGAATGCTTACTTTGCACTTCGCATGCCCTCAGGCCACACAAAACCAATGAATGCCCAGCATTAGATGACTTCAATGATCCTATCCAGCAATAAACATATGCTTCCATATAACTTATAGTGTGTGGAATGTCTGTATTCTTCCACTTGCATTTAGCCTAGCAGTAGCTCTGAGGATAAATTATAGGAGTACTCATACTTAGGGATAGGGAGAAAAATTGGGAGTGGCCCTCTAATTTCACTGGTACAGGGAAATCTCAGGTACGGAAATTCCTGACAATGCAGGTTGATACTTTTCCCCTAAGCATTGAGAAATTATTGGAGTTTCTTTCTCTGCTTAAATTTCTAAATATCTATACACACATCCTCTTATCCTATTCAGTGCTATCACTTTCTGACCATGTCACCCTAATACTCAATAGACCCTAGTGGCAAACTTAAACCTCCAGGATCAGACAGAAGATCCTCTGGCATTCAAAGTCCTTCATAACCTGCCCCTCTGCACATTTCCAATCTTTTTATACATTACTCCTCCCCTACTTACCACTTAAAGAGGCCTATTCACTGAACGGGCATTGCCTCACTCTGAGCACCTGAAAAGGCCTTAGCCTAAAGGACCAGAGTCTCCCAATACATCCTGGGTCATATCCAGTCATCCTGATGAATATCTGATCACTGGATCCAGATGACTGAAGGAGAAAGTGAGGCTTGTAAACTTGCACAGCCCTCCTTCCCTCAAATCAAAGTCCGCTGCACGTCATATCATCACTTCCCTGATGCCACAGTCCTCTTCTAAAAAGAAGGACAAGCACAACTCCTCAATTCAGTGCCACTGACCTCTTTGCTCTTCCAGAAAACACTCCATCTGGGCTCCTCAGTACTTTGTCCCTCTTTTCCCTCCTCATCTCCACCTCCTAATTTGCTTGGCTTCCTTTAGGTCCCAGCTAAAAATCCCTTTTTCTATTAGAAGCCTTTCCCAATCCCTCTCAATTCCAGTACCTTTGTTAATTATTTCCTATTTATCCTGTTCCTGTATTTGTTTGCTTGTAGTCTCCCCCATTAGATTGTAAGCTCCCTGAGGGCAGGGACTGTCTTTTGCCTTCCTTTGTATCTGCAGCACTTAGCAAGGTCCCTGGCTTGTAGTTCATGTTTAGTAAATGCTTACTGATTGACTAATTAACTTCCTTTTATGAGACTTTATTTTTCACATTGGATCCTTTAAAATGGAAAATACTGTAAATATTTTGATTGGTAAGCCCTCATCTTTAAAAATGCTGAAATGCCCCTCTACTGAAAATCTTTTTTCTTTATCCAAAACTGTCTTTCCATTTTTTCTCAAATAAACTATTCATACAAAAAATATTATCTTAGAAATAAAGGCAGAGATTGTCTCATTTTTCTATTTGTATTCCTAGCACTTAATAAAGTTTGTTGATTGATTCAAATTTACAAAAAAGGATGTCTCCAAGTTAATGAGTTAGAGCAAGTAATAACAAAGAGACAGTACAGTTCTTTCACTGGTACTCACCTGACGTTAAAAGACCTAGAGGAAGACCTCACAAGATTGGCTATAGCATTGGTTGGAAAGGAAGGATTTATTGAGGGATATAGAAGAGAATCACATAGGTTAAGAAGTTACAGATGGGAACCATTGGAGGGAGTAACCACATCAAAGACATTAGAGAACCATTGAAGAATTAAAAAAAAACCCAAATAACATCCTTTGAATTAAAACTAGTATGGTGGCATACTAGATTCAGCATGAGTACCCTGGAATCAAGGTAACCATTTTCAATGGATCATTCATATATCCATGTCTTTCCTCTTTTTAAAAAAAATTCCTTAATTTTTTTTTCCTTCTAAACTGAGCAACCCTTTAGCTTGATTTGCTAAAAATGTCAGAATTATTTTAAGTTTTATTTCTCATCTCCAGGCTTATGGGAACTCATTTTGTTTTGCTTAATGTTAGCAGGTCATAAATAAACTAAAGCCCTCTCCTTGCTTTGAGCAAGAGAATTACAGAATACATGAAATATCACTTAAAAAAAAAACAGGAGCCTAACGTGAACTGACAGAGGTACAGGAGGAAGTAGTTCATTGTATCTCTGTAAAGGCCATGGGGATTTGGGCTGTGGAAGTTGTCTGTCTCAGGAATAGATTAGCTATCTTGTCTGATGACCTGTACTTAATTTAAGTGACTGCCTTTGCCAGTCCTTCCAGAGGGCAAGTGTGTGAAATAGAGCATCTCAATGTCAGACTCCAATCCCTTCCTCTTTGTGATGGTGTGACCTAAATTGAAGATCTGGTTGTTGATTTGGACAGATAAACAAACAAACAGATACCTTGCCACCAATTCAAACCTTTTTCTTTCCTTTTAATTGGCTGATTTAAATGTTCATTAGAAATAATACAGCTGTGAATGGATTTCAATTTCAGTGTCATTTTGCTGAAATTAAAAAAATTTTAAACTAAGAAAGTAAAACAAGTTGCATGCATCATTTCCAAATGCATTTGCTATTGGCTACTTTTCTTCCTTTTAACATTTTTTTTCTTTTTACTGGACCATAGAAAATAAGCAGGGAAATACCATCTCAAGTGCCAGCACCTATAAGAAACTTTACTGATTCTCCTAAGCTCCCCTCTGCAGAAATCACATTGTATTGTCCTGATTTGTGTGCTTGTTGTTTCTTTCCCACCATCCTCCTGGCCCCAGGCAAATGTATAATCCTAAAGGCTCAGACTGGTTTTGTATCCCCAGAACCTACCTAGCACAGTGCCCGGAAAAGAGTAGGTGCTTAATAAATGCTGACTGAATTAAAATGAACTGGCTTTGGCCAACAGTATGATATAGTTAAAAAGTGCATTGGTTTTGGAGTCAGACTACTTGGATTCAATTAATCTGGTCTTACCTTGGTTTCCTCATCTGCCAAAAAGGGATATTAAGAGCACTTACCTCCTGGATTTTTTTTTTTTTGCTGGAGATAAATTGAGATATTTGTGAAGCATTGTGCAAACCTTAAAGTCCTTCATAAATGCTTGCTATTATCAGAAGTGATTATCATCATCATTAATGTCTTGAAAGAAAAACCCCCACTTCTCCCCCCGCCAAATCAAACCAAGACAATAGTAGCCAAGATAGCATAGGACTCAGAGTAAACTTTGCAATACTAATAAACTCAAGGTCTATTTTTCATCAACCATAAATTAAAATGCATGAATACCATATTTTATATACTTTGCTATTAGAACTACATGAAAGGAAATGAACACTGTCTATTTGCTCTCAAAATTATAATAAGCAATTCAAGGATATTTCATCTAATTTGTTTTGTTTTACTTCAGAATTTATTGGCATCTTTATAAGTTTTCATGGTATAATTTTGGGAATTTTTTTTAGCCAGCTAAATTTCATAATGCCAATCATCTTGGGGTGAATCTTTCAACTTCCACCAGTAAACAGAACCAGAGGAAATGCCTTCATGATGGTCTTCATTGGATCTGATAGGGCCTAGCCATCAATAACTCATTGCACCCTTTAGTTGGAAGGGATCAATCTTAAATTTCTGCTACTTAAATGCTTAACTCAAACAATGATCATCTCTATAAGATTCCCAGTTATTGACATGAGGATACTTTTTGGAAGCTCTAGGATGGTGGCTGTCAATTTAATGGAAAAATTCTTCAAATACTGTCCCTGATACTAATATATCTGTGTAATTTTGGACAAATCACTTAAAACTCTCTGACACTCAGTTTTCTCAGCTGTAAAATGTGAGTTGGACAAGAAGATCTCAAAGGCCTGTTCCAACTTTGTATCTTATGAGGTTTATCTAGAAGAGAGAGAAAGAAACACAGTGTATGACATTAGCAGCAGGATTTTATGTCACTCTAGAGAATAATTTGTCATTCCTCTATATGCTGTAATTTGTTGAACCTTATTTCCTATAAAGTATTTTGAAATGAACTATATTCCATAGGGTTGGTATGTGGATTAAACAAGATGATGTATGGAAAGTGCTTTGCAAAATTTAAAGTGCTAAGTGCACTATTATTTTTATTATCATCTCATTCTAAATTTCCTTGATAAGGTTCAGATAAATAAGGTCCTGAGACAAGTCATTATCCTGCTATCATTCTTTTATATTTAATATTCTAGGAATTCTTGCATGGATAAATAAAATAACTGCTTATCATATTATTGTGTTAATAGTACATTTTGGATTAGACTCACAGAAAGAATTTTTGGTACAATTGCTATATCAGGGCAGCGGGGACTATCTATACCTCATTCTATCCCCACACAATTTTGATCTACTCTGTAATATTTCATAGTTTAAAAAAAGTGTCATTCTATGGAGCATACATGCTATGAGTATTAGATGTAAAGGTATCTGCTAAAAACATTGTTCTTATGACCTTGCATCTCATTAATGTTATTCAATAGGCAATAATGGTCCGTTTCCAAAAGAGTTAACTGGTTTAGTTCTCCAGGAGCTTTTGTGATCTGTATTTGTAGAATAGAGACTGGTCATTTGTTGATCCATGCAAAGATAGCAAACTTCTGACATATAATAGCAGTCATCAGGTTATGCCTTATTAGGTATTTTGCAGGTGACAAATTTTTCAGCATGAAATAATGCGGTAGACAACTTTTACCATCTCCTTCTATAATCTATGTTGATCACAAAATCTGGGCTCATAAAGGATTTCCCTTCTGTAATTTCTGGTAGCAATAGATTGGCCTTGAATTGTCGCCACAAATCCCTCTATTTCCACAGATAATCTGTGATTCATTGGTTTAATGATTCATTGTCAACATAATGTTGACTAAGGCCATGTGCCTATTGTTCATCAAGGTTCTTTCAATTCCATTCATGGATCTGAGCCATGTTATATAGTCATTTCAATTGGAGGTAAAAGACTTTCAGGTATGGTTGAAAGAAATCGACTTGTTCCTACCTGTTACCAGGTTGATTAGTGTGTGGCAAAGTTGCCTGCTTGTTCCAAAAGCTTCTGAGTTCCTTGTCATGTGCTCAAAGAACACTTATCAAACTCTTTCCTCTTTTGGGAGAGAAAATGTTATTTTCTCTCTAACTGCCTTAGGGTGATGGACTTGTGTTCTATTAATAAATTAATAATATTAAATGCTATTAGCAATAAACAATAATATGGTGAACACTATTATGCACACATAGATGCATAATTAAAGGCAATATGAATAAATTAATGTCTTAATCCATTAGTTTTTGTTAGAATACATTCTCAATAACATTTACGTATCATTAGAAAAAAGGTTTTACAAAGTTAAAGAGATGATTCATGTGTTTCTCCCCAGTAGAGTCACACAGTTTGATGTCTTCCATATACATAAAGTGATCAATAAGATACATTTGGTAGTATTTCCTTTTTCATGTAAAAGTCATATTTTATTCTCTTAAGGAGAGAAGATAATCGGTTTAAGGTTAAGTGAAAAGAGAAGGGATTTAAACTGTCTCCCTGAAAGATATTCTGTTTCATAATTATTGACATAATTATGTTGGTGCCATGTTTTACAGAGGACCTTTTTCCACGTGACATCAAACATACTAGCATTCTCACTACAGTCAGGTCCATTTTATATATTTGTAGCACATGAATAAGCCATTAGTATAGAATTGAGCCAAAGGACTTTTTTAAATGTTAGTTAAAAAGCTCGTAAAAATACTATGTATGGTATTTTGCAGTGGCTTATTCAATAATTGTGGATTATTCAATCATTCTTTGTATTCCCAGGACTTTTTGACACATTACTTCTACTACTTAGCAAACATATTGTTACCTAGTAAGAGTTTATAAATTGTTTTTAGTGATATAAGACAAGAATGTTTTATGTAAATTTCATAAACAACACTGACCGAAATCACTAAAAAGTGATATTTAGAGGGTTACTTTAAAAAAAATCTTTTCGTAGATGGCTATTAAAAATAAGAACAATGATAATAATAATAATTTTGAAGACAAGCTATTTATATCCATTGAAACCCCCCCCCCCCCATTATTTAATTTCTTTCTTTTGAAATGATGGTTGACCCTACCAGGTTACTTTCTTTTCCTAAAGATCAGCAGTTTTTAACCTTTTTTTGTGCCTGGTGAAATTTATGAATGTCTTTTCAGAATAATGTTGTTTTTTTTAAAAAAATAAATAGGATTTACAGAGGAAACTAAATATAAATATATCAAAATGCTTAAAAAAAGAACAACAAGTTTACACACCTGGAGTTTGGTACCCTTGCTTCAGAGCATTGATGTCTACATAAATGTTGTAATTAAATTTATAACCTTAAGCACTAAAGCCTTAAGCTCCATAATTTACTCAGGGCCTTGGGAGGCAAGGCTACTGCCTGCACTATTGTCTGTTTGAGAATGTTTCCATCACAAATATATTTTCTTACCCTTGAAATGTTGAATGGATGCCAAGAAAGAGTTCTAATGTAAAAAAAAAAAAGAGTAACCTTTTATATCATTGGTTCTAGGAACTGCATACTGTCTTTAAATGCATAAGTAAAAAGCATATATTTCCAAAATTACCTTCATCAATTTCTCAATTACTATAGACTTCTGTCCATTTAGGCATTTAATAAATGCTTGTTGATAGATTTAAAACTCATTTTAGGATTGCATCATGTGGTATGGGAACTCTTCCTGAAATAAAGAGAAAAAAAGATCCATTGTTATATGTCTACCAGGAACCATAAATGAATTGATATTACCCAAAGACATTTTAGTTTATTGTCTGTAAATAAAATGTTATATGGGGAAAATATTTTATAGGCAAATTATAAAGTAACTACCCACATCAGGCCTTTCTTTTCCTTTTTTTTTAAAGCATAGTCTTAACAAGACTAAATAAAACACAGTATGTCAATGTTCTAATGGCAATAGAAAGTTATTCAATAACAAATTTACAGCGTACAGGACTGAAATGAAAAGAAGAAAAAAATTACAAATGTTAAATATTGGCATAAAAAACTTTTTTTTTTTCCCCCCAAGAGAAGGTACACCTGAGTTATGGTGGTAAAATGAGAAGGTTCTTAACTCCACCAAGTTTTTGCAAGGCTAATTCAAAGTTTTCTTTTAGAAGAAATTCTACTTCATAGCACTGATTGACATTATACAATAATTTTGACTCTTCATTTATCTGTCTGTGTAGACCTACATTTCTGTCTCCCTGTCTATAGATCATGAATAGCACGGATGAGTGTGGTGGTGGACAGTGAGAGAATTTGGGATTCAGTTAACTGTAGTTTTAAATGTATAAAAATAATCTCCATGCAATATAGCTTCTTTTTAAATAAACTGATTAGTTACAGAGATCAAGAGTGTCATATAAATAGGAGAGGAATATGTATTTCCTTAAACAATAATTATATAAATTAGTCCGGGGGGGGGGGGGGGAGCCTGGCTTTTTTCCCTTGGGATTTAAAAAAATTGTCAATGAAGGAAATCTTAAAATTCATGTTCACAAATGCACAGTAATTTGTGTATGCATGTGTAAAACAATGTGAACTGTCAATTATGATAAGAATTACATTACCTAATTATATAGTAGCACACAATAATTTTTCAATCTTTCAAAAAATGTAGACAACATTTTTGTTATTTTCTATTTTCAATAGAAAAGGACATAGCTAATTCAACATGATACTTATAGTTTTCCCCCAACCTTTTGAACTAAATTCCTTGTTAGCTACATTATTAGAATACTTTACTATT
Organism: Pseudochirops cupreus; assembly: GCA_028627135.1. Taxonomy (NCBI): domain Eukaryota; kingdom Metazoa; phylum Chordata; class Mammalia; order Diprotodontia; family Pseudocheiridae; genus Pseudochirops; species Pseudochirops cupreus. Next base: position 78,132,695 of record CM053584.1, read on the forward strand.
TGTGAAAGTATGAATGTATCTCAGCTTTCAGACTTACATGAGCATCTGTTCCTTCAATCAACAGAACAGCAAATGTGATTTTTTCGTATCAGTGCGTTAATGTCTGCAGGTTTTGACTTTGGACTTCTAGATGGTTCTAACTTCACAGTCATGACTTCTGAAAATGAATTGAGAGCACTTTTAAATGAGACTTTGGCATTTTTAACCCCTAAATTGACTGGGGCTTATATTATTTTTGTGTTGCAATTGGACAGATCTCTAATAAGCATTTCCATCTTTGTAGACCACTGTGCTTGAGGAGATATAAATATTAAATAAGAAATACTTCCTTACAGTCTATTTGGGATTACACAGATAATTACAATAAACAATAATACATGATAAGAGAGTGCTATGTAGGTATCAGGAAGGCAAAATGGTGCAGGGGACAGACATTGGGTCTTGGAGTCAAGGAAACTCTAAATTCATGTCCCAACTACTGGCACTCTGACTTTGGCCAAGTTGTTTAACCTCCCAGGGCTTCCTGAATCTGTAATGATGGTGTAGTTTTCTCCCTACACCAATGAAATCATAGGTCTAGACCTTTAAAAAAAGTGAACTCTAAGGAGAAGAGCCATTAAAAGTGGGAAGTGCATATTAAGGAGTACATTATAGACATAGTATTTTAATTGTTCCTTAAAGGAGACAGAGAACAGAATGAGTAAAAACATGGAGGCAAAAGCATTGAGGGGTGAACATGGTACCAAAAAAAAATATTCTCTTCAATGACCTAATGATAATTTTTTAATACCTGTGGTTTCTAATGTGCTACTGACCAAAAGAACTAATAGACTTCATTCAGCACTGGGTAAACCTGATTTAATACAAAAATTTTCCTTCTATTTTTTTGTAAACAGAGGAATCTAATTTTACTTCGAACAATAAGGCCACAGAACTGTTTAAATCATTTAAATTGTAACCAAAGAGAGGAAAATAAAACAACAAAGATTTCAGTCATGGAATAGTTTTACGGTGACACTGACATAAACTCAAGAATGTACCTTATCAAATCTATAGTAAAAATCCAAAACCTTTTATATGGTTTTTTTCATACTCACTCTCATAGACAATACTCCCCTTTCCTCCTGTTCTCAAAACAATAGCTACCAGTAAATTATCTACACAGGTGTGTCCCCATTTAGGAAAAAACAAACATAAGAAAAAAAATGAATTTTTAAAATTCATAACAATTAGAGTTTGTTTACTTATTTTAGACTTTATTTGTATGAATGTTATTTTAATCTATAAAAATGTTGACCAAGAGAAGAATTAACTTCTTTTATTATATTTTTTTGCGGGGGGAGGATGGTTTGGAGGCAATCGAGGTCAAGTGACTTGCCCAGTGTCATACAACTAGTAAGTATTTGAGGCCAGATCTGAATTCAGGTCCTTCTGATTCCAGGATCCATGCTCTATTCACTGCCCCACCTCACTGCCCCTCCCCCCTATTAGCTTCTTAAGTACTTCTTTAGATAACATGATGTATTTATCAGAAAGACAGGAACCAGTAAAATTTAAATTGAAGGCAGGAAAATGAATACAAAGCATCAGGTTATTAAAATCATGCAAGGCATAATACAGGAAAACATATTTACCCAAGATGTGGCATGGTCCTTGAAATTATCATGGGAAAGTAATGACGATGATGGCAGCTCAGATGTGTACTTTTAGAGTTTACAAAAAACTTTCCTCACAAAACCTTGAGAGGTAGGAGATGCAAGTACTATTCTGCCCATTTTGTAGATGAGGAAACTGGGATTCAGAAAGATTACGTCTTCCCTACAAACACAGTTTAGAGCAAGGGGAAAAACACGTATCTTCCAATTCCAAGTCCAGCATTCATTCCCCTATTTCATGTTGCCTGTCTCTCCACATTTGATTTATAAAAATTCAATCTATTAGAGAAACATTTTTCAGGAAACCTTTCATGTATAAAGTAAGATGTACATCCATTGCAATTGTGTTACAAATACCTAATGATCTCCTTATGTCATATTTTAGATTTTCATAAATATTTTAATTTGGTTTATGGACATCACCATCCATCTATATTTTATTTGACTTTCAGGGAGTAACAACCACTATTCCTCAGATTTGGAACATGATTGTTCTCATCACCTCACCACTGAATATACTGGGGCTTTATTTATTTTACATTCTAAAGTAGGTCCAGAGAGTGTTCTGAACAATTTCCAATTAAGGTGCCTACTTATATTCCTTCCCACTTCCACCACGAAATTCTAATTTGATACATTATTCTGCCTAGTTTCCTGTCTTAAAACTGATATTTAGTGTTGCTGGGCAGCTGTTAAACAGCTGCACCCTTTCCATAGGAGCTGACTGCTTTTCAGTGATGAATTAAGTACATAGCCCCAGAGAAAACTATTAAGATTATTCCAGAAGAAGAGCCGAATAACATTTATGGGACTATGAGACCTTACATCCTTGGCAACCCAAACATGAATTCATACATAGTTCTGAAACAGGCAAATAGGGAGCAAGTATTGTATAGGATAAGTAGGTAGGACTGGTTTGGGAGTCAAAGGACCTAGATTTGAGTTCCAGTTCTGCTAGTAACCACCTATATGACCTAATCCAAGGCAATCAACCTCTCTGGGTCTGTTTTCTCTTTTGATAAATGAAGAGAGTTTGATTAGATGATATCTGAGTTGTATTCTGGCTCCATATCTATGATTCTATGATCTTAGGGCATCTCCAATATTCCTTTCAACTCTAAATTTACATTCCTATTCTGACTCCAATACTTGCTTGCAAGCCACTTTCTCCTTGAGACTGTTTGGTTTTCTGTAAAGTTATGTGGTTGGCTAAATCCTCTTTAAAGCCTCTTCCACCTCTAAATCCTATGACCTAATCCTTAGCTTAAAAACAACAGCAACAATAATAACAACGTTATATAGCTGATTATTCCCATCGACTCAGAGACCTGGAAACAATAATGAGTTTATAATCTAAGTGTAACATGAATCCCTACAGTCTTTAACCTCACCCCAATAAGCCCAAATCCATAGACATCCAAGGAGAAATAAATCAACATTCCGTTATTAATAGCCTAGGTTCAGATATGAAGAATGTTCAAATTACTATTAAGACTTATATCCTATCACAGAGCCTTGTTCAGCTGTTCCAGTTTTATTGAATTCATTGAGGGGCAGGTGAATTGGTTGCTTTCATTAAACTTGTAAACTTTCTCCTCCAAATAGTGATCCTTTGGGTAAAGTACTTATTTTGAAAGGCAGGAAAACACATTACACTTTTCATAGATCATGTCTCCCTTAAGTTTTCTCTTCTTGAACGAATCATACCTAGTTCTTTTAGCCAGTTCTCATTGGCTGCCATCTTTAAGCCCTTCACCATCTGGGTTGCCCACCTCTGAACACTCTCCAATTTATCAACACCTTTCCCAAAATGAGATGCCCAGTACTTAATAAAATGCCCTGGATATGTTCTGACCCGGACAGAAGATGTGTGTCATTTTAGGCCATTTTTTTAGCCTTAGTTTCCTTATCTGTAAAATGACAGAATTGGATTACATAGCTGCTAATGTCCCTTCCAGAACTGCCAATGATGCCATGAACACGGTAGGTTAAAGAGAGAGAGAAAACATGAAATTATATTTTCAAGGTTAAATGTCTTTCTATAATATTCCTTTTCAAAGAAACCACTCCCTCTATTCAGCTCTACCTATATACTATGATGCCTACATACTAACAATTATCCACTCATCTTGACATTGTTAGAAATAAAATGAATGATGTTTCCTTTGACTATTTAACTCAACTGCCTCAATAATGATGAGGCCTTATCATTATGGGGCCCCAAATCTCTGTGTGCTCTGGCACCTCAAATCTCAGAGGCCTTTCTGAAGTGGCCCATTAGTCAATTACTTTTCCCATTGACACCATCACCTCCTCCTACCCTCTACCCCAGTATTTTGTATTTACTTACCTGTGTATATGTTGTTTCCCCCTCTAGTACAGTGTAAGAGAGTGAAGTTCAGGACTGTTTCAGTTTTGGGTCTTTGAAACCCCATTACCTACCAAAGTAGCAAGCAAGCATAATGCTTAATAAATGAGCATTGAATTGAATTGGGTGAGATACTTATTACCTAGAGAAGAACAAGCATAAAACTTTGCTAGCAGACATCAGAGTAAAGGCCCCACACACTCACATAAACCAGTCTCCTAAATTTCTAATCCTACCTTCAAAAGAGATTGTTTCCAACAGTGGAAAGGTAATGTTGAGTAGTGGATAGGCTGGCCTCAAGGTCAGGGTGAGCTGAGTCTAAGTTATGCTTCTGACACAGACTGACTTTGTCACAGAGGGCAAGTAGCTTAATCTCTCAGTGCCCCAGGCAATTGTCCAACACTATAAGAGGGAATTTGCTCACCAAGAATTTTTTGTGCCAATGAGAACACAGGTATAGACCCTCCCCACCCCCCATCCTAAACAGCATTACACAGCTTGTTCATTCTCTCACTTTAAGCAGGAGAATTGGTTCTAAATGTTTTAGATGTTTAAAAATGTTCAAATCACTCTCAAAGAAAAAAAAGCTTTACCACCATAGAAGGGATTTAAAATTCCAAAGGAAGAGGAGTTTCATTAAAATGACAGCATCTTTGCAATGATGGCCCAATCTCCCAGGGTAACTATTCTGTAAGGCACAACACTCAGCCAGTATATCTCACCCCTGAAATTCACATCTTAGTTGTGGGTTGGCCTGGGCAAGGTGAACATTACAACGATATGTTGTTTTCTAGATTTTTGTCCCCAAATCAGTCACATCACTTTTTTAGGTGCACATTTTATCTCTCCACACCAAATATGGAAGCATCGATATTGTAGTTCTTTGGGGGCCACAGTAGTAATAACACCAAACAGTAAAAATGCTACTGTATTATAATAATGATCCTTGAGAAAACCTTGCTCTGGTCTTCTTTAGTTTTCTAGACTCATTTTAGATAAGAAAGATTTTTTTAAAAATTTAAATAAAAGGTAACAAAAGGAATAAAATTACCTCAACAGAGCTCATGTTGCTGTATTTCTTTTCCAGCCTTCCTGCTGCTTTTGTATAATTAAGTTATATCAGTGTCTGGAAAATTGATATTCTTTCCGTTGTCAGACAATCTGTTTGTCATTGCCTTTTATGTGGAGTATTTCTCACTAATTACCTTTTCTCTCCTTTCTTAAGGGGTTTTGGAAGGTAATAGGAAGAAGGATGAAGGATACGGGAATCACATATGGGCACTGTGATCATAAGTTCTTTACACTATTTGTAGCTGCCATTAATTTCTGCATGTTACTTTGTGTTTATACTTCTCAAAAAAGAGATGGTTATTAGCAAAGGTTATGTAATAAAACTGGATAAAAGCATGGAGTACTCCTCATAAGTGTGTTAATCAGATAGTCGTCTAGAACATTAACTAAAATGTACTTGGGGGCAGATACTAGACCCACACTTTCATTAGTGTAGGGAACTTCCACTTTTCATCAATGTAGGGAAATCCCAGTATAGAAATTCCCTTTGCAACTCTTCAGTAATTGGAAGTCTTACAGGGTGCCTGAAGCAGAGAACAAACTTGAACCCAAAGTTTTCTGACTTAGAATCCCACAGAATCAGAAATTTAGAGGTGGCAAGAAACTTGGGGGTTCTCTAGTCCCCCTCTTTCATTTTATTGATGTGGAAATTGACCCAAAAGTCAACTCTTTTTCCCTCTACATCATTCAACCACCAGAAAAGATTAAGCCACTATTTTAAATAACAACAACAAAGATTTCTTAATGTATTTGAACACTCTGGTGTATTTTTCCACAATTGATTTCCAAAATTACCACCATGAAAACATAATTTATATAATGAGATGGGGAGAGAAATGCTGTCATTTAGGGGACAGCTGTAGCAATAAATTTGAGTATTTTTCTATCTTCTATTCCCTGGTAAATTAAAAAGTGTTGGTGGGGGAAGGGAAGGAGGGCAGAAATCACTCTAGGAAATGAAGACTTTGAGATCAGAATTGATTTTTTTCCCCACCCCACCTCAGCTTTCATTAGGAGATCATCACCTAAAGTATATGCTAAAATATTTTCTTTTAAAAGCACAAGCCAAGTTGGTGCACAAATATTACCTAGCCACATTTTTAATGGAGCGTCTGAAGCAGATTAACATCATTAAAGATCTTTCCATAACCCCGCTGATTTACTATCCCTTTTCCAGTAAGATACTATAAGCAGAAAACTCAATCTAAACATTTTGGGGCACTGCTGAAAATTATTATGGTTTCCCTTGAGTAACTAATTAGCCACAAACAGCTAACAACTGCTGTTTAGGACACAGACATTATTATATAAGCTTTCATTTCTACTGTGGGAAATGACCTGAGGCATATGGGCTAGAAGGTGGGAAGAGGGTCAGTTTTCCTGCTGTTTTTAATACAACTTTTATTTTAGTTAAAACTGATATTCCACTAGTGGGAGAGAGTTTTGAGGGTATCAATGTCTACCAAATATCTTTCTGGCATGGGCAATAGGGAATATAAAAATGAGAGGTGGCTTCATCTTAGTAACCAGGTCTATTTTGGGGAATACTGAGATAAAATATGTGTAGCATGCGGCAAAATTCAGAACAGATGTTTTCTAATATGTATTATTTTTATGTGCTTGGAGATAGCATACCCTTCCAAAACATGACTATTTTTTTTTTCTGGAAAAGAAAAAAAATTGAGTAGATGTGAGATGTAAATAGATTTAAGTTTTGCAATTGAGGAAGCTGCTTGGAAGGAGAATCTTGTCTTATCACATGTCAGAGGATTTCCATTTTTTTTCATATAGGAATGGAGAAGAACTTCATGATCTGATTGAAGTTGATTTTCCAAAGTTTAATACAATGCCTAGCGCACAGTAGGCACTTAATACATGCTCATTCACTTACTGATTGATTTTTTAAATCTGTTTTTTTAAAAAATTGGTGTACAAGCATCTTGGGATCCTTACTTTGGTAGAATTCCTGAACTCTTTACATGTTTCAATATTTGAAGACTAGAACATAGCAACATATCATGGAGATGTTTACAGGCACCTTCATACAAAATAAAAAGTACCACTGGATTGCATTCATTTTTCTACTTTCTAGACTTATAGCTGCTTTGGGGTGCAAAATACATTGGTCCCTGCAACCCTGAGGAAACCTTAAAAGACCATTAGGAGTCTTTATGAAGTTTAGAAGCTTTAACTTCCAAACAATAAATAACAATTTTTTTTTTCTGAGCTTCTAAAAATCCAAACAAGTTCTTACCTTTCCCTGACAGAGTAGCAGCTACATGCCCAAAAAATAATGTCATTGCCTGTAATCTCAAATGATACATATTCCTGGTAGCAGTGTTGTGATGTTTCCTGCCTTCCCTTATCCCACTAAATCCAATGTCCATCTAAACCCACCCTTATTTAAAATCTAGGCCTTAGTGAAATGAAGCAAAAATGATTTCTAAATGGGAAGAGTGCCATCGTAACAGATGGGCATGATTGTAGACAGTCAGGAGATGATGTATGTATATCGAGAGTGAATATGTGGTGAAGGCAGGATTGATCTGGGACTATTGAAACATCTGTCTTTCCTCAGATTGAGTCCCTAGATTATAGCAAAGAGAACATTATTACTAATGCATTGAGTGGTATAAAGAGGCAGTTACTCTAGTGGAGTTAAAATTGTGTCCTTTAATCTCTGCAATGGACAGCCCTAAGATTCGGGCCTCAACTGACTATGTAATTACATGTCTTCTAGAGATATCCATAATAGAATAGCAGGAGAGTGCTTAAGTGTTCTGTTAGCTAGTACATCCATTCTGTATCAAATGCATGCTTTTCAATAGCATCTTTATATATATATATATATATATATATATATATATATATATATATAAAAGCTTTTTGTATTTCTCATGTCCATTTTGTAGTATGGCTTGTTTTCAAATAGTGCAAATATAAGAAGATAAGGCATGGAAAGTTAGCATAGCACACTGCAACTTGCTGGAGGTCTATTCATAAGTACTACAGATATAGATTATTAGTTTAATTTAACTGTTGGTCCCTTATGGATTTTAGTATATCTAGCAGCTGTTTTCAAGATACATGCTGGCTTTTCAGTCAGAAAAGAACCCTTAGGAACAGACAATTCTAAACTTAAAAACCATCTCATCTGGCGTACTGAAGGCAACTTATTCAATTTTGCTCCCGCCTTTTTTGTTTATGAAAACAGCTACTATTTGTGATTAAGTGCAGTGATGTGTAATTGTGCTTTTTTTTTTTACAATAGCTATGTACACTCTTACATCCCTCTCAAAATGGATTAGAATCTAACATTCTACTTCTTTAGTCTTACTTGAATCTTAGAGAGTGAGGGTAATCCTTTGGAAAGCAAGAGGGAGAAAGAAGATGAAATCTTTAATGGACTAAGGAAGTATGCACCAGGTGAATTGTACACAAAGGAACAAACAAATGTATATTAAATCAGAAATGGGAAAAGCAACATTAAAGAGACTTTCCACAAGACAACAATTTTAAGAAAGTGAATTTGAATCACTGGCAGTCAAAGTGGCAGAGCTTAAGATAATTACCATTCAGCTGTCTTGTGTCAGTTCAACAATCATTTCACTTTAGAATTTACTCAACAAATTCAATTCAAGAAACATTTATTAGGCACCCACTATATTCAAAGCCTGTTCCAGATTTTGACTACCAAGACCAAACAAATAATAATTCCTACCCTTAGGAGCTTGCAATCTTCTGGGAAGATATAATATGCATTTCCCTCCTGTATAAGGACCTTACTGATTTCCCCAACTATTACTGGCCATCTGTTAAAAATGATAGAACATTCCAGGTAAAGAGGTGAAGATGGAGTATTTGTGTCATGAATTATATGTGAGAAATGTAATGTAGTATAGGGAGAATTTTTAAGAGGTTAATATGATTAGAACATGGCTACATGCTGGGGGAAGTGATATGAGATGGTGGGAAACATGGAAAAACTGTGTAAAAAATCACACTGATTGCTTTATACTTTATTCTGGTAACAATAGAGAGTCATTGAAGATTTCTGAATAGAAATAATAATGGTGATAATAACGGTCACATGCTGTTTTAGTGAACTATTGTGTAAGTCTAAGAAAAAGAAAATTAGGTCTTGAGCAAGGGTAAAGACCCATAAAAGAAAAAAAAAGAAGAAATATACGTGTTATCATCATCAGAAATAGGGAAATTTGGAGAAAGACAAGTTTTAAGGGAAATATAATTAATTTTATAAGAATTTGGTTAGAAAAGTTATAATAAAAACTCAACAGGTCTTAAGATCATAGTGACAAATTTCTCTTAATTTTTAAAAATTTGGTCTAGCAAGAGACAACAAAAGTCTGATCCTAAATTATTTTGAGAATATACTAGAATAATCAGAGGGATTATGAATATTAGAAGCTAACATTTAATTTAATCCTCAATTTATGAAAGGGGAAACTGAGGCCTAGATAGTGTGCTTATCTGGTCTAAGCTCACACAATTAGTTTCATGGTAGAAATGAGACAAGAATCCAGCTTTTTGTCTATGTTTTTTTTTTAATTCCACCTTTTTTACCTCCTCTTCCACCATGTCACCTACTTTCTTCAACCTTTAAACATCATTATTCTAGATTTGTTTCCTTTTCTCCTAGAAATACTAAGCTTTGGCATATTTTTTAAATGAGGATAATAATATGTGAAGTAGAGAGTCTTCCCTCAATCCCAGATAATTACAAGATGCTAATGAGGTATCAAACTAACTCAAAAGAGAAGTCTAGGCCCTAATCCTTATGAAATGTGAACATGTCTTTGATTGAGTCAAGAAAGAAACAATGCCCTCAGTAAACTTGAACAAACAACTTGTCTTTTAAATAGCTAAACCCTAAACTAATTTCAGCAATTCCTGGAGTTAAGAATGCATGCTTTTTAAATCTTAAAATGGAATATGAATTATCATATATATGTAGAAAATAAATTATCATAATCTTCATGAAATGAAAACCCTTGGGATTTCAAAATATCAAATAATAATAAATCATGCTTATTTTACTAATCTGAATTTCTTTTCATTTCTTACAAATTCATTTAAGGCAAAGAAAAGTCTTAAAACTTCACACTTCCTTCTGATAGTGTGATCACAGCAATGTCATATATAGAAAGAGGCTAGCACTTCTTTGGTCATGACTCATGAAATAATGCCTTTTTATTTATACCAGTCTTCTTCTCTGCCCCATCCCCATTCCCTTAGATCCCCAAGGTGATTTCAATGCCAAAACGACCCCAAACACAGACACCTATCCCTTCACCTACCTTCCTTCCTCTTCCTTCTTTTTGCTTCTCTATTTTTTCCCTTCCTTTGCCTGAGGGGCCTAGAACAAATGGAAATCTTGTTAGTTTCAATACCAATGTTAGAAAATCCCTTCAAATTATTTTTATTTTAGAAATCACTTTGCAAGGGGAGGGTGGGATCTGGAGGTGTAATTTAAAGATCTGTCATAGAATCAGAAACTTCAGAATTGTAAGGGATCTGGACTCATCTAATCAAATTATCTAAATAAGAATCCCATTTACAAGTTGTAGCCTTGCCTTCACTTAAGATGTCTGGAGATGGAGAACTCTACTTTCAGAGACAGCTCACTCCTCTTTAAAACAACTCAAATTCCTGGAAAGTTCCCTGTTATGTTAAAACTAAATCTATCTCAGTAATTTTCATCCACTGAGGAAAAGGCAATAGATATGTATATATACCTACCACATACCAGGCACTCTGCTAAGTGCTTTACAAATTATTGGAGCCTCACTACAACCCTGCTAGGTAGGTACTGTTATTATCCTATTTTATAGTTTGAGAAACTAGGCAATCAAGTTTAATGATTTGCCTAAGGCAGTGTTTCTCAACCTTCCTAATGCGACCCTTTAATACTCCTTTGTGGGTGTATCTGCTTGTGGGCGACCTGCCTGGAGATGGATAGAGGAGCGGTGTCTTAATTCCTAAAACCATCGGACATATGTGTTTTCTGATGGTCTTAGGTGACCCTATGACCCTTGTGAAAGGGTCATTTGACCCCCAAAGGAATTGCAACCCACAGGTTGAGAACCGCTGGCCTAAGGCCACTAGGAAGTGTCTGAGGCAAGATTTGAGCTCAGGTCTTCCTGAGTCCAGGCCTGGTGCTCTATTAACTATACCACCTACTCTCAAGTTTCCCATTAGAATTTAAGCAAAACAAGTCTAATCTCTCTTCTACCTTACATCTTTTAAATTTTCAAGTAACTTGCATCTTCCCCTTTAACATCCCTTGTTTCTTCAATTGGTATGACAAACTTTTCAATTGATTTATCATCCTGCTCACCCTCTTCCAGACCCACTACAATTTGTCATTGCTCTTCCTAAAATGTGGCACCCCAGACTGAACACAGTATTTCAGATGTGGGTTGATTCTTAGTATGGAAATTTTTCCTATGAGTACTGATTGGCAACTTTTCTATGACTTTTTTGCCTGGGTCATTGAGGGCTCATGTGACTTATCTATGGATACAGAGTCTCAGAGACTGGACTTTAATCCAGGACCAATGTAATTTATGTGCTGGCTTGATATCCATTTATTATAATGCTATCTCTCATGTTCTTTTAGAATTTTTTTTTAAGTTTTAAGAGTAAATAAAGAATTGAGAAATACATATAGTTCTAATAGGGACAAATTGATAGAGAAAATCAAAACACCTCATTCCAACTTTCAAGTTTTTCTTATTAAATATTTTGGCCCAATTCTAATGATAACCTTCTTTATCTCTATTTTCTTTACATGTAAAAATGCTTGATCTAGATCAGAAATTCATAAACTGTGATCTATGAATTTGATCTTTAATATTTTAATAACTATATTTCACAATAATTAGTTTCTTTGGTGTAGGTATTTTATTTTAAGCATTTAAAAAACTGAGAAGGGTCTATTACCCTCACCAGACCTCCAAAGAGGTTCATGGTAGGTAAAAAAGATTTGACATTTGATCTAGATGAACTCTATGGTTCTTTTCACCTGATATTGCCTTTCATTAAAGTTCTACACATAAAAGTAAGGTAAGACAATCTCCTAATGAAACATAAAAAGACAACTGTATAATGCCATTTTTAAAAAAAAGTCAAAATTATTCAACAAGCTATAAGTCCTTATAAGGAATACTTAGTTGATAGGCTGAGCAAAGTAAACTGAGTTGAATTTGTCATTTATGGCTTTTTACTCCTTGCTCAGTTTTTTCTACAATCAGAGAAGGTTTAATTCTTAAAACAGAGCATCTTCCTCACTCAAGAAAAATAGAATGGGGAGTCATACCCCCAAATTAGAGTACATACAAAATTTCATGATAGTTTTCTAATACTCTACTCACAGATGGCTCATCATCAGTATCATTTTTCTGGGATTGTTTGGAAAGTCCCAGTTAGAACAACTGTTAGAACCCAGAAAACAAGAAGATAACTTTTCCAGATACCAATTATCCAAAGCTAAGCCCAGCTATCAGATTTCTTTCCCATATTTCCAATTCTGTAACAAGGTCCTGATCTTGTCACATCATTCCTCACTACTAAAAGACTCAAATATGTAAACTGATATGCTATTTATCATCCATACATTTTTTGGGGGGGGGGGCTAGAAGTAGCCGAAAGGAGGGTGTAGTAATGGTTCCTATGTTTATGATAGAAATTCATTGTAGATAATTTATGTTTGTCATGAGTCAATTTCATAAGATCATTGAGGAGTGTTTGGAAAATGGCAGCTGGACTACAATCTGCTTTTGATTCTAATTATTACATCATTATTTGACTCAGAAGCAATTGACCAAGTAATCCACATTACAAACAAATTTTCATTTATTTGAAGCAAGAACAGATACATGCCACAGTGAAGAATCACAGAAACTCAGAGCTGGAAGGGAACTCACATCTAATCTAATCCATACCTTAATAGAAACCTCTACAATATCTTTAATGAGTAGCCATCTACTTCTGGGTAAGCTGCATAGTATCAGGAAGGTAGCTTCTTCTCCCCTTCCTTAAACTGTCCTGCAGGCCTGAGTTGGCAGTCTTCAACTAAGTAAGCAAGGCTCCATTTACTCCAGTGGCTTTGCCTGAGTGAGGATTGCAGAATCAAGGCTCTTGTGTAAATAGACTCTCAACATTGTCTAGAATGAAAAACCACAGATGTAACCTTAAGAGATTGATCGTGATTTTTGGGGGGTTGTTATTGTTTTTTTCTCCAAAGGGCTTCATAGGTCTCTCCCTTTGCTCAAGTGACAGCTTTCAGGTAATATGGCCAACAAGTGAAGCAAGTAATCTGCCCTGGGGGGGTGGGGTATGCATTGTCTCCAAATGGGCAGTCCTCCAGGGAAGGGTTCAGCAAGTAAATCAGAGGCAGAAAGTCTGTGCCTCTATGAGTTTTAGCTGAAGCTGATAGCTTGAAGGACGCATTGTCTACAGCCTTGAGTCTTTAGGTAGGTGTGTGATTATAGGCTTTGAAAATGAAGCCCTGGCAAAGGGTTCAAGTGCCTGGAGTATAAAATAGCTACTAATTAGGACACCTAACATTCAAGTGTTTCAGTAATGAGGAATGATTTGAAAGCAAATGGAATTAATTTCCTTTGTATAGTAGACATTTGAGTCATTTAAAATGGTGGCACTTGGAGGAAAAAAAATTAAAAAGCTACCTTTTTCATACTCTGTACATTAACATTTTTTTCAGATTTCTCCAGGAAGCAAGATATTGAACAATAAAAATTGAATTAAAAAATGTGTATTAAGTATCAGCTATGTATAAAACACTAAGCCTGTTAAATAGCATAGTATGCAAAGTATACTTATAGGATCATAGAATGATATGGAGATGAAAGGAACCTAAAAAGTCATTTAGACCAATTTCTTCATTTACAGATGGAAAAACTGAAATCTAGAAAGGTTAAATGATTTGCCTAAGTGTCAGAAACAGAGTTTATAAGATACAGTTGAATGACTTGTTTAGCAAGATCTCCAAGATGGAAGTGGCAGGTTGGGAGTCTGGAATTTTCTAGCTTAAAATCCACCACTTACTATTGTACCATAATGCCTCAAACTACATGGGAAGGACTTTAAAACATTTAAAGGGTTTCATAAATGATCATTTCTGGAATTAATGAGCTTATGTTTGATTACTAGCTATTGGTTATATTGTTGTCAAGATTCTTTTTCAGGTATGGGTGGGATTATAGAGCCCTGAAGGACTCTTCTGATTCTGAAATTGTGTCATTTTGTGCTAACTATTTTTATTCTGGGTTTTGATGTGATCAGTGCAGTACCAGCTGCTAAAGCAGCATTGTGAGGGCTTCACCATCCATAGGGAACCTCTTTTCCATTTGGTCCCTACACAAAAGATCCTTTATGCAAATTCTCTTATTCATGTCAAGGGATAGTGTTTTATGGGAGTGTACTTTGAACTTTCAGCAATTTAACATATTTATATAGATGGAGAAGTTGAAACATTGCTTTAGAGTTCGATTAAGACCACTTCTAAGATGATATAATAGTAGGAAATCC
>CM053584.1:78147858-78166072 GCA_028627135.1 Pseudochirops cupreus
TGTCTATCTATCTGTCTGTCTGTCTATCTGTCTATCTGGCTGTCTATCTGTCTGTCTATCTGTCTATCTATCTGTCTATCTATCTGTCTATCTGTCTGTCTGTCTATCTGTCTATCTATCTGTCTGTCTGTCTATCTGTCTGTCTATCTGTCTGTCTATCTGTCTATCTATCTGTCTGTCTGTCTATCTGTCTGTCTATCTGTCTATCTATCTGTCTGTCTGTCTATCTATCTGTCTATCTGTCTGTCTGTCTATCTGTCTATCTATCTGTCTGTCTGTCTATCTATCTGTCTGTCTGTCTATCTGTCTGTCTGTCCATCTATCTGTCTATCTGTCTATCTATCTGTCTATCTGTCTGTCTGTCTATCTGTCTATCTATCTATCTGTCTATCTATCTGTCTATCTCTCTCTCTCTCTCTGTCTATCTATCTATGAGACAAAATATTATCCCTTTAAGGTGATTTTAGTATACCAAGAAGAGAGTACAAGTATACCCGTGACTATGCTATGAATTAGAGATTGCAAAAGAGACACCCAAGAAACATGTTATGAAGACTAAGAGGGAGAGAACAGCTGAGTTCTTTCATTTCTTTGTCTGTCTATCTGCCTAGAGGCAGCCAGGTGGTGCAGTAGATAGAGTGGTATGCCAAGAATGAAGTAGATCTGAGTTCAAATTTGACCTCAAGACACTTGCTAGCTGTGTGACCTTAGGCAATT
Organism: Pseudochirops cupreus; assembly: GCA_028627135.1. Taxonomy (NCBI): domain Eukaryota; kingdom Metazoa; phylum Chordata; class Mammalia; order Diprotodontia; family Pseudocheiridae; genus Pseudochirops; species Pseudochirops cupreus. Next base: position 78,148,576 of record CM053584.1, read on the forward strand.
CACTTATTGTCTGCCTCAGTTTCTTCAGCTGTAAAATGAGCATAGTAATAGCAGCTAGCTCCCAGGGTTATTGTGAGGATCAAAAAAGATAATACGTGTAAAGCACTTAGCACAGGTTCTGGTACATATAGTAGATACTTATTAATTGCTTGTTCTCTTTTCTGGCCCCTCCCCATCTATCTAAGACAACTAGATTTGGTAATAAGTCTAGGTCATGAATATGTTACAGGTCTGTCTCCTATAAACTTGATAGCTATTATACCTTAGAAACATGTTTTAACTGTTAGACATATCAGAGTTGATTCTAGACTGATCAAACCACTTGAATTTAACAGTTTTCATGAAATGCATGTAGTTCATTGACAGTAAATACTATCTTTTAATAGAAAATTGTGTAAATTTTCATAATAGAGGCATTATTTCTAGACAAAAACTTAGACGAAAGAAAGCAGCCATTGAGATTTATGCTTAGTCATGCTGATTTCATATACAGAGCTCATTGTACATGACCTATTTGAGTTTACAGGCAGACATATACATAAGGTCACATAACGATATTTTGCAAACTGTAACTTTTCACATATAAAGTACAGATCAGTTTTTAAGTATATAGGCAGAGATGATATGGACTACACGAATTTTGTAATTTTCGTTTTTGAAGAAACCAAACTGGACAAAATTGTTTGGAAAAAAAAATACAATGATTTTGACTAATCCAAAATAAACAAATGAAAGCTTTTCACTGAGATAGCTCCAAATATGGCATATGCCATTCATTCATCCTACTCTTACCAAATGTGTAAATTACATTTGAAAATAATTTCTTATTTAATTAAAGGATGAGATTTTTAGAGCAAGCATGCATTTAAGCACAAAGCAATTTTTTTTTTACTCTGTCAAGTTTCCTGTTGCTAGGTTGGGGAATCTTAATAATAAGCTCCATCTGAAATCCAGTTTAAAAAGCCTAAAGGCAGTACTTTTCCATGTAAAGGTCCACTGAGTTTCATGACAAATTTCATTATATCATGGCATGTCTAGTCAACTATCCAACCAATTAGTCATTAGGAATTTCCCTTCATTTACAATTTTAAATATTTAAAAGTTCTATTTTTTTTGTTCAAACCAAAGTGAAAAGTCATCAGATAGCTTAACAAAAAATAAAATCAAGACTTGACCTTGCACTTTTTTTCCTTAACCTTTTTTGCCCTTTCTTGAGCTGCGCATCTATATATCTTTGGCAATTTCTTTGAAATCAACAGCAAATGATACCTTTTTTCTGTCAATGGCGTACAGAGATCAATAAATTAATAAGCATTTATTATATACCTCCTACATGTTAAGAAATGGGATATGTGGTGAATATACAGAGAAAAAAAAGCAACCGTGTCTATTCTTAAAGATCTCGTATTTCTATCCAATGCAATGGCCGGCTTTGTAGTCTTCATGGAGAGGCTTGTTTGGGGGAAGAACAAGTACGAGGTTGTAAGCTCTTTGAAGTCAGAGGTTGAGACTTATTCATGTTTCTGTCTTCTATAGCAACTACTATAGTGCTTTGTTCATAGTAAACACTGAAAAACTACATATAGAATATTCAAGAGCCATGAACTAATGAATGATATGAAAGGCAAATTCTGTAGCAGTCCTGTGGAAGTAAAAAATAACACCAGTTATTTTATGAATGTCAAAGTATTGTGAAAATGCTACCATGTAAAGATCTTCTCTTCCTCAGGGTATAGTAAGAATTGCAAGGAAACATCTCAAAGTTTGATGACATGTTTCTTACATTTTTAATGATCATAAGTGAGTTTAGTTTAGATAATAGGGAAGAGAAACAATCAGGGCATAGATCAAATATTTTATCCCAGATTCTAAAATCATGTTCTCTAGGCATTTTAACATCTTTCTGGTTTCCATACATGCTAATAGTTTGCAAGCATCAGCCTTAGGCAGATGACATACTGAGATTTCAAACCAGCAACCATGTCGTAATAAGGGAAACAAACACGTCACTGCATAAGTAAATAATTATCTTTTATGGTTATAAAACTCCTTAGAAAACTTGAGGGCATAAAGAAAAAAAAATATGCGATATCGTTGGGGTATACTGTGAACAAAATTGTGATAGAAGTCAAAATGTTTAAGCCCATTAAAACAACAGCCCAGAAAGTTTTCTGAGGGTGTTAAAAATTCTGTTATTTATATATATATATACATATATATATGTATATATATATATACGTACGTATATATATATGTATATATGTATGTATATGTACATATATGTATATATATGTACGTATGTATATATGTGTGTATATGTATGTATATATGTATATATATGTATGTGTATATATATGGAGGGTATAGTGCAGATTATATCTGCCAAATTGGAAGGAATGAATAACAGTAGGAAGTGAATCAATGAGCAAAAAAAAAAAAAAGACAAATGATTACATAGCTTTAGCCAGTTATGATAATGATAAAAAATTTAATTTAATAACTAGACATAAATTCAGCAATTATTGAGTACTTTTGGTAGGCATTATAGAGTTTACAAAAGGAAAAGCTTGATGGAGGAAGTGCTATTTAAAATAAACCTTGGAGGAAGAGTACTAATTAGAATAAAGTATTGCAGGTGTGGAAAAGAGTGTTCAAAGTAGAGAGATAGGAGTGATCAAAGGCAAAGGTGAGAAAGCATTAGATAGACCTGAAGATAGATGAGTAGTTAATCTGGCAGGTGTGTAGAGTATATAAAGGGAAGTGATGGTAGATATTGCAGATAAAATGTAGGTTGATGGGAAAGTATAAATAACTGGGTGAAAATATAGTCCAGAGAAGTTTAATAAGTAACAACACAACAACAACAAAACTATTGATGATTTTTTTTAACAGAGTAGCTACAAAAGGGAAGTTATGATTTAGGAAGATTGGCCTAACGGTTATATAGGCTAGAGAGGATACTTAAGCTCAGTTAGGAAAATATTTTAATAGTCTAGGCAAAATGCAATGAGTACCCAAACTAAAACTGATGGCACTGGGAATGGAATGGAGTAGACAGATCTAAGTGATATTGTAAAGGAATAATTACAAGGATTTAGGGATTAATTGGTTATGGGGGTAGAGAGATTTAAAGTGTGGGACAAATAAAAGATTACATTAAGGATTTAAGCCTGGATGAAAGGGAAGATAAATCTCTAGAAATATATAGAAAAGTCATAAGGAAGAATATGTTGTTTTTTGTTTTTTGTTTTAATAACGAACATAACATTGGGCATGTTGAGCCCAAAGGAAGACTAGTGTGCCATCCAGGTGAAGGTGAAGCAAACAGTTATAAATTTGGGTATTGGAGTAATGCCCTCAGACTTGAAAACTGAAGCAATGAATGTAGATGAAATCTCCAGGAAAAATGATGTTGAGGGAAGAATATAAAGGATACAATAGCGTCAAAGGCCAAAATCTGAGGAACGTTAAGTTGCAGTGGGAGAATGACATGGAACCAGTACAAACAGAACGAAAAGCAATAAAAGGAGGAGAAATAAAAGAATGGATGGTCTCAGAAGTGAAAGAGTAGTTTCCAAACAAACAGGATACACAATAGCGTTAAATAAGTATATGATTTAGAACAATGAAGACACAACAGGGCCATTGGGTCTCATTATTAGGAGGTCACTGGTGTACCTCAGAAAGGCAGTTTCAAGAGAGTGCCAGAAATAGAAGTCAAATGGCAAGGGGCTGAGAAGTGAATAGATGGTGGAGAAATGAAAACAGGAATGACAGATATTCTTGCAAAGTTTAGAGATGAAGACTCATAGAAGTGTTTTTGTCAAGATAGGAACACCTTAAGTGCATTTTAGGTCAAAGGGGAAAAAAAAATCCAGTGTGCAGGGAAAGATACAAGATCTAGGAGCAAAAAAGGAAAAGGGAACTCTTCATGAATTAAGGATCTATAGAAGGCAAGAGGGAATGAACCATCCAAAGGGAAATGGAAAAAAAAAAAACCCAAACTATTATACTAGGTAGAAAGATTGAAAAACACACTATAGGGAAAAGTCATGGTTTTGAGGAAGCAAAGAAACAGAAAAAAAAACAAACCACGAGACAAAACAAGAATGAAGTCTAGTTATGACCAAAATGGTAATAATATGGCAAGTCCATTTTCCATACTTAAAAAATAGAAAAAATAAATCTCATAGAATTTGCTTTGCATATTCCACATTTAGTGTCTGAAAAAAATAATAAGCAAATATCATGGCATATAGATTAAGTTTACAAGAAAAAAAAACACAAAGAAGTTTTTAAAAGATATAGTTTTCCTCCTGAAATCCATTTAGCTTTTCTAAAATAACTCATTTGAAAAAGGAAATAGTAAGGAAATAATATCAACAACTAAATTTAACTAGTTAAAATACAATTAAAATATGTTAATCCATCATTTATTTATCTCGATTAAAAAAAAATCCCACAGGATGCTGGGTAAAAAGGTTTTGTGGGTTTTTATCAAATCAAAAGCATTTGCAAAATCATTTCAGACATTCAATGGACCCAAAACACAGCTGGGTTTGTCCATCTCTTCATCATTATGCTTATTACTTCTACTAAAGGTCTCTTTTGATTTCAAACAAACTGATAAATATCTGAAAGTCTCTGTTAGTTAAGAGACATTGTGGGCAAACATAGAGATCAATGTTTCCCAGCGTACTATTTTTCTATTTTAAATGACATAATTTTATTCCAAAATATAATTTGGACTTAATGATCTTTTGAAAAACATGAGTTAATCACTTAAAAATTTACCACAAGAGAAGAACTCATCAAATTAACCTGGTTAGAAGAGGGCAATGACAAGAATGAGTTTTAATTCATCATTATTGCATTAGTCTATTACACTTAGAATCATAGGCATGCCCAGAGCCTTGGTGGGATGCTTTGACATATCTTGGAAAATCCCAGCTCATACAACTCACCTCTATACACACATACAACTCTATGGAGTTCTTTCTCCATAGGAGAAAAGGGCCATCTCTTACATATTAATCAAAATTCATACATTACAAAGTAAAGATTCGTGAGAATAATCCAGCTCTTTCTAATCCCACAATCTGAGTCCTCTGAAATTGTTCTTTTATTATTTTCTTGACAGATCAAGATGACTGCTAGTATTTCTTCTCCAGTGGCCAGAAAATTTTCGCTATGATTAGGACTCTTCATGAAGGAGAGTTTGTTTCCTGATTTAGGACAAGCACCCCAGCTGTTACAGCAGTAGTGGATTTACAGATGTCAGCACTACAAGGATATTGAAGGAATAGCAGGAAGAGGGGGCTACAATTTTGTTATCATAGATTGCTATCTCTGTTGACACTACAGGCAAAGACTTGAAAGTTAGTGGGCTAGAGATATGCATTATGAACAGAGGGGTGAAAATTCTCCGGTGTGTAAGTAGGAACATTTTGTCGATGTGAATGCTTCCAGAAAAGGTCTATCTAAATATATCAGTAAGGGGAGCACCAAAGGGAATAGATAATTTTAAACCTGTCTCACTTGTTTAGGTTTCATTTATAAAATCACACCCCACATCTGAATCATCAGCAACTTCTTGTTCAGTTAGAGCCAGAACTCTATAACAACATTAACTGTGAGCAAAAAGAAAGTAGGTCATGGTTTAATACCGATGATGTCAGGAATCAGTTATGCACAAGGCAGCTGCTAGCTAATGGTGAATGGAGTACAGGAGACCATGAAACATGATTCCACTGTATTCTCCAAAGTGTGATTTCTTCTTTTAACAGCCCAACTATACCTCTTAAGGACACTTTAAAATTTCAAAAGACTTTCAGTTAATATGGAAATTATAAACTCCCATTAAGATACTTGAATCAAGGTACCAAGTTGCTATTGATGACATCACACATGTGAAATTTAAAGGATACAGTCTTCTAGTACCCTACCCTTTTTTCCTTTCCCTCTCAACAAATACACCAGAACAAAGGCAAGTCTGTCCACCAAAGTCTGAAGTTGGTGGTGAAACTTCAATCTGTCTCTCCTTCTACTATTCACAAAACCATATTACTAATAACACCTTGTTATGCCACATTGAGCTGAGATGCTTGATAAATGATGGATGTCTCATCAACCAAGGAGTCTATCAAATTATTTCAAGATAAAAAATGGAAATATTAGTTCTCTGCTCTTCCATTACACTCCAGGGTTCAAGGTTTATATCTCTCATAGAAGAAAATGAAAAGATAGGCTACTGTCTTTTAAGAGGTAGGAAAGAATGTCATGCAATGACAGGGATGAATAGGGACAGAAGGATTTCTAATAGTGCAAGGAAATGAATTCATGGCTTAGAATTGCTACTTGACATAGTGAAACTCATGTACTCAAGAGGCAGAAGCCTAGGGGTTGAATCTTGACTCTACCAGTTTCTCTAGCTGTAGGCAATTCCTTTAAACTCTCTTTCTATCATCATTGAAAATTAGGATAATGTTACTTGCAGTACCCATATCACAGGATTGTAATAAGAATCCAGTGGAATAATGTAAATAATATGCTTTGTAGCAAAAAAAAAAAAAAAGAAAAAAACTTCTTATGAAGAAAGAGAATATATGAAGTGCTTTGGAAACACCAAGGTGCGCTATAACTATTAGCTATTACATATATATGTTTATATATATATGTATATATATATATATACATACACACATATATATACACATACATACATTTTTGTATGTATAAATATATACATATACATATATGCGCTATTGCTTTAATTTTCTTTAACTTCCAGTATATTACTTTGTACCTAACAGGGCATAATGAATATTTGATGTGATGAGTCACAGTGATTGAATAACTTGCTGAGAGCACCAAAAAGGGGTTTTCATCTCTAAGCATTCCTGAAAATATCACTTCTTGAAGATTAACCCTTCCTACATGCCATTCTTTCTAGTGGAAAAAACTCAAATGAACTGAACTTAATTCTCTAAATAAATCTGTAGAGACCAAAAGTGTCTGCTTCAATAACTTTGTTTTAAAAAAAAATAACAACACAGTAAATCACTTTTATAACTCTAAGGGAAAATTTCCTTTTCCACTTAAAAATGTTTCAATTAAGACATTTTTGTTACTATTCAAATTAATTAATAATGATATGTTTCCGTGTACATCTTTCCTTTTTTCATCTTAATTATATATTATATTATTTGTTATGAGGTAAGAGTGAAGTTATTGAAACAAATCTAAGGTATAGAAATGTCACATTACTCTTAGCCTTTCTACTCCCCCTAAAAAGAAAAAAAAAACCTCACCAAACTGTATTCATAAATCTCCTGCAAAATTCAACTGCCCCAAGTTGGAGCTATCTACACTTGCTGGAAAATCTTAACATCTAGTCTTCACCCATATCCGTGTTCATTGGTTAAATTTCTTATCAATGCTCTGGAGGAACTGAACGCACATCTGCTCAAAAATTATAAGTTACTATCTCAAAAAGACAACCCCGTGCATCTTGTTCTTTTCATGGTTCCAAGGACAATTTTTAATATATTTGAATCTGTAGGAATGTGTATTCAAATGGAAAATAAGAAATTCCCTGGCTTCAAATATGACATCTGAATGCCTTCACACAATCTTTTGGATGAAAGACAACCAAGGGAAGAAATACTAGTCCAAAATCAGATATCCCAGCATTTTTTTTAGAACATTTGATTACTAAGGCAGTTGGATTTTTCATCTTCTAGTCATTACAGTTCTTTATTTCCCACCAAAATTTTAATTTATTTTTTTAGGTGACTATGACAACTTTTTTAAAAAAAATTATGAGACTCCTATCTGGTTATTTCTTTCACTATCAAAACATCCCAGACAAAGAAAATAAGCCTTAAATTAAAAGTTAATGTTCTCTCTGCCATTCTACAATTTAAATGGTTTCCAAACAGATTCTGTTGATTCCCAGCATTTCAGCTACAGGGTACTCACTTAGGTCATCTTTAATGCTGTTTTTCAAAGTTCTCCTCTATTGTTTTCTTTGTTTATTAATATTCTATGGCCGCTTTCAGGATATGATGTTCTTTGTTAGCTACGTGGAATTTTTCCAAGACAAAGTCAATGGAGCTAACATTTATGGAAGAGGTTAATGAGAGATAGAGTGCTTGTTCCATAGCTATTCTTACTAATAGAGGTTGATAGTGCGGTCATTTTAACAGCTTCTTGTCAGGAATGCTCTTTTGTACTCAGTTGTTAGGAATGTAACTCTCCCTTCTAACCCCACGCCCACAAAATAAACTCTTAATTTTGATAAGAATATTTTATTACAATATCTCAGAAAACTTCCAGACTTTAATCAAAGGCAAATGAATTCTTTGAGTTGATTATATGATTTAGTTTTAAAGTTTTCAAAAATGGCATGAAAATATAAACCTGCATTCAGTGCCTCCAAATCTGACATTATAGCTAGTATTGCAGATGCAGAACATACTATGAAAATTACTACAAGAACATGCACATTCATAGGATTTATTCTTTAATTGGTTCATGAGAAAATGCTAGATATAACTGTTGTTAAAACTAAGGAGAAAAACAAGAAGAGATATTGCTACCAAAGTAGAATAATTCTGAATATATTTATCCTAAGTTAGAAAGAAATGTAAATTAAATTACTAATTAAATTAAATAATGTAAGAGACATCATGTAATGGAAACTAGAGAGCTGGCCTCAGAGTCAAAAATATCTAGGTTATGATATCTACTAGCTATCCAGTCCTGGCATAATGGGATCTAAAGCAGGGGTGGGGAACCCGTTGCCTTGAGGCCACATATGGCCCTCTTTGTTCTGTGAAGTTTGGATTCAGTCAAAGGGCTACACTTGAGGATCTAGTGGGTCATATGTGGCCTCAAAGTCACAGGTTCCCCACTCTTGGTCTAGAGCAGTGGTTCTCAACCTGTGGGTTGCAACCCCTTTGGGGGTCGAATGACCATTTCACAGAGATCACAGGGGTCGCCTAAGACCATCAGAAAATACATTTCTGATGGTCTTAAGAACCGAGACACTGCTTCTCTATCCATCTCTAGGCCACCAACATGCAGATATGCCCACATACAAGTAGTAAAGGGTCGTGGCATTAGGAAGGTTGAGAACCACTGGTCTAGAGCATGATCAGAGGACACAGTACAGCATCTCTCCATGGAAGTGGGCTCTGCAGGAACAGTGTCATATTTGATGGTCTGTTGACCACATTGGTTATTTAGGCATAGATCTTTATTTTTTCAAATAATTTCTAAATCTACTTCAAAGTTATTGATAGCAAAATTACAACAAATAGTTCCAAAATGAAATAGGCTCTGCAGGAACCTACTTCCAGGGGAGTAATGATGAATGTAAGTTGCTTAGAGAGACTGTAGAGCATCCGTGGACATTCTGTTACTGATTGTGGTCAGCTAGCCTCACAATGAAGAGGAATGTTCATTCATTGACTTTGGAAGCATTCAAAAAGGCTTGTCATACTTAGGTAATGCCTTTTTGCCTACTTAGGCCTACTTAGGCATCTTCAGATGCACTCTGGTGACGTGTGCTTTTGCTCAGAACTTTATTTGAGTCTTTTCTTTCTGAGGTCATGCATTCTAACAATGGGGAGAACGCAGCTGGTGGGAGCAATAGAGAAGAACCACCACAACCCCTCAGGGGCAGATTTAATAGGCCTGGTTCTAGAGAGCAAGTGGGAACATGCATGCTGTACTGGGCAAGACACTTAACCTTTAAGTTTATTCAGGCAATTCTCAAAGACTGAAAGCTATCGAATGGATATGGACCTATATTGATAGAGGGAATTTCCTCCACTTGACTTCCTTGTACCAATGAAATCTCAAGTATGTCTTCATATCCCAACCAAAAAAAAAAATAGCCCATAGTTCCAAGAGAATACTGCCAACCTGGCATTCCTTTAGAGAGTTTTTCAATTGCTCTTGTTGAAAATTTCTAAATCAATGTACTTACTCTCCTACTGGTTGTAGGACCCTAACAATTTAGACATTTATCACCCTCTTTAGTAGTGCTCACTTCCTGATTCTGTTTTCTGGAAGAATCAGAAAGCAAATTTATCTTTCATTATATATCCTGTCAATGCCTTTGAATGCTTGTGGGTTTTTTTTTTCCTTTACCTCTTTAAAATATTCTTGCTTTAAGGAGACATTATTTGACTGGTTAGCACTTTTCTTCATTAATGGAAACTGGTAATGACCTCCTGCTTTGAACTCTCCTATAGTCAATCACATACTTTATGCCATAAAGTTTATGGTCTATTGGCCATATCAGTCCTTCAGGCACAGATCTTTTTCCAGATAATTTATAAATTTACTTTACATTTATTGAGAGCTAATTTACAATGAATAATCCAAAAATGAAATGGGCTGTGCCAGGAGTTTGTGGGTTCTGCATCACTTGAGGTCTTCAAGGACGGAATAACCATTTGTTTCTGAGATAGAGTGAGATGGCTTTTCAAGGTACAAGGTGGACTAGATAACTTCTGGGGTCCTTCCCAGTTCTAGGATTCTGTGATTCTATTAAAGAAGGGGAAACAAAATATAGATTGCTGTGTGATTCAAATATATTACTTTTGCCTTTAATAGGTTTTCTTGTGTCATCTTCTCTAATCTGGGCCTTACAAGTTTAACAAAAATGAATATAACTAGGGGGGAAATCAAACCTCCTTTTTCTTTCTCCATAATTTTCTCCTTGAAATGGGCATTGAATATCAATTAGACATCACCTAGTAGCTAGACAGATATCAGCTAATACAGTATCATAAGGAGTGTTGAAAAATCTCTTACTGTTCAATTAGTTTCACCTTTGCCTGATTCTTTGTAACCTCATTTCAGGTTTTCTTGGTAAAGATACCTGAATGGTTTGCTATTTCTTTCTCCAGTTCACTTTACAGATGAAGAAACTGAAGCAAACAGGATTAAGAGACTTGCCCAGGATCACACAGCTACTAAGTATCTGAGGTCAGATATGACTTCAGGAAGGAGAGTCTTCTTGACTCCAGGCACTCTATCTACTGTGCCATCTAGCTACCCTGAAAAATCTCTTAGAAGATGATTAGTTCCATCCTCTTAAAAGGCAAAACTTGGAAGTCTGAATTAAATCCTCTCCCCTCCTTTTCTACTCAACTATCCCTCCTTGTTAAGCCTCAACAACAACAACAACAACAACAGTGTAATGTTTTTTCCCTATGTCAGAGACTATGGTTCTTCAGGACACGGCATAATTAAATCCCTCTCCTTTTCACATTGTGGGATATATTGACTTCTGGAAAGGACTAACCAGTCCTAATCAACCAACATCTTCTTTACTGGGAAATAAGGTCTTGAAGTCATTCTCTGAAGTAAATCTGAAGCTAATAAAGAAAGTCATATTATCCTTTCCTTATAGAGAACAGATACCTCTCCTTCCTTACCTTTCTTCATAATTTGAATGTAATTTATAATTTGAAAATTAATGATAAGATACTAGAGACTTAGAGCTTCTAGTCACAATATATATTTCATCTCCATAATATGTTTGAAGCTAACCTCAGTCTACACAAGTTCCTACAGTGCCTCAGAGAATGGGCTGACAAGAGTCATGCAGTGTATTTCTAGGTCACTGTGGCTGGAGATGCTGTCTTTCTGGATACTGTTTAAAAAGGAGCAAATATGTAAAAAGATAACAAAACGAAATAATGGTGAGGTGTTGATATGCATATTTATTTGACTACGTGAATACAGTCATGAATCCCTCATTCTTGAAGTTCTGGTTTAGTGTTGCACTGAGTCACACATTGTTCAGCTGTGTCTACCAGATCACATATAGGCAGATGATCCACAGCTGTACTTCTAGTCCCTGAACATCTTATGAGGCAGATTGACATTTTACCTAATTATCTCTATGATGTTTAATCAGGAATGTCTTCATGGTGGGGTTCGGGTGTTAAAGTAGCGGAGCTACACAAATCTTATATTCAGAGTTTCAGCTGTCTTTAAATCGTAGTGTGGAACAGAAAAATTACAACAAATTGTTAATCCATTAAAGGTCCAGGTAAAGATACTGAGAGCTTTTTAAAAAAGTTATTTAGCTAATATAACGCAACATCTGCACACACTGTATTGTGGGATGCACTCTTTTTAAGGTGACTCTTTAAAACATGGCAACAGAAGATGTAATTCAGTTAATGATGGTTTTTAACTTAAGTGGTATCTTCAAGAACACAAACTAAAATGAAATCTACTGGACTTCCGTTGGCTTGTTGCTTAAACTGTAATTTTTACCATCACTTAGGTGTGCCTACAATATTCTGGGAAGCAAACATATGTTTTAAAAAGCAACCAACTGGTGAATAAGGCAGTAAATGTCTATTCTCAGTCCCCAGGTTTGCTTCTGAAGGTTTTATCAATATGTTTCAAACCAAGAAGATTTATCACCTTTCTTATTTTAAATGTCTATACTAAGGGTTATGACTTTATGATGATGGTGATTTCTTACAACTATTTATGAGATATAACATTGTCACTCCTGGATAGCAAAGTCCCTTATTTCAGGAATTATGACCCCTAGGCCATCATTGCTCCATTTTGCAACATTCCCTAGCACCACCTCCACTGGGAAAAGTCCTCCACATCTTTTAAAAGTTTATGGTGGGTGAAGCTTACTATTCTTTTTACAGAATTTTACAGAATTTCTTCCTTGCCCTAAAAATCACAAGAAGAACAATATATTTTCTCTGTTTTTGTCTCCGTCTAGTCTCACTCAAACTCATGCTCACGCCCACGCACACCCACCCACACCCACAGGTATGAATGTAACTGAATATTTTTTTTAATCTTTTTTTTTTCATAAGTAGACCATGGCCTTGTTATTGTATACTACACAGTCTATTTTCATTTTTGTCTCCTAGAGTATTCCCTCTAAATTTCATCAAAAGTAGCCAACATGTTATTATTAAAAATAGAATCTACCCACAAAAATATTTTTCTCCTGTACTTCACAATAATATTCTTATGAAGGCAAGTAGGTGGTACATTGGATAGAGTGTTGGACCTGGAATCAGGAAACCTTGAGTTAAAATTCAGAATCAGATAATTACTAGCAGTATGAACCTAGGTAAGTTACTTAACCTGTCTTCCTCAGTTTCCTCATCTGTAAAATACAGATAATAAGAGCACCTCCCTCCCAGGATTTTTTTTTGGTGGGGAGATAATACCCTTTTGTAAACTTTAAAGTGCTATATAAAATTTAACTATTTTATTATTATAACTTTTATTATGGTCAACTGACAGGTAACATGCTATAATTTATCATTTTTGGTTCTCTTTCCTGATCACATTCTTTCAAGGGAATATAGGAAAAAGTATTGCTGACTTTTCTAGTGAAGTATGGAAAGGGCAAATTCTATCTCCTCTCCCAGGCATCCTTCTAATCCACCTTAAGGTATTATATTGGTTACAAGGGCATATATTTGCTCCCAAACCAATTATAGAAGAGCTAAACTAGGGTCATTCTGATTTATATGAATGTATGTAGGTGCATAAGATAAAAATCGTCCTTATACTCATAATGCATATACATGTTGACAGTCAGTTTCAAGTCCTTGAAACAATGCATACATATCATCACGTATATTCTATTCCAGTGTATATCCATAAGCATGGTTATTAGAATATAAGCTTCTTGAGAGTAGGAATTGTTTCATTCTTTGCTTTTGTATCTCCCAGGCCTAACCCATAACTTGCACAAAGTAGATGCTTAATAAATGCCTTTTGATTGATGGATGGATTATTTATGGTAATGATGGGGAAATTTTAGTGTGCATTTATTTTGATGTCCATAGTTTCTCCCAATAACTTCTTAAGAACCAACAGTCTTCTCAAGGGAATCATATGCTGTAATGAGAAGGAAAAACATGCTACTGACTAGTTATATGACCTTGTTCCAAACACTTATTCTCTGTTTGCTAGTTAAAGCAAGTATAAAATCAGAGGCTGGACTACATACTTCCTTTCAGGTTCTTTCTAGCTCCTAATTTCTATGAATCACCATCATCATATTCATCTGTATGTGTTGTGTTACAGCTTTTCTTTGAAAAGGAGACAGAATAAAAATTTCTAGAAATTCAAATAAAAATCCTCCAATAAGGAAGTCAGTATAAAGAACAATGAACCAGGAGGCAAAAGATCTAAATTTGAATCTCAGCTCTGACCTTTACTGCTCTAAGACTCAGTTTTGTCATCTATCAAATGGGAATAATACTTGTACTACTACTTAATGGGCCTGTTGTAAGAAAAGTACATTAGAAATTATAAAATACTACATCAATATGAAGAATGCAAAATTTTCCTTCTACATTCCAAAAATATACAATCTGAATTAAAATACTCTCTCAGCTGATGCCGCTCTCACAATTCAAAATGACTTCTATATTTGGAGCACGCCTCTCTGTTTCTACATATTGATTTCTACAATGCTCCAATTCACCCCTTCGAATCTTTCAGACAAATTTCCCTCTTTGCACATGAGCGTTGTCCAGATCATTCCACACAAGAGACTTCTTGCTCAGATTCTAAAACAAATCCATGTTGCAAAATGAACAAGTCAGTGGCTGGGAGTACCCACCCTCCTTTCCAGCCATGGTCCTCCTTTTTGGGCATGCTCTTTGTGGGTTAGCAGTTACCAGCACGGAACAGTAGTCAGAGGCCTAGGAATTACTGTTAACTCAGCAGAACAAACCAAGTGAGGGAGGCAAAAGACCAAAGTAAGAAAGTGGATGGGCAAAAGCAGGAAAAAAGAGGTTAGCCTATGATGAAAAAGAAAAGCAACTGGCTTGGGGAAGGGGAAAAGGGAGGATGATAGAAATGGAGTCAACCAGCAGTGATTACATCTTAAAAACGGGGGACATTATTTGCCATGAGGTTTTGTTGTGTCCTGTTTCCCAGACAGGGTGCTTAAGCAGCCATATCTTTAAATTGCCTGTCTATAACAGCTGCTTCTGCTGCCACCACAGAAAGAGAAATTATATCTTTCAATCCTTCATTTTATCCCTCTTACCTATAATCCTCTAGTTCCAGTCTGTCTGACCACTTGACAAGGCTTTTTTTAATTAGTGTGGCTTTTTAGGGGGGAGGGGCGAGGGGACTCTTAAATATGCTCTACATATACAGAAGAGTAGACAGCCTTGGAAACTCTTGATGAGAAGAAAAATATCCTGCTGGGAATATAAAATGGCAAGCAGAGCATGGAATAATGATTCTCATAATTGAGATTGTCATGTGCCTTATTAGAAGCCATCATTTACCTGGGGGTCTGGCTTGATATATGCTAAGATATTTCACACATTTTACATAAGGGGTTTTTCAAAGTCTCACTGATTTATTTCAGCATCTGTATTGTTTTGTTAGGGCCTCCAAAAGGCTTCTAGGTTCTCTTTTGAAATTGGAAAAAAAAAAGTGAAGATGAAAGCTGTCATTCACATCCAGGGCTGCACTTGGTGGCACCCGAGATACTTATAATAATTGCCCTGATGAGACAGGTGGAGCTTTTTACAAGTGCCAGTCTCGTCTAATGGGTATTTAGGAACCTGGCTGCTCCATCACCCAATGGATGTGGCATGTATTTGATGAAAGGCAGTAAACAGCATTAATTATGAAAGATATCTGTTAATGAGGGGAAGGGAAGAGATAGATTATTCATATATGTGTTGTGATACAGCTTTTTTTTTCTTGAAAAGGAGACAGAATAAGGCATCCTGAGGTAGGTTGTTTAAGGAAATGGCTCACCTGAGTCATTTTCTAGTTTTTCAGCACAGCAGACTCATCTCTGTGCCAAACCTCAGAGATCTCACAACACTTTGGCAGATTCTGTGCAGGCATGGGTCAGAGTGTCTTCAGCTACCTTTGTCTTCTGTTTGGCAAATCTATCGTGATTCCTAGACAAAGCAAAAAAAAGTGGCATTTAAGAGGTAGAAATTAGGCCAAAGCTCAAGAATGGCTAAGGAAATGAACTCAAATATATACTGGTGTTATGTTGGGGTCACTGAAGAGCTCTAACTTCTCATAGATTCCCCCATTTTCAAGGACTTCTTATGGACCCCATAAGAATCCTCTTCACCAACAAATGCAGAGTATCTTCTTGAGAGACCTGTAAAGTAGAAACTAAATGATTTTGGTCATATGTTCCCAAATTTTTTCCTTTCCTCCTTACAATAGACTTAAAAAAAATTAACTCACATTTACATTGTGCTTTAAAATTCCCAAGTACTTTCCTCTCAACAGCCCTGTTATGTAGGGAGTATAAGTGTCCTACTAATTATAGGTTCACAGTACAGATGAAGACACTGAGGCACTCAATTACCCTAAGTTTCTGTAATGCTTTTAAGCAAAGGTATGGTGGAGAGAGCTCAAAACAGCTCCCAAGAAAGAGCCAGTTGTTCAATGTTCAGAGTGATCATTGCCACTTGGGGAATTGACCAACTAAAAATCAACATTCGATTTACTGTTTCATTGATTGTCTAGACCAGTGGTTCTCAAACTTGCTAATGCCATGACCCGTTAATACAGTTCCTCATGTTATGGTGACCCCCAACCATAAAATTATTTTCTTTGCTACTTCATAAATGTAATTTTGCTACTGTTATGAATTGTAATGTAAATATCTGATATGCAGGATTATTTAAATTGAACATAACCCACAGGTTGAGAACCACTGGTCTAGACTTTAAAAAATGAAAAGAAAATGTTAATAATACAGATTAAGTTTAAAAGTTTTTCTTGCACATTTTTTCCGTCAGAGAACGAATTGCTAATCATTGATCAGCCCATTGCTGATTATTATCATTAATAATAATAGCAACAATAATAGACTATATAGCATTTTGCATGCTGTATCATAATAACCCTGGGAGGCAGGTACCACAGGCATCACCCACAGTTTGCAGATGAGTACCACTGAGGTTTAAAGGCTTAAAGTGACTTGCTCATCATCACACCGTTTGTCAGAGCCAAATTAAAACCGGAGTCTTTCTGATTTTGAGTATAGCACTAGATCCCTGATATTTGATCCCTGCTCTTATGTCTCTTAATAAATACAGTTGAGTAGGCACGAATAGTTTTTGCTTTCTGAAAGGTGTTTTTTTTTAAGTCTGTAACGCTTATTCATATATCTCTAAATGTTCTTGCCAAAAGTAGCTCTCTCTTTAACTTTGCTCCCAAATAACTCACAAACCCAATTCCTTGCTGACTTCTCACCTCCTTCCCTTATGTACACTCATTTTAGTAATAAAATATTATTAAAATGCAGGCAAAGAATCATATATATATATACATATATATATATTTGCAGTCTCTATGTACGTGTATATATATTATATATTACATATTACATATATAATATGTATATTATATATATACGTGCATATATGTATATACATATGTGTGTGTGTATATATATATATATATATATATATATATATAT